>VXAX01004548.1:513034-629997 GCA_013399835.1 Leptocoma aspasia | reverse complement strand
TTATTTGCGCGGGGGCCGCTGGCGGGGCGGGGCGAGGGCGGCTCAGCCCGCACAATGGGGGCTTTGTTGGGCGCACAGGGCTCCTCTGTGCCGGAGCCGCCGGGCTCAGCCCCGCTCCCCCGGCCCCCGCCGCGGCTCCGGGGCAGCAGAAAGCACCATCAGATCAGAGGGAAAACGCGAGCCGGGTTTAAAGTTAGTGCTGACACCCCACGGAGCGTAGTTAATCAGCGGCAGAAGCATCTCTGAGTGTAGCTGGCAGATGGGAAAGTCCCCGAGAGGTCTTGAGCTCATTGGTCGTGGGTTTGAGCACCAGCGGTGGTATCGGAAGGAGAAACTGTTAAATTGGGGTGCAGGGACTGTCTGGAGGAGGGAAGAGGCTCCATGCCAGGCGTCCATCTCGTTTCGGTGGTGAGAAGTCAACATTTGAGCCTTTGGGAGCTCTCTGATTTCTTAATGAGATGAACGTCTTGTTCCCTTGCTCCCAGGCACACCATGGATACCACCGGCCACAGCGTCCTCCTCCTCCAGCAGCTGAACATGCAGCGGGAGTTTGGCTTTCTGTGTGACTGCACAGTTGCCATTGGAGATGTTTACTTCAAAGCCCACAGAGCGGTGCTCGCTGCTTTTTCAAACTATTTTAAGATGATATTTATTCATCAGACGAGGTAAGAACACACAGCTCTCCTCCTATCCTTTTACCACTCTCAGCATTCTGCTTTTTCTTCTTTCTAAAGGTATAAAAGTCTAAAAGAGTATAAATGGGGATGTTAGGTGACCTGAGATTATTTTCCTAACCCAGCACAGGCCTTGGCTCTCTAAACAATCTCAATCTAGAAAGCACTGCCCTTTAAAACCACTTTTTTCGTCAGCATATGGCAACATCAGACGCTGCATTTCAGAGATGAGGCATTTGTGTGACCAGATAAATAAAGCATTTAAGTACAACTGTCTTCCTGCAGTGAGAACCTTGCAGATTTGGAATCCAGAGATATCCTGGTAGCTCCTGTCCATGTGCAATATGTCCAGTACTTTTCCTTAGGTTGTAGTCAAGCTTGATGGGTGAGACTGTCCTTTCTGGCAGGATCCACAGGCTTGAAACAATTGAGAAGCTGTGGCCTTATCACAGTTCTGTGCTTCAGACTCTTGGAGATAAGGGCCGAAACTGGGATCATCAATTCATTTCAAGCTGTTGTTCACATGCTTCACCTGGTCAGGTCAGGAGTGGTTCTGCAGGTATAACAACAGCAGTGCCAAGGTCTGGCCTCAGACCTAGGGCTGGCTGCTTGTCATGGATTAAACTCTTCTTCATTCCCCTTCCTTTCTGAGGGTCGTGGCCTCCAGCACCTCTGCAGGATAATCTTTAGGATAAGCTGCATCGCCCCTTGGCTGGAAGTGAGATGAGTTAACTGCTCGTCCCTGTGGATGTTGTTTGCTGACACTTAAGTGCAATACTCATAAAGATTACACAGTACTGGCAGCTGAACTTATTACCGAAATAAGTGGAGTGGCACACACTGGTGATGCACAGCTTGCACGGCATCGCTGTGGTGCCGTGTGGCTGCAGCTGCCTCTGCGTGGGAGGGATGGGGTGACCAAGGCTGGTCACCTGCACCAGCCTCAGATGCAGTTGTGCACGTGGTCTTCAGAATCACAGGGATTAATGCAGACTCAGGCACTTGTCTTTGCAAACAAAGCTTCTGCACTTCTGTGGGGCTTGGCAGGGAGTGCTGTTTGTAAAAGTGCTCCCACAGCAAATGGGCAGGTAATGGATCAGGATTTGGATCCCTGTATGTACTTAATCATCTGTTTTGTTTCAGCGAGTGCATAAAAATTCAGCCTACAGACATCCAGCCTGACATATTTAGTTACTTGTTACATATCATGTACACTGGGAAAGGACCAAAGCAGACTGTCAGCCAGAGCCGACTGGAGGAGGGCATCCGCTTTCTGCACGCAGACCACCTCTCCCACATCGCCATCGAGATGAACCAGGCCTTCTCCCCAGAGCCGGTCCAGTCCTCCAACTTGTACGGGATCCAGATCTCTACGGCACACAAGCTGGCAAAGGAGCGCCTGGGAGCCAAGGAGAGCCTGCCCAAGGCGGGCGGCAGGTCTGCGGCCCAGGGCGATCACCCCCAGCTGCAGCTGTCCCTGGCCATCGGCCTGGACGACGGCCCCCTGGACCAGCAGGTCGCGCGCCCCTCGGCCCAGCCTGCGGCTCTGGCCAAGCCGGCAGAGGAGCGCCCGAAGCTCTCGGTTTCCATCAAGCAGGAGAGGTGCGACTCGGAGCCCGTGGTGTCCCAGAGCTGCACGCCTCCTTCTCCGGAGGTAGCCAGCCCCATCCTTGCCAAGGGCAGCCTCAAGGTGCTCCTGTGCCACTACTGCGGGGAGCGCTTCGACTCGCGGGAGGGGCTGCGGCAGCACCTGCACACCCACGTCTCGGGCTCGCTGCCCTTCGGCGTGCCGGCCTCCATCCTGGAGAGCAGCGACCTGGGGGAGGTGCAGCCTCTGGCTGAGGACAGGGAGCCTGGGGACGTCCATCGCCTCGGGGCCTTCCTCCTCAAGGAGAACGAGCATCACCGGGAGCATCCGAGCTGCAGCGACTTGGAGCCTCTGCAGATCGGGCAGCTCTCCCTCATCTCCAAGGACCACGAACCTGTGGAGTTGAATTGTAACTTTTCTTTCTCAAGGAAGAGAAAGATCAGCTGCACCGTCTGCGGCCGCACGTTTTTCCGGAAGAGCCAGCTGCTGGAGCACATGTACACGCACAGAGGGAAGCAGCACAAGTACAGCCGCTGCCAGCGGCTGGAGAGCCCCACCACCCCCAGGTGTCACCCCTACTGTGACAGCGAGGGTAAGAGCTCCAGCTTGTCCCAAGACCACTTAGATGAATGTATACTGGAGTCAGATCTCATCCAAGAAAGCGTCGATACCATCCTGGTAGAGTAATTCTCCCCCTTCAGATGCTGAAACTGGATGTTTTGGCATTCTCCACTTAGGGAGTGGCTGCTCTGTGCAGCTGATTGTCTTGAACCACCGTTCCCCTCACTGCTGAGATAACTGTGAAGGACTGTGTACTTTGATTTGTGTACTTGCTTTTTTTACTTCTCTGACTTTTAAACTTGAGCTAATTACCATCTAAATTCTTCTTGGAAGCCTCCGTGTAATTCAGTTATGTTTTTCCTGAATGTGAACTTATTCCTACTCTGCTTTACTGGAGTAAAGGCTGTATTGCTGGGTGTGAGGTTTAAACATTGTCTAGTACTCTGTGTGGTGCCTAGGACTGTTTGTATCCCATAGAATTGCTCTTCTGAAACCAGATGGATGGAAGTGTAGAGGGAAATATATGTTATGTTTCCCAAACAGTTTGTTTTTAATGAAAATAAATATCTCAAGGAGATGAATCCTGAAGTTCATGTTCTTCATGTAACTGCAGTTAATAAATCTCTGCATAAATATTTGCAGGAGCCATAAGGCTGCTCTTTTCAAGGGAATTGGCAGTGTTGATGTAGGGGTGGCAACCTTCATTTTGACAAGCCCTGGAGTCCTCATCTGTCTTCTAAATTTACTTTTAAACTCTAGGGATTTGCATGTGTTTTTCCTCCTTCCTACTCCTCCCTCATTCACCGCTACTGCATAAGCAAGGACAGATTTTGATGCCCCTCTAGGACCATGTTCCATTATTGGACTGTCTTCTCTGCAGGGAGGAAGGAAAGCTGCAAAGGAGTGTCCTCTTTTCTTTGAGAGGAGACATACCCTAACTTAAGTCTTTACAGGATTAAATGCCACACACGTATTTTCTGAGTGAAAATGATTTCTGACTTCATAAACAGCTTGGAGTAAACACAATCTTAAATATTACAATCTGTATATTTGCTCAGAGCAAATACATGGGGTGTTACTTTTTCTCTGTTTGGAGAGCTACTGTGACATGGTAACATGCAAATTTTTTGCCTTTCATATAATCATAGAATGGTTTGGGCTGGAAGGGACATGAAAGATGATCTAGTTGCAACCCCCTTACCATGGGCAGGGACACCTTCCACTAGACCAGGTTGCTCAAAGCCCCATCCAGCTTTTCATTTATCATTACTTGTTACCTGAAAGGTAATATCCAAGAAGGGGTTAAAATACATATGCCTCTTGAATTCATAGTTTGTCCCTCTCTAGTTTTCATCCCAGGCTTCCCACCAGATGGGCTGCAGCCCACCCCTCAGAGATGCTGTTACTCAGAAGGCCCCGAGGAGGCACACCAAGTTCTTAGAGAGCAGAGGTCTCTTCTGCAGCACAGAGCAAAAGCCTCATGAGCTGCTCCTGTAATCTCTTTACCCAGATTTTGAGAGGCTTCCTGCCAGTCCTGGTGGAGCCGAGTCATTGCCTTTGGAAAGGGGGAGCCTGAACAGTGGTGAGAACAGTTTGCTGTCAGAACGCCTGCTTCAAAGCTCTTTGTACTCAGGACTCTTGAGCTGTCTTTGATATTGTCCTGGAGCAAGAGCTGCAATTAAATCACTGCCGAATTCAAAGACCATCTGAGATCTGTGTAGGCAGCAGTTGCTGCTTCTCCTGGGCAGGGAGCTGCTCACTCAGGGGATGGATTGGCCACTGAGAGCTGCCAAATTGTGTTTCAAGACAAAGGGGCAAAACAACCAGTCCCTGAGCCTGCCGAGACGATGTTGCAAAATGCAGGCTGTGGTTTGGAGTGTGCTTCCCTGCAAGCCCCAGTGCTCCTTTTGCTGCCTGTACCCATTAAAGCTTCTCTGGTGTGAACACATCTAACTCTGCTTAAAAAGCCATTCTTTAAAACAAGCAAACAAGCAGAACCCAGGCCTGTGAATGCTGCATCTGACCACGGCACCATTTACACAGAGCATTTCCTAGAAGAGAGTCTTCTGCCTCTCTCCCAGCCTAATAGCATCAGCTAAATCACATCCAGCACAGACTGCTCATAACTGGGCAAATGCCCTCTGGCTTCCACTGACCTCTATTTCTACATGATGGGTAAAAAAAAAAAAGGAAAAGAAAAAGAAGAGGTATTTTATGGTTATTCCCTATTTGGATGTGACACTTTACTGAGTGGGCTGACTTCTTTGGGTGCTGTTTTCTTCCCTCGGCTTCCTACATTTAATTAAAAAATAGGGAAGCATTTGCTGGGGCAGCTAGAGCTGTAGAGATGAGCTCTAGAGGGACTGAATGTCTACTATTCAGTCAGTAGATAAGCACCTCGGATTGTCAGATAACTGCCTGACTTGCCTGAAGAAATTGGTATTGAAAGTCAAAGGGCTGTTGATGTCTCTGCAGAGGTAACAGGGTAGTGGTAATAGAGCTCAGTACTGGGGACAGCAGCAGGGACAGCAAGCAGGAGTGCCCAAAGCATCTCTGGGACACGCTGCTCATCCTCAGGTGCGTGGGCTGGACTGTTTTGTTCACTTCT
Organism: Leptocoma aspasia; assembly: GCA_013399835.1. Classification (NCBI taxonomy): domain Eukaryota; kingdom Metazoa; phylum Chordata; class Aves; order Passeriformes; family Nectariniidae; genus Leptocoma; species Leptocoma aspasia. Next base: position 624,566 of record VXAX01004548.1, on the reverse strand, counting down.
TGCCCATTAAAAAGGGAGATTTTATAAAAGCTATGAGCTCAGGTAAAAGAGCCAAATGTCACTCAGCAGTATGTGCTGTAGGAGTGACTCCATGGCACTGGCTGCAAACACACCAGCAAAGCCAAAATGAGACAAACCAGGGCTGTGTTCATGTCCCACGTATCCTTGAAAAGATACAACTGTAAATGATTGTTTTCTGTTATCCTCACACCCCCTTATAAAGGTGTACTTTAGTTAACCTTTGTGGGACTGAACATCTGTGACATCAAACATCTGCCAAAGGCTTTTTTTTTGCATCATTTGAAATACAAGAAATGCATTTTCAGCAGTTTTCTACTGCAAGTGTTAAAGCACTGTTATAATTAAAGCAGCAGGATAAGCTGGAGACAGAAGTCATCAGCTCCGAGTTATGTTAACATAAAAACATCATTCTCTCCAAGTCTTATGAATAGAAAATAATTTCACAGGGCAGTTACATTTGCTAAGCAAGGGCAGCAGCTGCTCCTGGATAAATCATGAGAAGTTTTATTACTGTATGTGGAGGACACTTGAATTACTGAGTGCTTAACCTTTATGCTGGTGCATGCTTGGAAATCTGCCTGACTTGCACAGCTGGGTTTGACAAATACTCATTTCTTGTTGGGGTTTGATTTTTTTAATAAAAACCTAAAAAAAAATTGTCACAGTGTGCAGAATAATTATACTAGTGATTCCTTCCAGATATCTGTGATTGGTTAATGGATGCACATGTGCTTAGGCAAAGAAAGCCGCAGGATGGGAATACTTCGAGGCTGGAAGTCCCAAAGCTCCAGGGGATCCTTGGAGATTTGCCTTGTGCTCTGGAGGGGTCCCATCATTAGGGGTACTGAGCTGATGAACCACAGTCATTGAAATGCCTTTGCTTTGGCCTCTGCAGCTCATATTTTATGTAAAGATGGGAAGATTGGGGCTCAGACCCCCCAGCCAAAGCCCCTGAGCATGAGCAGACTCCTCAGCCAGGTCAAGTGAACCTCTGAAATGCCACTAAGTGCAGCAGTGCCTGTCATCATATATCTGGGTGCTGGCCCCAAAATGCTGACTGTACTTTGGCTGGCTCAACCACCAGAGCATGAGAAGCAATTTCAAGACAGGTAATTTGAAATACTTTAAAATATTTTTAGTGCTCTGACGCTGCTGGATCCAACAGGGTCTGTGTTTCTCAGGCTTCTTAGGATGCATTAAAGTGTGTGGACAAAAGTGTATTTATCCCCCCTTGCAGTGTGGGGTCTGGTTATTTTACTGAGAATCTTGTTTTTGTGCACACTGAGAAGGTTGAACAGGGAAATGAAACCTGAAGCAGTGAGCATTACAGTTAAAAATAAGGCCATGAACTACTGCTATCAGGGCATTTCATTTCTTTAGTGTAATGCTGATTCTGAATAGTTTGGTGGTAATTTGGAGGCAGGAAGTATTTATCCTGTGTAAGTGAAGCCTTCAGAACTGCAGTGAGAAGTGACCTCAGCATATTCAGCAGCATTGAATGGGACCTTGGGCTATCAGTGGCCAAACTGAGAGGTTTCTTCATGGCTTATGGAAGGCCTCCCACAGCAATCAGCCAACCAGGTCGTGCCATACCTCTGCCATGATCTTCAGATTCCCTGTTTATAAAACTCAATCTCTTCCCTTCTTGTCTGGGATTGCCAAAACGTCTGCAACAGAGTGGCTTCCCAGCAGTCCAGCACTAGGAAAATATATTCTGAGCAATAAGAAATCGTGAGGGAAAAGGTAATGAGGATGGATGTGCCCTAAATTACATGCTGGTTAAATATTTACAACCAGAGCTGTGTCAGGACTGAACTCCCTGAGATGCAATCGCGGCATCTACAGGATTTGCATGTTTCATTAAGAAAAAGTAATGACACAACTTCAAAAGCAGCCTAGGAGAGGAAATGTTCTTCACCAACTATTCTAAACCAGAGGCTGCACCCTCGGAACAAAGGCAGGGCAAAGCTCTCTGCCTTCTCTGCTGCACTGGGTTTCACCTGAGTGGAGGTGGCCCCGGGAAGCTCTGGGGGGTTCCAGGCAGCCCGTGCCTTGGGGGTACCTCCCGGGATGCACAGGGCAGTGCAGCAATGTTTGGTCCATGTGAATCCTCCTGTTACTGGCACAAACGCTGTAAGAAAACACTGTCTAGAGCCCTCTGTCCCTCTTGGCAATCGCTGGGATCTGCAACCCGTTGGTTTTAGGACATAAAGCCAGCTATAGGCGCCGGGGCAGGGAAACTAGGGCGGCGAGCCATCGAGGGGTGATGGATGCAGAAGAAGAACCTCGTGGCAGGCAGACAGCGGTGTCAGCCGTCCAGACAGGATCCAGCGGTGGGCGTGCAGCCTCGCCGAGCTCGGGCCGAAGCAGCGGGAGCGGCGGCTGATGCTCCGCGTCACCCCTTTGCCCGCAGCCATCCCGGGAGGGACCCGCTCCGGCAGCGGTCGCCTCCGCCAGCCGCAGCACCGCCGGAGCCAGCAGGGCAGGCGGCCCAGGCTGTCATTAGGGCCGAGCATCCCCCACCAGGCTGTTTTCCTGATTCGCTTACTCATCGCGCTAATGGCTGGGGTGCGGGTGCTCCTTCCTGTTGTGCCTGTTGCACTCGCCAGCCGGGCCCCCAGCCCGCTCCCGCTGCCCGCAGGCTGCCCGACACACGGCAGGGAGCTTCGGGACGCGAGTCTCCCAGCGCCTGGGCCTCCCGTGCCTTGCTCCAGCTAGGAAATGGAATGCAAATTGGGTTTCAGGCTGTCTGGGCTGCGCCGGAGCCCGACGCCTTCGTGCAGCGCAGTCTGGGAGGTTTGGCAGGCGGGGAGCGGCGGGGGCTGCCGGCAGCAGCGGGGATGCGCCGCTCCCCCTTCCCGGGGGGATGCTCAGGAGCTCCGTAGGAGTCGCAGTCCTTGCGCTTCCCACCCAGCTGCCACCTGACCGGGCTCCCGTCACGCCGAGCTGTCACCGCGCTGAGCCCTGACACACCGGCACGGCGGCCTCGAGTCGTCATTAAAATGGCAAACGGTGAGAGCAAATGTGACACGAGTGATGGCGCTGGGGCGCAGAGATGACATCCATCCCTCTCCAGATGGAAATCTTCTCTCAGGGGCAAGGGCAAAGAGATGCTTGGTGTGTCCGTGCACCGGTAGGGACCTGGCATTGGAAAGGCGCCTCCCGAAAGGAGCCTGCTGGAGCACCCATCTTGATAGGGGGTGTCATCTCTTCCAGATTAAAGAGGTTCGGAAGGCAGATCTCTAATTTAAGGACTGACAGGGTGACTGCCAGCTCGAGCTGCAGATGATACTTTCATCTTAACAATCTGAATTGCAAAACATGTTTTCTTACCGTCTCCCTCCCTTTTGTATCCAGCCTGGTTGTCAGTTTTTATATAACAAAACCTACTCTAAAATGCTGGGTTGGGTATTTTTGCTGAAATCCACTTTTGGCTAAGTGGACTTTAACCCCATAGCAGAAAAATCACATCATTTGGTACAGAACTGCACTTTTCACAATTCTCAGCAAAAAGAAAGACACGTGAAAGCTGTGCCTCCTAAAAAACGTTAACCTATATTGTAGCTTAAATAATTGTATAAGAAATAACATCCTCTGATTAGTTTCTTTTTTAAAATCACATTTAATGTTAAGATTTTGTCTGTTTGCAAATGAAAAGTATTTCATTATTTTAGTACTACCCAACAAGAGCTGACAAGAACCATTTCTCTGGGAAATAAAACTGCAGAGGTAAAATCATATTAAAGCAATTATTTAAATAAATCTGTTTCCTTGGAGCAGTTCATTTTGAGTTACTCATGTTGAAAGGTTCTGTCTATAACACAGGAAACATTAGGGCTTCACTGCCTGTAACATGTGGGTCTGGCTTCCATCCATCCATCCATCCATCCATCCATCCATCCATCCATCCATCCATCCATCCATCCATCCATCCATCCCAAGTGCAAACTAGGATTCCCATGTATTTTGTGAATTTACTCAATTTCTTACATGCATATGTGAAAAAAAAATAACCAACCAACCCAAACCCCACAAAAACAAACTCCCCCACAACCTCATCTTCACTTTTATACATGTTGCATATGAGGATGTCCATGATTTATGCAGGGATTGCACCTTGGATCCAAACACCAGATTCCTGGCTGCTGTAGAGTCAGTCTTTTGAAGCCTACGGAGCTGCCATGACCTTCAGCAGCTGGAGATCCAGCCCTGTGCATTTCTTTCCACATTTGGTGTCTCAGAGCAGGAAAGAAAATGCAATATTTGTTTGTGCCATCATTGTCTACTGGCAGTTTCCACAAGGAACTTTTCAATGGATACACTTGTTTTCTGCTGGGCTCAGTGTTGACTTAACAGAAAAGCTTTTTATCCCCCTGGAAGTCTTTCTGGGTATGAGTTATACTATTTAAACATCCTTTTCTTTGCTGCTAATATAAAAAAGCTGTGGGAGATGAAAATATTCAAAATGACACAGCAAATCAGGGATAGGGAACTTGTTGGACATAGAGTTGTCCCCACTGAGGAGAGCACTGGAAACATCTGGGACAAAAGCAGCAGCACAAGCTGTGGGGTGAGCAGAAGAACCACTTCCATAATTCAGAAGGCAGCAAGCAATGAATTTCTGGGTAAGGAGCCAGACAGCTCAGAAGCCAAATGGGGCTATAAAAATGATTGGATATCAGGAAAACATTCTTCCCTGAGAGGGGTGTCCAGCATTGGAACAGGCTGCCCAGGGCAGTGGTGGAGTCACCATCCCTGGAGGGATTTAAAAAATATGTAGATGTGGCACCTGGGGACATGGTTTAGTGGTGGCCCTGGCAGTGCTTGGTGATGTTAGAGGTCTTTCCCAACCTGAATGATCCTGTGATTCTATGATAATTCCAGATTATTTTAGCTATTGGTGAGGATGATGGTCCTAAAGTCAGGTCACCCTTTGGTGCGCTGGCACAGCCACACAGCCACATCCTCACAGGTTCCCTGGCCCAGCACTCTTTCACAACAGTAAATGTATCATTCCTGCTATGAAAGAATAAATGTTTTATTAATGCTCTACTCTCTAATCACAAGGAAGTAGTAGAGAGTCTTAATTAAGTCATTAGCGGCTGTTATGAGCCTATATTTTGTTCTGTAAACCTGAAAGAATAAATAGTATTAATACTATTAAAAATGTATAACTTCTTTCCCCCACATTTTGGGTATGTTTTAAACAGTCTCAAAAAGTTACACGAAAGATGTTATGCAAAAAAAAACCGATTAGGGTGTGGGACTGATTTGATCTGTCACAGAAAGTGCCAAAGCACCAAATGTGCTGCTCCCCCTCCCAAAATGCCAGCCCCAACCTGAACGCTGTCAGCACCAAACTGTGCACCTGGAAACAGCAATCCCAAGCCTTGGGAGCAGGAACCAGGAGCCAGCAGCTCGCAGAGGAAACCAAACCACCTGCATGGAATCAGAGCTGTGCCATTCCATGGGCAGTGGGGTTTGTCCCTTGTCAGTCTGCAGAGCCTCAAACATTTTCCTCTGGTGCCACAGGGTATCTAACAGGGAATTTAACCATGGGGCAGCAGGATGGCTTTTCTTAGCTGCCAGAGATTTGTGATCCTTCACAAATTCCTTATAGCAGTCCCTGGGCAGCCAGGACTCTGTAGTGGAAGTGATTGACCAGCAACCAAAAGGAAATGTCATAGAAAAGGCAGAGGAGGAGCAAGCCTCCAAAGAATTTGGATCTGCCACCGACATTAAGATTTCTCTCTGCTCACTGTATGACTGCCTGAAAAAGCTGGACACAACGGAGCACCACTGTGAGTTAATCCTTTCACATATAAAATCTCTCCATAGCTGCCCACTCAATCACAAGGCAAGAAAACAACAGGTACATTCAGCTTTAATGAAATAATCATCAGTTCTATGTACAGCTGTAACAGAGGGAAAACCAGCTTCAAGAGAGGATGCAAACTCAACCCCCTGACACAGAGCAAGTCGCAGGGCAGGGCTGGACTAAGCATTTCTGCCATTCTCTTCCTTTTCTGAAGATGTGTTTTGCCTAAAAGGCAATACTGAAATATCACTAAATACCCCCAAAACAGCTTAGCAGGCTGACAGAGGATGACAGCCTGGCCCTGTGGGGTAATTTTATGTTTATTTACTAAAGCTTGGACATCCTCCTCTGCAGCTGACTCCAGTGGGATCCCACAGCAATGCTGCAGCCCTTTGCTCAGCACCACCCTGCCACAGTGCCCAGTGTAATCCCATAAGCCACTCCCAGCATCAGGATGGCTCTTCCCGGGGTGCTGTGGCAGCTCCAAAGGTACATCTAAAAGTCCTTTAAAAGTCTCTTTTCCAAAACTATGGCAAAATACCTGGAAGGACCAATATGAAGTACAAAGCCATTAAAAATGTACACACTGAATTATCGATAGCTAATAACTTAATAAATGAATTCACAGAAAAAAAAAAGACCCTTTTTTTCCTTCATCACCCTCTGGGTTTTTTTAAGTTTTGCTTGCACAGAGATGAGCTGTGGCTCTTGCTGCTCGCAGTCCTCTCGTGACATCGAGGAGATGTTTTGTCGAGGTTTCAAACACGGTTGTGCACCAGGTACGAGGGACAGGTACAGCCCTTGTATTTTAGCAGGAATCCAAAGTCTGCGCTGGGAAGGGAAATCTCAGCGCATGGTCAGTGAGCCAAGCACGGCTGCTATTTCTGTGCCGGCTGAGGAACACGCAGGAGAATTTTCTCAGAGGAACACACTGCCTTGCCCACAGCTGGATGCAAATCCTAGCCACACAGATACAATCCCATATTATTAAAAGGCCCCTTTCTCCCGGAGAGCTGGTAGCTGGAGGTGATGCTCGCACACACTCACGCTGCACCGGTGCAAACCCCTCGGGGCAGGGCAGCTCGCAGGGGTTTGACAGCAGTAGGGTTATCCAGGCATTTTCCAGCCACGTCCTCAGGCCCTCATGTCTGGATTTTTTTCCCTGAGGACTTTGGTAAGATTGCTCCAGCATTTCCTTGCATGTTTCAAAGCGAGCTACATGGCGTGCCAGAGCCTGGTGGCAGCGAGCCGGGCATAATGCACGATTCCCAAGGGATGCCTGGGCTGGATGAAGGCGGGAGGGCTTTGCGGCGAGCGGGGAGTGGTGCGGGACAGGCTGCCGCCAGCAGCCAGGGATGCCAGCGGCACTCAGACCAAATCAAAGCAATCCCAGCGCCGGCAGCACATTGCAGCTTTCCCAAACTATGCTGACTGCTAACACGCATGCAGCTCACTGCTATTTATATCACATGCCATGTATAAAAAAATATGCTACATCTGAGGAGAGCTTCACCACGACACCGGGATGGGGACGGAGGAAGGCGAGGGAGGAGAGGGGCTGCCTGCGGCAGGGCTGCTCCCGCCCAGCCCACGCCCGGGATGCCGCAGGAATTTTGCCCGTGGAGTTCAATGGTGTCAGAAAGGTCCCCCAGCAAACGGGGCGCTGTCGCTTTCTTGGCATTCGCGCAGGCCGGGGTCAGCAAGGCGAGGCTGAGGCTGAGCTTTAGCGTGTCTGGAGATGCACAGGCTGCCCGTGACAGGGGGAGAGGCCGAGGGGAGGAGAGAGCTCGCTGGAACCCGCCGGCTTCATGCGACAGCAGTGACCGCGGCTCCTGGCGTAGCGAGGGCCTGTTCACAGCACAAAACACAGCCTGGCACTGATGTTTTCTTGCTAATATTGCAGACATTTCACTGCTCCTCATGTGCAATAAAGCCTCCAGCTGTTTCAGCGTGCCCCGAATCCAGCCCAGCAGCAGGTCGGGCACTCACTGCCTCTCAGGACCTTTCTTCAAACACATGGTATGTACAGATCTACAGCATGAACAGCGGGGAAACAGGGCACGGGTGACAGCAGAAATGTGGCCTTGACATAAATGTGCCAATAGGTGAAAATACAGTCACTGTAACACCTTGATTTTCCCGCAGCTGTGGTCAGTGGCGCTGTCTGAAGCCCCAGGGGACACACTGCACTCACCCCGGGATCCGTTTCACAGAGACACAACTGAACGGGCATGCAGAATTAACCACACCTCGGCCCGGGAGCTCTCCGAGTTCTCCACACACCCCGCAGGCCAAATGGAGCTTGAAATCACTCCTCTACTCTTTCTCTCTGGGGTGAGGCTGCCATCACAGAAAGCTGTTGTGTTTATTCTGTTCCAGGGCCATTTCGTTGACCAGCTGCTCTATGGATGACTGAATGGCCGCCTTGACAAGGGAAGAGGCAGTTTCTATGAGGAGCAACTCGTACTGCTCCCCAGTTCTGTGCCCCTGGTCACCCAGACCTTTCTCCTCTGCCTGGGGACCGCCACCAGCCTCGGGGCCCTCTTTTTGACCAACATCAGCATTCTTGTTCGATTTTTTATTCCCTTTTTGCTTTTTTTGTTGCAAAACTGGGGATGGCTCATAGGCCTGGTCAGAGTCGGTGTTGTCAGAGTCCTCAGCTTCGGTGATGGTGATGACGATGCTGACACCAGCACCTGTGTTTGCTTCTAACACCTGATGGCTGGAGCATTCCTGCACACTCGCTGCCTCTTGCACACTCACTGCATCCTGCACATTCACTGCCTCTTGCACACTCGCTGCCTCCTGCACACTTGCTGCCTCCTGCACACTCACTGCCTCCTGTGNCTTGCACACTCGCTGCCTCCTGCACACTTGCTGCCTCTTGCACACCCGCTGCCTCCTGCACACTTGCTGCCTCTTGCACACTTGTGGCATCCTGTGTGCTTGTTGCATCCAGCACAGTCATGGCATCCTGCATGCTTGTGACATCCTGCACANATCCTTCACACTCACTACATCCTGTGCACTCACTGCATCCTGCACATTCGCTGCCTCCTGCACACCCGCTGCATCCTGCACACTTGCGGCATCCTTCACACTCACTGCACCCTTCACACTTGCTGCATCCTGCACACTGACTGCATCCTTCACACTCACTACATCCTGTGCACTCACTGCATCCTGCACATTCGCTGCCTCCTGCACACTTGCTGCATCCTGCACACTCCTGGCATCCTGCACACTCCTGGCATCCTGCACACTCCTGGCATCCTGCACACTCCTGGCATCCTGCACACTCCTGGCATCCTGCACACTCCTGGCATCCTGCACACTCCTGGCATCCTGCACACTCCTGGCATCCTGCACACTCCTGGCATCCTGCACACTCCTGGCATCCTGCACACTCCTGGCATCCTGCACACTCCTGGCATCCTGCACACTCCTCGCATCCTGCACACTGACTGCCTCCTGCATGCTCACTGCCTCCTGCATGCTTTCTGCATCCTGCACGCTTTCTGCATCCTTCACACTTGCTGCATCCTGCACACTCCTGGCATCCTGCACACTCGCTGCATCCTTCATGCTTGCTGCATCCTGCACACTCCTGGCATCCTGCACATTCATGGCATCCTGCACACTGACTGCATCCTTCACACTTGCTGCATCCTGCACACTCCTGGCATCCTGCACACTCATGGCATCCTGCACACTCCTGGCATCCTGCACACTGACTGCCTCCTGCATGCTCACTGCCTCCTGCATGCTTTCTGCATCCTGCACACTGACTGCATCCTTCACACTTGCTGCCTCCTGCACACTTGCTGCATCACCTCCAGATGCCAACTCACTGAAATCAGTTACAGTCTCCTCAGCTTTGCACTCCTTAGAAAGATTTCTGCTCTTTTCCAACTCATCTCTTTCAGGCATGTCTTTGCAGATATTGGGGATTTCCTGCCACTCTGTGATTTCAGGGGCATTTTCAGGTTGATCTTTAGAAATAGGTGCTTCAGAAGCAACTTCCCTGCCCTCTGCATTGTCGGTGGTTTGGGGTAGACTCCCTCCCTGCAGTTTGTCCTGGGCTGTTTCATCAACTGTCTCTGAACTGGTTATCTCCAACTGAACAGTGCGCTCCGAATGTTCCTCTGCATCACGTGTGGGCTCCGTCAAGGGCTCACTCTTCCCAACAGAGGTGTCACTTTCTTTTGCTGTATCATGGTCCTCTTTCACTGTATCCTGGTCCTCCTTCACTACATCCTGATGCTCTTTCATTGTATCCTGGTCCTCTTTCAATCTATGCTGCTCCTGCTTCACCGTATCCTGCTCCTCCTGTGCAGAGACTGGGCTGAAGGATTCAGATTTGTCTGTCGGGGCCAAATCCTCTGGCTCTTCACTAGCCTTATTCACAACACCCATCACTTCATTTGCTTCAACACTGCCCTCTGACTCCTCCACTGCTTCTGAGGGACTGGGTTTTTTCTTGCCTCTGGAGAACCTCACACAGGGCATCTTCACCCCAGAGCTTGCCCGTTTCTTTGGGAGGTCTTGTGCACAGCTCTCCTCAGCATCCACCTCCAGCTGCACTTGGGAATCAGAGGGCACCTTCTTCCGTGAGGAGGACTTCTGCCTTCTCTGAGGTCTGGCAAGGTTTTTGATGGCTGCCCAGGTGCCTTTGGAGGATCGTGATGGGTTGGAAGCTTTTGCCTCCTCTTGGTCAGCGCTGACACATTGGCTTTTCTCCTCTGAGGCTCCTTCGCACACATCCTTCACAGTCAGCCCCTTCTTACAGGATTTCTTCCGCTTCTTAAAACAGAGCATGGAGGGTTTTTTTGCTTGTTCTTCTGGTGGGGAACATGTGGCCCCTGTGCTGGGAGTCTCTGCCTCTCTTGGGTTCTCCATTTCAATTTCCTTAGCTGCCTTCACCATATTCTCTTCTCCTTTGTTGGCGTTGTGCTGCTGATTTTCCTGATCAGTGCTTCAGACACAAGAACAGCAGAGGTGCTCAAAGTGCATTTTTTCCTCAAATAGATTCCCAAAAAATGTTAGTTGCTTTGTAACGAGCGTATGTGGCAGTGAGAAGAAGTTCTGCTGGAGCTGTCACATCCACTTTATGACTCCCACTTTGCCTTATTACTCACTTTATCACCTCTCCAAGGAATCCCGGGTAGATGTGGAGTTGAACAGGCTTCTCCTTGGCTTTGCTGGCCTCAGTCACTCTCATCTCCGGAGCCACGCACTTCCAGTTGTGCTTGGTCTAACTGTGTAATGGCCAGTCTGACATACTTTTTTTTTCCCCCAAAGGATGACAAATCAAGCCAAGAATTAACAATTTTTATTCACCCCACGGACCTGGAAGGAACTTGCACTTTGTGAGCTCTCTGCAATTCCGCATTGCCCAGGGAGCTTGATCGAAGCACCAGTGGAACCAGCGGCTGTTTTCTGCCCCCCAGTGACAAGGTCAGATGCTGCTTTGCCTTGGCTTTGGTTTCTGCTTCAGTTCCCCTCACGTGTTACATGAAATTTGCTGCAAAGCATGACCGAGGCTTTCATCTTTTTATCTGGAACACAATAAATGAGTGATAAGAGCTGTAGAGAAATTTTTGAACAGTACTAAAAAGTTTTTCTCCCTAAACATTTAATTTTGGGAGGCAGACCAGGGCTAGATGCACTATAGCAGGTTTGGTTTTTTTTTCACAAATTAGCATTAATATCCAAAGGCAAAATAAGGCCACAAGATGTCAACCCAGTGATGTTCCATCACAGAAAGTATTATTTCGCTATTTTATGTGGTAAAAAGGGACTTTTTTTATATAACTGCCCATATTATGGCGAATACTTATTACACAGGCACACACATATTTCCTTCTCCTACGGTTTGCTAAATCCTTTCCCCACTGCTCCATATGCACTTATAGTTCCAGCTAAGGAAATTACACCCTGAGACAGCAGATATTTTTATCTTTAATGCACCATATGACAATATGCAAAAACAGAGAATACAAAAAAGAAGGTTTGAGGAATACAAAAGCAAAATCACATGGCAAGAAGGGAGCTTATTTATACTACGTGCATGCTTCCCATGGCAACCTCAATTAACACCGTGTGTGCTCATCAAAGACATGATATTGTAAGATGTGTGTCAACCTTAGAAGAAGAAAAAAAAAAAAAAGAGCTCTGCCTTGAAACATCATCAGAACCTTTTGGATAGAAGGATGCAAAAAGGTGTTACCACAAACAGACCAACTTCTGCAGGACGGGCTCGGGGGCTCCGGGCAGGGCTTTACACGGCATTTCGTGCTCTGCTTTTCAGGAGTAGGGTGATTAAAAGGGGGTTCCGGGGCATGCTTCCCCCGCAGCACATCTGGGTCTTTAAAAAATTATTATTATTTTAATTAGGCTATTTTAAGGGGAAACCGAGCGGAGCTGTCAGAGCCGTGTGAGCGGTGCCCCGAGCGCATCCCGCAGCCCGGCTCCGCCGCCCCCGCGCCCGGCAAGTTTTGGGGGCGTTCGCGGGTGCGCAGCAGGACCCGCCCGGGCACGGGGAGCCCCCCACGGCCGGACCCCTCCGAGGGCATGCGGGGCTCCGAGGGCAGCGACCGCGGAGGCGGCCCCGGGACCNCCGCTCTTCCGGCGGGTAGCAGCCCTCCTGGTGGGGCAGGATCCCTCGCCCGCTGGCAGAGTAACCTTCCGTCCCCTCCCTGGCTGCGCACAGCAGCTGCAGACCCGAAAACCACGAACTTCAGCTCGAGGTGAAGGTGCTCCCAGAAATCGAGCTGCGGTTTGTAGTTTGGATCCCAGTGGCAGCAGGAGGCACTGTAAGGGAGCCCGGAGCACACCCCGCGGGGAGGAGGGACCGCTGGGGTGTTCCTGGCCTTGTGGGAAGGAAGGGGGTCTTGCTCTTGGCAGCTGTTTTTTGTGTCTCAGCTTTCAGCACTCACTGTTGGAGGTGCTGCAGGAGCTACACCTTTGGAGGCGGAGACGAGGACAGCCAGCAGTTGGCTTCAAACTAATCCATGCCCAAAACACCAGGGAAAGTCCCTCTTTCATGGGAGCCTTTCTTCTCTCCAAAGCAGCTGAGATCTGACTTAAAAAAATCACGTCTCCAGCTGTGATGATTGATGGGAGAGCCTCCAGAAAAAGGACTACCCAGTGCAGCTGATGAACTGCAGGAAACTGTAGTTGAGATGCCCGAACGTCCCCATTCATCTCCACGGGGAGCTGACGCCCACAAAGGCTTTACAGACATTAACTGCTTCACGGCGTGTTTGCACACGAGAAAATGAGCAAAGCAGCACTCTGAACTTGCAAGTGGCTTCCAGTGTAGGCCAAGCTTAGAAAAACACACATGGCCTCCCCCCTCCTCAGCTTCTTCATGGGAAAAAGGGTACAAAATAGGTTAGTTGGGCTGAAATGTCAGCCAGGAGGGCAGAAAAAGTGCATTGAGCATCACAAGGAATTGCCTCTTTAAAAGCTCCCCTCTGAGATGTGTTTGCTTGCATTCACTCAGGATAATAAACTTCATTTGGAAACAGCTTCTCTCCTGAGGTGGGTGGTGGGTTCTAATTATGATCCACTGCTTTACTAAAGCCAAGTGAGGCCCTTCAATACAAGGAGCTTTTCCCTCATTACAGCTGGAGGCAGGAGGGAGGGAAGCAGACGACGAGGATGGCCAGAGGCTGGGGAACACGGTGGTGTGATGGAGTCAAGCTGCCATGAATCCCCTTGGGAGCACTTTGCATGGAATCCAATTATTCCTGACACTCCAGGGGCAGATGGGAGCATCAACCATGTGTTGTGGTGAAAGGAAATAAAAGGCAGGGCCTGTGGCAAGCAAAGGATCAGGTCAGAAATTGGGTAAGCTGGACAGAAGATCCTGGCCCAGCTGGATCCTGTTTTCTTTCTGTGGTGCTGGTGATATGCAACAAGTCAACCAAGCAACATCTTCTCCTCTTTCTTGTCCCCAGCACTACTTAAAAACATACATTTGTGTTACTTCTTACAGGATGTGATGCAGTGCTCTCACAACAGCACAGCACGGGGGACGGATGGCCATGGGCCCACAAATAGCCCACTGAGAACAAAATTGTACATAATTAGTTTTTTCTCTAAGCAACCGGAGGAGAAGAGAACCATTGAGTACTTAGCTAGAAGAAATTAAGTGTCTTCTGTGTCCTATTTGACCTAGCTGGCACCCTTAGCTGCAAAGGAGAGCATTAAAAAAGTAACCTATTTATGTATCCATCCTGCAAGAGAAAAGAGAGGTTGGAAGTGCAGGTTAAAAAACATTCCCCATTAATCTCTGGAAATGCTTGGGGCTATTTTTTGGCCCTTGTGCTTTGTTGTTGTGCAGCAAACCCTTCAACAGCTCATGCCTGATCCGGCGCTGCGCCTCACTGCAGGAGGGGGACTAGCAACCTCTTGAACCATCTCTCTCAAGCACACGGCAATGATCTCATGCTAAACTAAAAGGAGGCTAATCTTAGCATAAATTTGCACTTATCCCATCTTTCATAAGCATAAAATGAAGGTGGAACACAGAGCACTTGCAGGAAAGCAGTGCAGCAGGAAGATTAAATGTAGGAACTGACAGCAGACTTGGCAGCATCCGCTCTGGCACCCTGCTTCCAGGGAAAGCTGGGCCCAGGAGCTGCAGGTGAAGAGGCACCCTCAGCCAGGCTGGGGGGCTGGGCAGCAGTGGGGGAACCCCTCCTGACCCCCTGCAAGGGGACTGAGCCCGCTCTCCTGGCTGTCAGGAAATCCTTGGCTGGATAACATCAAAAGGAACATTTTAGGAGGCTGCGAATGCAGCTCAAATGCTCTTATGACTATTTGAAGTGTTCTGTCTGCTTGTGTCACAACCAGGTAACTTTTATATAATTATTCTCCCCTCCTGAATAACTGAAGAGATAGAAATCTCTTTCTCTCCATATACAGATATATATATTCACACACAGTATCTGTGTACTACAGATGCTCCCCTACGTTGGTGCACACCTACATCCTGATCCTCCCAGTTCTCACCAAATTTGGAATGTTTTTAGATTCAGTTCTGATATAAGCAGATGGGCCTCATGACTGTTAATTCAGATATTCTGCAGTCAGATGCAAGTATCTCACATTCACAGAATAATTCAGGTAGTTTATTTCCTACAGACAACATATATCATCTAGGGAAGGAAACCAGATTAAAACACACACACCCTGGTGCATTGCAGGCTACTTATTACTGCAATAATCACTCCTACTTGTCAATACAAGGATTGCTGTTGTGTGTAGTTAATCACAGAAATAAATTCTAATTCAGTAATCTCAGTGCATACATTAAAACCCAAAAAGCACTTGAAGTATTTGCCAGTTTATTTGTATTAGTTAAAAAATTGGCAGCAACGCTATCTTCATGTTACAAAATGATTTTTGGCCTGCTGACAAAACCTGCTATAAGTCACTTGATCATGATTCATGTTGTCTCTATTGACCAAAAAGGTACCTTCAGAAACAAGGCCTGTCAATGGTGTAACTGCACTTATGGTTGAGCAGGAAATGGTTCAAAGGACACATTTGGTAGAAGCCACAGATATGGGCCAGAGACCCAGTTCCTCCAGAGCTGATATCCAGAGGTTTCATTTCATTGACAGAAGAATACAGTAGTTGCAGCTGGGCTTGGGGTATCTGATGTGGCTCACGTGCCTGCAGGAGTAACTCCCAGCAGAAGGCAGGGTAAGCACTTCTGGAGAGTGCTGGGAATAGAAGGGCTCCTCCTTGCTCCTTGGGAATGTCACTGGAGCAGTGTCAGGGCACAGGAGGTTCTCCTGTAGTGTGAGAAGTGGAACAGAGGATTCCGCCTGGCAAATGGGAAACTGCAGCCAACAAGACTTCTAAAGATAATAGATGCTGCAAAACCCTGATGGTTAGGACAATTAAGTCTCAAGACTGTTTCAAACAGCTCCAGCTTTAGGATTTTTAATTATTAAAATCATGTCATTGTATCAAAAGAGGTCATTAAACCCAAGCTTCTGTATTCTGCTCCAGCTACAATTATGAAGCAGGAGGTCTGTAGAGGAAGTATGCTTTATATGCTCAGTGTCAACTAGCTTGGAACACAGCAGTTCAAAAATTATTACAGATTAAAAGTTAGTGGTTGATTCTTCAGCACTCCTCCTTCCAGTCACTTCTTGCACTATATTGTCACTGATATCTTGTTCTGACTTAAAAAAAAAATCAGAGCACAGCTCCATTTACATGACTCATCAGGTCCTCTTCTGGGAGCTAAAAACAAAAATAAAATTTAATTACTATTATATAGTACTGCAGGCAACTTTCAGGCTGAATTATAATCAAATGTCATTTGGAAACATATGGGATAATATGGGATTGTGTTAACTCTATTATCTCAAGATCTTTGGAAAAATAAAGCCCAAATATTGAAGGCCTTCAAGAAGACACCAACCTTTGGTTAATCATTCCTTTCAGAAGAGCCCATTTACTTCTCCTGACACTGGGTCCAGGTCTATATCATAGAAGCAGGGTCTTGTAGGAAGTCCTGGCATGGTGCTCATCTGGACAACAAGAGATAGAATGTTAAAGCAGCATCATTTTGTGCACAAGATCCAATACTGAAGACCTGGATGGCAACAGCTCCCTGAACACCAACAGACCAGAGAATGATGGCCATGGACTGTTTTGAAGCACCCCATGAGAACCAGGAACTCCTGGCTCAGCAGACAGATATGAAGTTTTTGCTTTTTATGACGAGGATTAAGTTTGGTTTCTGCAGCTGCATGTAACTGAGCACAAGATCTGGCAAAGTACTTGGCTATGCAGCTGACCAGTTCACTATTGCAGGAGTCTTCATGGACTTTGTTGTGATGAGACAATTCTGAAGTCTTCTGGGTACTAAACTGAAGATACAAATTTTAATACAACTTTGCCAGCTGTAAAGTCTCAGTTGATTACAATTCTTTGAGGATCTAGAACTAGACATGTTAAATAATTAGGAATAATTACTGTTGAGAAGACATTTTAAATAGATTGGGGTTTGTTTAGTTTTTTCTAAACTAGGATAAAGCTTAAACAGAGATGAAGAAGTGGAACACACTCAGAAAGGCTGTGCAGGGGCAGAACTGAAGCTCACAAAGCAGCTGCCAGCCCTACTGCCTCAGGCCAGTCCTCTGCACTTGTCCCACTGCTGAGTACCCAGTTTCAGGGATGCAGAACACAAGGCTGGCAGGAACTACACCTGGCCTGATTTATTCTTGCAGCTGACAGCATTTCCCCTCCCCTAACTCAGCATTTAGCCCAGAAGCACACACAGGCTGGACACAGACTCTACAAGGGTGGACAACTTGTGACCACGTTTGGTAGTTTGTGTCAGTGGTCATTAAGTGCTTTTATTAAAAACAGAGAACTTGAAAGGTCTCATTGTCTATCTGCATCACCCTGTCTCAGCTTTCACAGTCAGTATTGTTATGCCTGTCTCCATTAGATTAAAGATCTCTTTGGCAACCTGGTATTTTCTCCCTGAGCAAGTATTTTGCACGCTAATCAAATTACCTCCCCATCTTCCTTTTGATAATAAGCTAAGCAGCAAGAAGGCAAAGCTCTGCTGGTGAGGTATTTTCTGCAGCTCTCAAAACTGTTCAGGGAACTTTTGGAGTCCCAGCCCATTTTCCTTAGCCATTTACAAGTGCTAACACCAGTCCTACATGTACTGTACCACTGCAAGTCTTTCATGGGTTATGCAAAGGTAAAAATCACTTAAAGTCCCCTCTTTGTAATGAATTCTGGGGCTGCATTAGCTTTTTATGAGAGCCACTGCCCTCCCAGACAGAGAAGAGGGGGGTCACAGAGAGGACCCCTGTTCCTTGTCTTTGTGCTCAGCTGTATAAATATTTTGCTCTCAAGAACATCTCAAGAAAGTATTAAGAGGTTCAAAGTGCCCAGAGGGGTTTTCCTGTTCTCAGCTTCCAGTCTCTAGCCATGAAGAGCAAGAAACTTCCTATTTATTTATGTACCACTGGAGAATCATGGAGCTTTGCAGATCTCCACCTCCAGATTCAGAGGGCCACAGCAGGAGCTGAGAGAGTGACATTCAATAGAGTAGGAGGTGCTGAAAATGTGCCTGACTTTGCCATTTCTTGCACTTTCTATTTTGAAATGAACAGTCAATTTTTCCTCCTTTCCTACCCAGAGGGCAGCCCACAGTGGCTACTCTGCTATCTATTACTTCAAGAGAGTCTGCTTAAACCCCACATTTCCACGCAGTGCAGAATAATTTCCATCCAGGCTACTAATTTTCTGTACAAGTGTCTACAATGCTTCATGCACTCAGTTATTTTCAAAGCTGAAGGAATGAACTTTTTCTCATTTATCCTCCTCCCCCCTTTAATACCACATGTGCTCAAAAAGAACACAGGGCAATTCACACTATTTACTTACAAGAAAAGCTTAGGCCACATGGGTATAATCAACCCCCTTGCAAGATTTCAAATAAAACTAATACAAACCAAACATATATTATTTGTTGCTCTTGTGGATCTTTCAAAATAAATGCCATTTAGGATCTAAAAAACCAGAGCTGAATAACAGAATTGTTTTCAATTCAGCAGCAGCACCAGAAAAGAAACCAAATCAATACGAGTCCAATGATTTATTTCACTTTAAATCTAGATAACCATTGAATTTATATTTCCTTTAAAATCACACAGTATTTCATGGAGGTACAACAGTTTCAACTTTGAGCCAGAAAGGAAAATTCCAAAACTGAGAAGCTGGGAAAAAAATAAAGTGTGACGTGCCTTTGTGATTAACTTCAGATAACAAGAATAGGCACACACCGGTGATTAATTTCACCTCACATTTATCCTAAAAGCTTCTGCATAGAACTACATATTTGTTGCATTTTCAGCTCACAGTTCAATGGCTGCTGCCTAAAATTTATTCTGAGGCTAACACATCCCCTGCTGAACGGGTTTAAAATAGTGATCTGATTCAAAATGCCCCAGATTGCTTCTCCAAAGTACATCCATTCCCTGGGCTTTAGACACCACAGAAGAGTGATCACATCCCAGCCAGAAAACTTATTGTTAACTCTGGCAGAATTAACACCATGATTTGCCACATGGCCAAGAAAACATTAGGAAATGGGTATGGGAGCAGAAAGGAAAATATCCAACTCCATAGAAACTGAAGACCTCAGAAAAAGAGCCAAGATGTTAGTTTTAATGTCTGAAAACATCCCTCTCTTGTTTACTCATTAATGCAGTGTACCCTTTCCTTCTCCAATGCTTATGGAATAAATAATAAAATAAATCATTATTTGGACTAAATCTTGGCTTGCAAAATGCCATTTATAACAGGAACAGGCATGCTATCTTTCATTCTATCCCAAAACACACATTAGTCTTTAGAACATGGATGAGCCAGGCTTTAATCAGGATGTGGTTACCTTATTTATGCTGGATAATCTGGAAACCTTAACTACCTTTTTATAAAAAAGAATTATAAAGAAAAAGGCAGCCAATATTTGGCTCTAGGTAGCATTTGAAGGAAGAGAGGATCCAACTCTTAAATCAGCAAACTTCATCAACTGAGTCATGCACCCCTAATGCTTCTGAAACTTTATTATAACAAACATGTTGCCATGAAGACCTCAGAAGAAGGTCTAGCAAACATGAAAAAGAGCTGCTTGCTCCAACTGCCTCATGCCCTAAGGTAATCTAACTAGTTACTCAACTTCTTACCCAGAAGACATTCCCCAGGTAAGATTTCCAGTGGATCCTTTCATCCTAGTGTTGTTTCTACGGATGCAAACCTGAATGTGAGCTCATTTTGCAGATAGCTCCTCTTTCTGCCAGGCAATTCATATCAAAGCTGTTCCAGGATCCTGTTTCCATTGTTGCTACTCTCTCCCCTCTCAGCTGACATTATGTCAATCATATCAAAGAACAGAAACTAAAAACTCAAGGGGCACAGTGAAATGAGTTGCTGGAATTGTTGCAGGCTGAACAGCAAACAGATGGTCAGCCAAACCATGAGAACTGAAGAGGAGGGGAGCCTGATAAATGATTGATAGCACAGCTCAGCTTTGCTTTGGAGGTGTCTCATCCAGAGGCATCTGCTTTGTAAGCTTAGGAGGGGTTGCCTTGTTCTGCCCTGATCCACAGCTGTACACAGAGGTCACCTGCAGAGTGCTTCACCAGGAAGGCAAAGTCACAACAGCAACCAGGTGGGCCAAGGATTTCTCTCTCTACCAGACTGCTGTTCCTACAATTCACTAACTACAGAGCTCACCCTTTTCTCAAAATCGAAGAAAAGAGAGATGTGGGACCTGAGGGATACAGCAGGGGCTTGCTAATTATTCAAATGTCAGATGGCCTGTTTCAGCCTCCCTCTTCCCCCTAAGAAAAACCTCTATCGAGGCATCTGACACTCTGGCCTGTTAAAACAACTGTAAATGACAAGGACTCTCCTAATTTAAGACACTTAACAGTAAGTGATTCCTGGAATGCACATGAGGTTTTTTTCCTCACCCCACAGCTCTCACATACCGTTCCCACCAGTGGATACAAGAATCCAGCCCCAACGCTGGCCCGAATGTCTCGGATTGGCAGAACAAAACCTGTAGGTGCTCCTTTTTGTTCAGGGTCATGAGACAATGACAAGTGAGTTTTAGCCATGCAGATTGGCAGGTTTCCAAATCCCTGGCAAAAGAGAAAGAAAAGGAATGACATAAGTGGAAAAAACAGTAATTTTTCCAGTACAAAAATGTAATTGCTCTATTGTGCCATTCTCTGCAGACATCAGGCATTTTATTCCCCAACAAGTGCTTCATCCACAGCCTGTCAGATCCACTGATCGTTCTACATCCCCATTCCTTCTCTCTCAAATTCTCTCCCCACCTCCCATTAAGTGCTAAAGAAAGAACCACCACATCCC
This sequence comes from Leptocoma aspasia, assembly GCA_013399835.1. Lineage (NCBI taxonomy): Eukaryota > Metazoa > Chordata > Aves > Passeriformes > Nectariniidae > Leptocoma > Leptocoma aspasia. The sequence continues at coordinate 603,793 of VXAX01004548.1, read as the reverse complement.
TCGGCACATCCAGCTGAGGAAAAAATTAATGTTATGGAAGTGCTGGATATACAACCTTGACAGCCAACTTGCTTCCTACTCTCTTCCTAAAATGTTAAACAGCTCAGAGTTGAAGTTTTCAGATCAAGTCAGTTAATTAGCAATGTTTGATCAATACAAATGCAGGTCGTGAGGAAGTGGCAGTTGCATGCCTTTGGGATTTTGATGCACTTGTAAAGGAATGAGAAGCATGAAAGTGAGAAGCTATATATGCCAAATGGACTGCAAAAGGAAAATTGGTTACAGCACCATGCAGCCAATGAATTGCCAGTCCTCACATTGCTTTTCTCTTCAAAGACCTTCAATAATGCAAAAGCAGGTAAATTCACAATGTCACGCTAAAGAAGAACAAAAGCGACACAGCAACCAGGAAACATTGAATTCAACAACCAAATGGCAGGTTCAAAACTTTAAAAATTTTCAACATCTAGTCTTGTATAAACCACAGAACTCTCCCCCCAACATAATTGTGACTGACAAAAATCCACATGGACTCAAAAACTGATTAGTGGAACTTGATCTCAATGGAGCAAGATGAAAAAATAATCAGAGACTATTTAAAACCAGCATAATGACTTGTAATTCCCTAATTCTCTAAACGCTGAAAGACTGGAGAGTATAGTAGGGAAAGACCACTAAATCCTCCTACCCTTTCTCCCCAAAGCTATCAGAGATACTGGGTGGTACTAGGCCACATGAGCGAGTTCTGTCTTCTTCACTAGAAGACAAAGTCAGTTTCTCCTTTCCCACATCCTTTTCTTCCTCTGCCATAGCAGCATTTAATGAGTCCTGGGTAAGGACATGATTTGAGTGAGGATTCCCTTCAAACACAGCTTGAACACCACCATTCAGCTTGATAATTTTGAATGAAAAGCACCACTGCTACAAGGTGACGTGGAAAACTCACCTGCTTGGTGTACAGGGCAACTTTCTCCTGTGCTTCTGGAAGCAGCTCAATGTCTCTTGCCCCATAGACCTGCTGGGCAATAAGCCTGATCTTATCTACAACAGGTAGCTAGAAAAACAAAAAAGAGAAGCAAGTCAGAGTGGCCAAAGCACAAACACCTGCAGTATCATAGCAGTTTCAGATCCTCCACACGTGTTGTCAAGTGCACATCTATAGACATAAGGCTTAACTCCATTTGCTGTAGAACAAAATATAGAGTAATTTGAGCGTTTTCAAAACATGTTTTAATATTCCAATGGGTAGCCAAAACAGTAAGAACTGACTAACTAGGTCAGTAAGACTCGTGGAATCAATGTTTCAATTCTAACACCACCTTTCTTCTCAATTTCTCAGGCAGCCTTTTAGACAGCCCTACGCAACTAAAGCTAGTGAAACCAACTGATAAAAACAAAGCATCTCTGTAACAGTGCAAGTTCCTACCTCCACATTATAGAGGAACCTGAAGTTGCTAGGTGCCTGGGATGCTCTCTGAACAGCTCGGGCCAGGGCCAGGGCTCCTTTCCCTCCCTCTGCCCAGTGAGTGCACTCCACAGCATCAAATGCTCCTGCCTCCTTTGCATGTTGTACTACAAGGGCCAGTTCAGCCTTTGTATCTGTCCTGCAAGGAGAAAGTTTGCATGTTTGTACCAGAATACACACACAGTAAATAAATGTTTGTTCTTGACAAGATCCAAAACATGTCCAAAGAAATCACAGCTACCAGAAAACTGCTCAGGGATTATCCACCACAGCCTCCTCCTTGGCTGGCATCACCTTTAACCCCACAGCTCAAAGTACTTCTGCTGCATAAAAAGACCACAGAGTGGTTGTTTGCTGTGCAGTACAACATGCAGAACCCAATAAATGCATTTTCCAACAATGCAAAACTGTGGCCTCCCAGTATCTGAAGAGAGCCTACCAGAGAGCTAGAGAAAAACTTCTTGCAAGAGCATATAGTGACAGGAACAAGGGGAAATGCTTTCAAACTGACAGAGTAGGTTTAGATTGGATACTAAGAAAAAATTCTTTACTGTGAGGGTGCTGAAGCACTGGAACAGGTGGCCCAGATGTTGAAAGTGCTCCTGAAAGTGTTCAAGGACAGGTTGGATGGGGCTCTGAGCAACCTTGTCTTGTGAAAGGTATCCCTACTCGTGCCAGGGAAGTGGAACTGGATGATCTTTAAGGTTCTTTCCAACCCAGGCCATTCTATGATTTTATGATTCTATGGAAATCCTGCCAACAACACATCAACAGTACTGAGAACAAGAATTCGTGTTAAACACAGTATATCAAGTGCCACAGTGTTACAGCCCTGCAGCACCTCCCCATCCCAGCTGACTCACTTGAAAGCATTGACAGCCACGACCACCGGGACGCCAAACATCCGCGCGTTCTGGATTTGCTTGTTTAGGTTGCTGCAGCCCTTTGCCACCAGTTGAAGATTCTGTAGAGAAAGCAGCAAGCAGGAAGCATATTTTATCAGGGGCAGGGAAACTTTTTTCCTAACGCACTAAATCCAGAAGCTAATGGTAAAAACGTCAAAGTGGGAATGAAATGACAAAGGCAAATCCCCAGTGCTGCTTTCGGAACAGTCGAGACCACTGCAAACTCTTGGACAGGAGACAGGAAAAAGAGTGACTACTACTAAGGATCACTGGTTCCAGCTCCCAAGTCAAGGTAAGAGGAGCCATTTTTTATCACTTTTTGTTATGCTTAAAAAGTTAATACCTGTTTTCATTAACTCCCCACAGTAAAGCCTCAGTTTCCTCTCTGACATGTTTCTCTTTATATATTAAATATCACCAGCAGTGAATTTCATTACATCCATTTGAAGTCTGTGGCAACAGCTTTCAGTTTACATATATTTACATTTTGCAGCATCAGAGACTATTCCTGGAAATTCAGACATTTCATCCCTTCCTATGCAAAGGATAATGTATACAGAAGCTCCATGAGTTAAAGAGCTGCAGCAGTATAAAGAGCCTGATCAATTATCCAAGAGTACAAAACCATTCAAGGCATAAGGATGGAAGGTGAGACTTTAGTTCACTTTCCTTGCTTGCAAATGAGGGGGGATAAAAACAAAATCTGCTGCTAAGAAGAGAGTAATTAGAGAGGCACTCTGGATATTTTCAGAGACAATATTTAAGCTAAGCAACTACTCCACATTGAGAGGGTTGGGGAAACAGAGTAGATATTACTATGAAAAACTGAGCACACAGACAACTGCTTTGTGTTAAGGAGAAAAAAAGGCTCTGAACACTGGCTAGGTCAAGAACAACAAATGTTTGAAAGAGCAGAGCCAAAGTAACATCATTAAAAAAAAAAAAAGAACATTACAGCTTCTATGAATAAGTCCTTCTGTGGCAGCTAAATAAGCGACACACTAGTAATCCAGGCATGCACTGCATGACACCATCATGTCATGACCACAGTTAGCTGGTCCACTGTCACAACAGCTTAAATATTACCTCTTCTGTGTATTCCTTTGGCAAAGGTACCCCAGCAGTGACCTGTGGAAAAAGGGAAAGAAATGGAACCCCGTAAGACTGATATCCACGACAGCAATCCCTGCTTGATTCTTATTAAATGGTCTCAAGATACAACATTCTACTCCACGCTGACCCTTTTTATTTCTAAGAAAAAAAAAAAAAAAGGAAGAAAAAAAGACTGCATGATAAAATACATGACTCACTCTGGGGCTGTTACAAGTGGCCCAGCATGCAGGCACTTCACTAGGGCAATAAAACAAGCAGGTAGGAACCTGTAACATACTACAATGAAGTTGTTGACAAACAGGGAAATATCAATTCCTTTTACAACTCTGAATTTCAAGACAATTTCAAGCTGATCAAATGCTACAGGGCTTTAAGTGACTGGAACAGAACAACAGGAACAGCCCCTCAGACCTACTGAACACCCAGCACTTACTGCAGGTCCTCCCCCATGCATTTTCAGAGCTCGGACAGTAGCAACCAACACCACCACATGAGGCCGGAGACCAGAGTAGCGGCACTTAATGTTGAAGAATTTCTCCATGCCTATGTCTGCACCAAATCCTGCTTCTGTAACTAGAGTAGGATAGAAGTTTGTGAAAGATTTCTGGGTGGAGAAATCATACTCTGATTATATAAATCAGAAACTTCTTCCAAGAAAAAAAAAATTAAAAAAGCCCAAAGACAGTCATGATAAAAAAGGCAGATCCCTCCAAAACAAAAGGCAAACAAAAGTAGCCCACACTCCACACACTTACCAACAAAACCATCTTTTCCCACAAGCTTCAGTGCTATTTTGTCTGCCAACACAGAGGAATTCCCATGTGCAATATTGGCAAAAGGTCCAGCATGAACAAACACTGGTGTTCCCTAGAACAAGGGGGATGTGGGAGAGAGAAAGAGAAAATCAGAAAGTGCAATTTTTGCAAATATGCAGCACATCAGGAGCTAAGTACTGTGGTATCTCAAAGTAAAGAAAAACACTTTCAGAAGACAGATCTTAAAGCCTTCTGATCAGACATTTGTTATCAGCAATAAGGACTACAGGGCAAACAGGATTATTATAATCTCCCCAAGTGGAGGTATTAATCCGCTTAGGAAAAGGATGGCTAAATCCCAGCAACTCTTTGTCATTCTCCTTCACCCACACCATTTAAATTCCCAAACCACTTCTTGACATTAAAGACAACAGACCGAAGACACAGCAAAGTTTAGTGCATTTCCTCAGGGTCATCCCACATGCCAGTGGCAGACCTAGAAGGAACCCAGCCCTCTCTCCTAGCCCTGAGCACGAAACCACAGTAAACTCCCAACTCTGAGCTGAGCAGACCCACACTGACTGTGATGAATGAACTAAACCATTTGCTCTAAGTGCCTTGTCAAGAAGCAAATGATCTGTGCTCACCTCTAGTGTCTGCATGAGGTTTGGTTTAACAGCATCTTTCATCAAGACAGCCAGAGCTCCAGTTACTCCCTAAAAGAAAAAAGGACAATCAGTTTCCAGATATACCAAGACCTTGAGATGGTTCCTACACAGTGTAAAGGCTCTGATTATGTCCTGGTGGGCTTCTGGTACCAGAACCAGAAGTTGCTCAACATAGAACTAACTCTACTCAGGAAAAAGCAGAAAAATGACTTTTACATTCCTCTAAGAGGATCTGTGATTTCTGGTGGGAGCAGCCTCTTGGTTGTGACCTTGCTGGGCCACCACTTTGTAGCAAAGGTATAAAGAACAATTAATTCATGTTTCAATGCTATGGCAAGGTTAGCAGATAAGAGCAGCAAGGGAGTAACCTCTCAGTAAGTATGGTTTACTGCAGCCCATTCAGCAGCACAAAGTAATGTTCTTAGATTTTGTGGGTGCATTTGTCTTGGATTTTCTTCCTTCTTTTCAGCAACTTAGTCTACATACTGGCCTTAAAACGTCATAACAACCTGCTACATCCTGCTCATATCTCTTGTGCAGAAATAACTTTTAAAGTGAACCTCTGTGCTGCTGAGAACAACCAGGCTGATACAAAAGGCAAACACTGGAGCCCATATTTCCTCCCATTCAGCCATGTACCCTGCTGAATTCTGCTTCCTGTGCAATGAAAGCTTATGATTACATCCCCATGTGCTTTGGGAAGAAAGATGGGTTTGGTCATTTTTGTGACTGACAGTCCAGTGGAAACCAAACCAGCTGTTAACCAGCACTTCAAAAAGTAACTAAAATTGCTGTCATGAGTCCTGAGCCAAATGTTCACAGCAGTTATGAAAACCTTGAACCATAATCTCTTTTTCTTCCCTTTAAATTTCAACTGAATTGCAGCACTCAAAGATATGAAAGACTTTCTTTATAAGACATTCACTGCTTTGTTTCATTAGTTTTAATCTTGCCACATGAAAGCTTATTTAACATTTAATGGATAAGCTTTAAACTTCACTCATCTCCACAATAATGAAAACTGCAGAGCAAGATTTCCATGGCGACATTTCAGACCCGTGTCGCTCCGCGGCACTTCGATACATCCTTCTCTAAAAACATGTAGTCAGTTTTTGATTCCATGTTTCTTCCCAGATTTTTTTTTTGCACTTCATGGTAGCACACTCATGACATTGGTTGCATCACAGCAGCAGGACCCAGCCTGGTCTCTAAAATCACATTTCTGCTTGTAGGAGGGAGTGGGTACCATGACCTTAACTACATGAGCCACTGGCTGCCATCAAGTGCAAACATAACAGACAAGAGAACCTGTTGGATCTCTGATACCATCCTCCATTCTGCAGTTGGAATGGTAGAATGAAATATGTTTTTTAAAAAGTTTAAAAAAATTGAGATGACAGACTTCTATCACCTGGACTCTACAGGAAAGTCAAAGTAACTCCCAAGCCAAGCACTATCTGCCTACATGGCTGATGGGCAGTAAGAAACACTCCTGTTTTCCAGAAAAAGGGTTTAACTCAATTACTTAAGTTAAACTGGCAGCATGCTAGGTGTAGGAATTAAAATCTCAAAGCTGCCTACAGAACTTTGGCACATGCTCTTTCTCATTCCCAACAAATGTCTCACACAGGGATTTACAGATAAATTGTTCCAGCCTGGCACTTCTCCTGCAAGGCCAGAGTCAGGCCATCAATCTACTGTTTCTTAGCCTTATCCTGGGAGGTAAAACAAATAAACAACACTCCCACATCCCCCCAAAACGTAAGGAAACAAAAAACCTGCAGCAAGATAGCAAGGGCTGGGTAAGCCTTAATGCCCTGTCCCACCTAGCTGGAAACACAGGTCAGGAAGAAGTGCCTGGGACACAGGGCACTGCCCTGAAACCAGGGAGAAGCACCATTTGGGAAAATGCTATTTGATACACTCCACAGACCTGCCAAGAACTAACAATTATTGGAGGCACAGCTGCAAAGCAGTGCTGCAGCTTGCAATTGCTGCTTAGGGCTGCTTTACACACTGGTAACAGGCATCACCAGTGCTATGACATTCAGCATTTCATGAAGGGAAATTAAATATTTGTGTCCCTCATCAAAGGCTGCCTTACAGAGAACACACACTTTTTGCAAATGCTTTGACTTTTATAGCATTCACAGATTCCCAGAAGAAGGTATTTCACTGTCTGTAATTGAATTTGCACAACACTTTGTTCCTGCTCAATGTTTTCCTCACTCCAGGGAGCCTAAGAAACAGGATGGCCAGCAGGATGCATTTTGAGTTCTTCTGATTCACAAACATGCTTTTTACGTAGAAGCCACCACGTATTTCCCCCGTAACTCCTATGGTGCCAGTTTCAACTTGACACACAGCACATCCCATAGGACCCTTGTCCCTGCCCAGGTCACATACACACCCTCTCTGGATAAAGTGTCAGCCACACTGAAGGAAAAATACCTTCACTAACTGCAGGGGCTGGGATTTTATCTTTGATCTTCTGTATGTTAATTTTTTTTCACAGAACTGTCTCTCTGCTTTGTAATCCTAAGACTTTCAGAAATAAGAGGAAAAAGCATTTAATGGCAATGACTCTTACAAGGTCATCTACTGTAACTGGTTGTCCTTTTTTGCTGGAAGCTACCACCATTCTGCCAAATCGCTTTTTCATATCATCCAACCCATCAGCCAGGGCTAGGACTGCCATGATTTCACTGCTCACCGTGATGTCGAACTGAGCCTGCAAGAGATGAATGAAGGACATGAACTCATTAAGATTCCCTCCCAGCAATTCTTGCCTCTGTTCAATTCTTGAAGGCAAATCATCACCATTGTAATAAAAAAGAAAGAAAAAATACAGGCATGCAATATACAAGAAATCCAAAGCATTGCTCTCAGAACACTTCATTTAATTTGGCCACTTTAAACTGGATTTTTTTTTCTGCAAAATTAAATAAAACCTACTCACTCTGTTGCTATTACGTGTCTCTCCTGGCACGTACATTAGTGATTCATGTAAGAACACGTAAGTCTTTCAAATTCAAAAACTGTATTTTTGAAGACTGAGCTTACTAACTCATCTCATCATTGCTAAACAATACAGTAAAAGACAAAAAGCCCACCAGCAGAAAAACTAGATTTTATAGGAAATGTAGGGTAGAATTCATCTGACATAATGCAGACACTTCCACCTTAAGGATGCTAAGCACCCTGAGGACATTTCAAGTCAAAAGAGAGAGGCTTTTCTGAGCACAATTCATTTGAACTATAAATTTGACAGTTACTTAAGGGATGAGGGGAGTCACAGCCCAATTGCTTCTTTTACTCTATTGATTATACAATGAATCTAGACAAGCTCAGAGACTGTGTCTAGTTTTGGCCAGATAAACCCCACCCAAAACACCTGCAGTAGTGAAGATGAACCACTGCCATGACCACATTTAGAAAGGGCACTAGTGTACCACTGTTATGCCACAGTCACCCCAGTTTGGGAAGCCAATATTCAGGAGACAAAAGGGAAGGAGGGAAGAGACAATAAAACAAAAAATATAAAATAGCAGATTTAACTGTTTACTTGAGAAAACTTTCTGCTTTCTCTTTAACAAGATAAGGGTAAAAGATGAAAATAGCTGGAGTTACAGAAACTTCCTTTAGGAACACCTTTTTCAAAGTACTTTTTAAAACATGTGAGAAAAGGGAACAATTACCGTCCGTGTGAAGCCTTTCTCTGTTACAGACTGTCCAATAGTGATTTTCCTAAGGAATCTGTCATTTGTATCCAGTACTGCAAGGAATGAAGAGAGGTAAGATGTCATGTTGCCAAGTCATAAATTCACATTTTTGCCCTGGGACAAACACCTAGCCAGGTCACCAAGGAAGAGAAGATGGCAGTTTGAGAAACCACCTTCTCCTAAAGAATGGGAAGTGCTTCTCAACATGATTCTTACACAAAAACTGCAATGAAATTAAGATACCCACAGATAGACCAGAGCCTGCACTGCATCCAGAGGGAGTCTGCATCCCTTTGTGTGCATTAACCACCAGACCAAAGCTTCTCTGAAAAGCAGAACTGATAATATTATTGCAATTGATTTTTCCCCATCATTAACTAATATGAATCCCGGAAATTATTGCAGTCAAAAAGAAATAAAATTAACTTCATAAGTTAAGTGATAAAATGGTCAGATACTATCATTCAGTGAGAATTGTTTCACATAGCTCCATTAAGTCAAATTACCTTGGAAACACAAACTATGAAACACTGGCTTAAATTTGCCGTTTCTTTCTATATGCTTGAAATATTTCAAGGGTTTTATGAAGTATTTCCCATGAGGCAACTACTTTAGTCTCATTACAGGTTATGAAGCAAATTCTGGAGAATACATTTCATACTGTATTTTAAAAGAAAGAAGAAAAAGCAATACTTTTGGAGCCTAACTCAGGAAAAAAACCCGCTTTTAAAATTCTTTTAATAGTGAAATATTAAGTCTTCCAGACCAGAGAATTATTCTACCTTCAACTATCCTTAAACACCTTTTTAAAATCTGGTTTTCATTTGCTGTCAGTCCCTGACAGAGCAAGAAGTGGGCAGATTAAGACTGAGTTTAATCCCAGAGTAGAACCCTCTCCTTACTCACAGAGCAGTAAGGTAAAAAGGCTGCTGGCCGAAGCTGCCAAATTCAACTCTCTCCGTAACTGACAAATCCAGAAACACAAACTTGCACCCATTAGCAAACTTTTAATGTTTGTAAATTCAGAGCAGATTCAAGCCCCTATGTTAGACCCTTTAGAAATGGGATCCCAGCTGCAGGCAATTGTCCCACCAAACTTAAGGAAAGAGGAACCAGCTCTACCCTCTTTCCCATTTTCCCAGGAAATACAGCTTCAGCTGCAACTGCAAATGTCTCTTTTGACACGTTTTCTTTCATTTAATGTCTCTAGTACCTCTTTGCCATGTTATGGTGCCTGGGTCAATGTCCAGTCTCACAAATGCATTTACTTCTTCCTTTGTCAAAGCCATAGGATCAGTTTTGTTAATGCCCAGTTTCTATGGGAAGAAACGACAAATAAGAGGTATAGTGAAAAGAAATTAACCTTTAACTGCAGCACTGATGGTTTGGCAGCAGCATCTGCATATTCAGAAGTAAGGAGGGGCTGCCTTTTTGGGACCCTTTCTTCCAAACCCCACAACAACATAAGATGATCCATATCAGCACACACTGGACAGAACTTGCTGCTGTCCAACTTGGAAAGGGCAAGGCAGACAATGAAGCTCATTTGGGCAGGTTGTCACCAAGCTTTGTGCAAGGCACCTACAGACAGAGTAAGAGACAGCTCTGCAATTCCTTCCATGCCTTGTTCTCATCATTAGTCTCACGTGCTTACATCCATTTCTCATTAGTTTGCCTGGGGTCACTGCACACAGCCACACGTATTTAAAGCCACTGCTTTCAGCATGCTGGTTAAAGCAGCACAAAGGAGGAATTAAACAATTCTGTCACAAGGCTGTCAGCATCCCAGAAAGCTGATCTTGAACACACTGAGAGGATGGGCAGTTTGCCAAGTTGCTTAATTGAGAGAAGAATTATCTCAAGAAGCCTGATACAAGCGCAAGCTTAGGCATGAGGGAAACGATTCAGATGATTTATGAAAGAGCAAGGTTTTTTTAATTAACCAGACAGTTAAGTCGTATTTTTCTCCTGAAGAACAGCAGGGAAGAAGAAAGTCTGTTCTTTTCCTCTTCAAGAATATAATTTAGAAAAGGAAATAAACAACAACAATGACAGAGATACCATCTTTCTGGAGTATTAGCATTCTGTTCACATCTTGACATTTAATAACCAGAAAAGTGGTTAGGGTAGAGTTCCCTCAGCAGTCCATCAGGAACACCAAGCAGTATGACATCATTTCTTGCTTAGCAGTAGAAACAAACCACACATTCTCTAATGGTTAAGACATTATAGCCAATTAATATATTGGAGTTTTACCTTCCTAAGTAGTCTGTCTATTGCTCCTGACTTCCAAGTGGGCAACTGATCCAGCCTGAATACTCTACTAAACAGGCTTGTACCCTGAAGGAGCTCAGCAGGGCTCAGTCTGTCCTCCTAGCTGCAAGGCTCAAGCCCAGTAAAAAACTATTCATCTGCTAATCCTTATTTCTGCCAATGTGAACTTGCACATGTCCTTAAGTTTTGAGGATGAGACAAGCTGTGGACTGCTCAGGGACTGCCATTCAATGACAGGGCTGCTTATCTAACCAGCAATTTTCTTTTTCCAGAGGAGAAATTTGCCATGTGGAGAACAGGTGTTTTTTTCCATTTTTCTTTGTTTTCTAAATCTGGGTAAGACAAAGAAAATTCTGTATGCTCTCTTTTTGTTGAATTTTATGAATTGCCTTTTTTTTGTGCTGCATTATCTACACAGCTGTCACATGGGAACCACTAATCTCTAGCTGTAAGTGTGTGTTAGGTACAGAGACTGATTCTGGTCTTTTCTTAAACTGCATTAAGGACACTGAACTGACACCACTAATAAAGGACACAAATCTCTGTCTCTTAACTGTGTTAATCATAGAGTATTTGACAGAGTAATATCAATGATTCTTCCCCTTGGGGCTGCATCTGTTTTCTGTAAGAAGGGTCACCACACTTCTGCACACTTCATATACAAAATAAATGCCAGCAGAATGACCTAAGGGACAAACACAGGGGTTTCTGTAATGTAGCTCTACCCACCTAAATGATAAATAAATGGAACAGAACCAGACACCAATGAGAAAGCAGTGAGCTCACCTGTAGTCTTCGGATCTGAATGTCTGAGAACTTCCTGACACCATTGACAGATGGCACCAAACGGCTGTAGAGAGCCTTGCAAAATGAAACAAGCAGTTAATCAGCACTGCTTGCACATCCAAAAGAGCCTGGCCAAAGTGGGCTGGGATCAAACACACGGTAAGAAAGGACTGTACCTGGTCAGACTGAGTCAGCTCGTGGAATATACGAGCATCAACAGCAGCAGCGACCAGGTTGTTGGCTGCAGTGATGGCGTGGATGTCACCAGTGAGGTGAAGGTTAAACTAGAGGACATAAAACATATCAGTTATCTCATCCTGCTGCAATTTTCATTTATTCCAACTCACCGTAGACAGATGGAAAGAGGAGTATTAATAGTAATGTAAAGTGAGTGAGGGTGGAGGGGGAGAGATTGCTCAGCGCAGTATGTGGAAGAGAGGAAAGAATTTCTCTAAAACATAAAAATGCCTCCCCCACATTCATGTCATTTTACAAACTTCTAAAACAAAGCTCCCAAATAAAAAGTTGTTTGTTTTTTTCTTTTCCCCTCCACCAGAACAGTTCTCACGGGATCCTTGGCACTTCTAAGACCCAACCCAGCACACTCTGTGTTCTGCATTGCTCCTCCTTCACCTTCCTAGTGACCCTCTCATTTGCACAGCAGGTTTCACACATACATTAGCTGAAGTGGCTGCTGCTCCCCCAAGGGAATCTGAGCTAAACTGGAACTAGCAACCTTGTGCAGCACTAGCAGTGGAGCTCTGTGGTTGCACAGAGCTCTGCTTAAGGTAACCACCCAAACACAGAATCACAGGCAGAACTTGTAGACCACGTACTACACAGTGACACTGCTAGTAGTTTTCTTAGTTCCATCTCATTAAAACATAGTTTGAGTGGGTTTGCCTACATGAGTTATCTGGCTGCACTGTAGCTGTGAAGCTGGTGAAGGATCTAGATTGGGTATGAGGGAACATTTCTTCATGGAAAAGGCTGTCAAGCATGGGAACAGGCTGCCCAGGGAAGTGGTGGGGTCACCATCCCTGGAGGTATTTCAGAAACATGCAGTGGCACTTGGGGACACAGTTTAGCTGTGGGCTCGGCAGTGCCGGAGGAATGGTTGGACTTGGTGATCTTAAAAGTCTTTTCCAACCTAAATGATCCTATGATTATGGTACATGAGTAAAAGGTGTAGTTAAAACAATTCTCTTCATCTCTAGCAAAGCAGCAAAGGAAGAAAATGAAAAGGGGATATTAGAAAAGGTGATAGGACAGAATACCTTACAACACCATTTTATTGAAGCTTTGTTACTGTGGTCTGAGAACCCACAAAGCTAAAACAGAATGCAGCTAGTCACACACCAACTGTAAATCCTAATTAGTAAATGCTAATTGTTGTCTCATTCTGCATACATGCAAAAAGAAGCAATTATTATTACCTTTGTTCTGCAGTATGAACTCAAAAGTTTTTCACTTGCTATTTTTTTTCATAGGATGAAAGCTGCATGCAGAATTATTAAATGACGTATCAAGGTCATTATTGTAACTACTGATTCCAGACACTTCAATTTTACCAGACGTGCATTGACTAAAACACCCCCACAAAACTATGTGCATTTGTACCACGTGGGTCATACTTAAAAAAGTAATTTCAGCCAGTTTGGTTCCTAGAGTGTGGCTGTTTCCCACTGCAGCACACAGTCAGGTATTTTGGCTTGTCTTATTAGCACTCCCAAAGAGGAGGAGGTTATTTTTCCTGTCACATCTATCCTTCACACATGTTCTTGGCACATGACTAAATCAATATTCTGCCTCCTGAACATTTTTATCTTTTATGGACTTGCTGCATCAATTAGAACAAACAGCCCTTTTGATAATTTCTATTTTTCTTCCTGACATTGTCCTGTGTCAATCTACAATACATGAGACAAAGGTAGAATTCTCCAGGCAATTACTCTGAGAGAGGCACAAGAGCACATGCTACACGTGCTTTTTAATTCCCTGCCTCCAGACACAGAATTTTACTCGTTGCCAAGTCACACCAGAAATATGCTCCAGTGCCAGCCCCCCACAGGCTGAGGTCTTGGCATTGCTGATTCCCAAATTCCCTTTTCCCAGTTCATGTTAGTAATCTAAAACACAAGTACACCTAAATAGCTCACGGAAAGAGTTGGTGGCCACCATAACTGACAGAACTATGCAATATTCTTCCAAAATGCATTAAGCCATTATCATCTTCATTTCAGTGGTGAGAAAATGAGGCACAGGATGTACTTTGCTCCAGGGTACACAGCAATTCAAGAAAGAGAAGGGGAGGGAAGAGAAGAACTGGGAATTCCTAGCTCTATGAAGTTCCCTGACCATGAAGGCACACTTCTGAAACAACACAAAGATGGTTGTTTGCAAAAAAAAAAAAGCCTTGCTGAAATCAAGTATCCAGTTCTTTCAAGTGCTACACTAGGTAATAAACTCATACATTTTCTAAGTTATCTGACTGCAGTATCTCTTCAGGGTCTGTGAGCTGTGAGTGCAATGAGGCTTTGTATAAAGAATTACCTCTTCCATGGGGACAACTTGACAATAGCCACCACCTGCAGCTCCACCTGCAGAGAGACAACAGTCAGACCACACCAATCCAGGTGTTTCCAGCCCAGAGTGCTATTACATCTGTGTGCTTAATGGCTCCAAGAGGGCAGCTACCACTGAGCAGCTGAGTTTAAGTCCCAACACAGTACCTTGAAGACAAAACTGAAGAACTCACCCAAAGCTCTTTTTTCTTAAAATAATGCACTTGTAACTAGAAATAATGTAAAAGTACAGAGCAGCAGAATAGTATTTCTGAATGCCATCTTTGTCCATTTAGGCCAACTGCAAGCAACAGAACAATCATACCTTTTATGCCAAAAGTTGGCCCCTGGGAAGGCTGCCGAACACAGGCAAAGACATTCTGGTGAAGGTGTGCTCCTAAGGCTTGGACAAGGCCAACAGTGGTGGTGCTCTTCCCCTCTCCCAGGGGAGTGGGAGTTATTCTGCAGCAACAAAGCAGAAAAGACACAATTACACCCTTGTAGTGGGTGAGAATCAAATCCCAGGGATAAAACAGTCACCCAGTGATTGCAGTTAATGAGAATTCAAATTCTGAACTGGCTCATGCTTCAGCTAATCTTCATCAATTCAAAACTGGAAAGAGATTGGCAAGTTGTCACGTAACTGCTGACAACTTCCCTCTGAAACAATTTGCTAGTTCCTACTGAAGGCAGGCTACTAGACCAGGAGAAGTTTGGCAAGGAACCAGTCTACCCTTCATAACCCTGACCTGTAGACCAAAACAATTCATCTGCTGGAGAGAAATGTTAAGCTATGTTCCCACTGTTTGCCACAAGCGATGAGTCTACTTCTCAAACTACAACACTTTCACCATGTGATTTACTAAAACCCTGAGCACCCCATACAGTCACCCCACCAAAAGACAATTCAACAACAAGCCATGCTAATAAAATTTCTTTTCATCTTGTAAGTGATGTGTCAGTTCAGGAAGCACCTACCCAGTAACAACGACGTATTTGCCATCTGGCTGGTTCTGCAGGCGTTTCAGAACTGAGAGCTGAACCTTGGCTTTAGTTTGGCCATACAGCTCCACCTCATCAGCAAAAAGGCCAACTTCTTTTGCAACTTGATCAATGGGCTTGGGCATGCAAGACTTGGAGATTTCAATATCACTTAAAGAAAAAGAGCAAGATGAGTTTATAAGTCAAAGACTTCCAGAAATTCCCCGCTTCTGGGTGGAATAAATTACAAACACCTAATCTATATTTTAGAAGTCAGTCTTTAAACCCCTCTAGTTAAATGAATCAATCCCACAAATATCAGGTACATTAGAACAGACACATTGTCAGAGTTGCCTTTTTAAAAATAAAAAAAAGGCCAAACCCAAAACAATCAACAACCCCTTTCCTCAACCTCCCCATTTTCCCAAATGCCTTCTGTAGGCAATGTGCTATGATCCCACATAGTATTTTGCATATTTTCATCTGCTCCTTGGGGACTTGACACCAGCAACTCCTATTTGAAGATGCTAAGGTTTTGGCATGCAAAATTTGGCAAAATTTTGGAAAATTTTCCAAAATACAAGCTTTTCACTATTTCCTGAATCAGCAACCATCTAGCTGGCCTGAAGTATGTGCAAGTCCAAGAAGATTACACTTCAAGGGATACCACAGCACCACTGCAGCTTAGCTCTGCTTCCTCAGGAAGACCTTAGAATGCCTTAATTTGAAAGCATTACCTTGGAACAGGCATCTTTAGGGTAAGCTGGTTGTATTGGATGGTCCATTTTCCAGGCTGGAACTTCTCCAGAAAACGCTGTGCACTCTCCACAGTGCTCTAAAATGAGGAAGTGAATGCATTGAAGCAACCACCACTACATGAACCACATTGATTAACAAAAAGACCAGAAAGGTTTGCCCCTCCTATCCGTCTCAGTTTGGGATTAAACCAAAGTGCTTGTATTAAAGTGTTTGCTAATAATCCAAAATGAGATTCTGCTTGCTGTTTCCTTAAAAAGAAAAAAAATCCCACCATATATATTCTCTATCGCTACCGATGTTCCAGTGTGCTGGATTTTTTTGGGTGTTTTGTGCCAGCAGGGCTTCTTAAGCAAAGCATGGAAACAGAGGGAATTGGTTTATACTGTTACTCTCCATTTTATCCAATCACCCTAAGGATAGTTTCAGAATTACAGCCAGAGCATTACAGGACAGGCCCATTTCTTATGGTTTTGAGTGACCGCACTCAAAAACCCCAAAAAATCCTCCCAAAACTGACCAACCAGAAACCTCTGTTCTAACATTTCCTTAAACTCCATCTTCTTCCTCAGCTAACTGAAGCCAAATTGTCTGGACTAGAAATTGGAGATCCTAACTACATTCTTTCAAGAGCAAGAAGGGAGCACCAGCTGCTTTGGCAGTGTGCTGGTGGTCAGCAGCAACACCCCCCAAAGCAAAGACAAGGAGATGACCACAGTCTGCTCAGTATGCATCAACATGTACCTGCATCAACATGGCCACAGTCATAGGCCCAACACCACCAGGAACTGGGGTGATGAAGGAAGCTTTTTCCTTTGCTGAACTGTATGCCACATCTCCCACAACTCTTTTTCCACTGGCCTTTGTGCTGTCTGGGGATTTAAGGAGAAAAGCAAGTTACACATCACATTTCACCACAGCAACAGAGGAGACAGCACTGATTGAAGCTGAAGTCTTTAATTCTGCTGGAGCAAACAAAATAGAAGCTGAGTACCCAGGAAGCCGCAAAGAAAGATAAAAAAGCTAAGACAACATCACAAGATGAAGCTGTTATCATCATACTTCACTTGCAGAGTGTCAACAGCTCATGCAACACATCCTCACATTAAGCACCATTTATCCTCAGCCACACAGATCTCCCTTTCCTGGAGGATGCAAGTCTTTTCTCAGTGTCTCATGGCCCACAGGGCAGTTTGAACAAGATATAAACCAAGTCAAGAAGAAGTGAGAGATGAAACATAGCTGACTTGTTCCAAACCCTCAAGTTTACATTTTCACTGCTCCATTTTGGAGGGCATCTGGGCCTTACTATTGAATAAAATCACCTGCTTTTATGGAAATTGAAGGCAGAAAGTGCTGAGCTTTTCAATTATCACTGCTAGTTTAATGATGGACCAGTAAATACTGCAGTTCACAGAGCTCAGTCTTGTCAAAACAAACTTCACAGGTGGCTTAAGAAAGCTTCAGTAGGATAATCTTTCTCTCGGGCAACATATTTTGCTATATCCTGCTGCACTACATGACCTGACAATTCAGAAGCAGACATAGTCCTTTTTTCCAGTGGTGATCTTTAAACTCACCCATAAAGAGAGGAAGAGACAAAATGAATTAGTAAACTACCACAGTCATCTAAGGAAGTCACTGATTACAGCATATAAAGCCAGAAAATTTAAGTTGCTCCTGGAATGGCAGATTCTCACTTCAGATAAAGGATTCTAGGGAGCTTCTAACCAGTGTGAAAACCTTAAAATAGATTTTAATGTTGTTATATTGAAATATTATATTGCATACAATAAGTGTATGTTTGAACAGAACACGATCACTAACTTTCATATACATCTGCTGAGGGGGAGGAGTGGAAGAGAAACCAAACTCCTCAACAGCTGATTATGTTAAAAACCAAAGAGAGAACAACAGCAGCTCCTGCCAACATTATTTTTTAGCTGCATTGTTACTGACAATTAGCAGCTTGGATGCTTTGCTGTGTGTTTTAAGCAACACTACTTCTCCCTAAAGCTCAAAGCCTGAACAACACCCCAGCTGGTAACCAGTGCTTCTGCAGCCTCTGTCACTTTGCTGCCTGAACTGCAGACCAGTCTGGCCTTCCCCACTAGAGACCAATTCAATTAAGGCTGCAAACAGTAAATGATGTAATTTTATTTTCTTCCAAGGATGCTAAGCAGGCTCATCAGCCATCCTGGCCAGGAAGGCTCTCGGCTCAAGAACAAGGAAAACAAGCTGGCACTCCAAACTGCCTCATCTGTTACACAGAGATGAGCACACGCCAAACAATCCCCCAGTCCCTGCTTCTGCATCTGCACCTCACACCAAGCACTGCTGAGCACAGCTTAGGAGCTATTCAATTACCTGCAAAATATTCTTTTAAAAGAAAGCTCACACACAATACTTGCCATCTCTCCCCATAATTTCACCTTTTCAATATTCATCATCCCACCCTTAAAAAATACAAACTAGTTACAGGGAGTATCAGTGACACTATAACCATTGTTGCAAAAAAGCTGCTCTCATATTCCACTCTCAACGGCTCCTTGTTAGCAAGGGCTGCCCATAGCAGGGAACTTTGAGCAGAGTTTCTTTCTCCATCAGGACTCAGAGAGGGACATTCCAGGGACTGGCACCTCTGGGAATATCCTCTACCTGCACTGCTTTCCCTTTCTGTAGCAAAGCAACTTCTACAGGCCTTGAATAAGGCATCCAGAGTATTTGCTGGACCAGCCCCCCAGCTGCAGCATTGGGGAGAGATAAATACAACCCAGTTAGGAAGGTAAGAGGCACTTGTCTGCTCTAGTAGAGGTTTCAGGAGATTGTTTTTTCCTCTCTGTCTACCTGGAGGAAATTCTGTTAATTGCAGTACACAAAGTCAGATCTGGCTGAAGTGTCTCTTCCAGCCTCCAAACCAGCACCCTTGGAGCATTCAGGCCACCCTCCACTCAAAAGTACAACAGCTGCATTTGTATGGTTATCATGGCTACAACTTGTCCTAACTCCAGCTTGGCAAGACTGCATGAGGTAATGCCCTGATAAATCAATTTGGGATCTGCCTGGACGGGGGATCCTGACTAGCAAACCAAAGGCATATCCAGAGATTGCCATGTCCTCCAGCTGCAAGTCACAGCTGCACCTGGGAGGCACCTAGCTGGGTGCACTTACACCTGTGGTAAGATGTATGTGCTTTCACCCCACCACATTCAAAGCACCATCACAGCTACCAGCAATACTCTATCTGGCTTAGCTGGAGAAGCCAGCAAGCTGGCTGCTGTTCTTTCTGTAGCACTGCAATTCCCACAGTTCTGGTACTCATTTCCCGAAAGATTCATCTGAAAAGTTTTTTGCAACATACCAGAGGGGAAAAAATTCAGGAAAACTCAGCAGCTTCAGAAAACCACAGGAAATAAAAAAGAGCCTGTAGCATCTATCATTTAAAAATGTGAGTTTCCATGATACTCTATCAAGTCTCAATTATCAAATCTCAATGCCATTAAGTGTATTCCATGTGACACTGACTAGGCTGGGTGCATAAAAAACTCAGATGTCAGTGCACTGCTCAAGGCAGGCTAATTGCAAAGGAATAGGGATGTGTCCTCAGACATGCAGTTCACATAAAGCCTGAAAAAAGGTCATACCATCATATATCAGAAACACAATGGGGGTTTTATTTGCAACATGTCAGCTGGGGAGACTCCAACCCATTCTGCTTCACGCACATCAGCAGTGACCCTGTAGGTTTTGGCAAATGGCCTAAGTTTGGGTAGCTTGGAACAAAAACACCAAGCAACAAACAGCAAGCAGATGACTTTTAAATTTTAATTAGGTAGAGGACTAATGTTTTTAAAAGCCTAATGTCAAGTTTGAGTAACAAGACCACTGAACAGAAATTTCTTTACATTCTGTTAAATAATGGCAACAAAATGACTGATTAATTATGAAAACTACCTTTTAAAAGCCTTGTGGGTGTAGCACAGAAAGAGTGACTAATTTTCCGTATCATTCAATATCTGTAATTTGGATTTAAAATGAGATGAAAACAGAAATTGCCAGACTGTCTGTACCATCTTTATAAGGAAGGAGCAGCTAAGTGAAACCCTACCCTAAAATCCATTATGTTAAAGCACTTTATTCTATGCCTGAGCCATTGTCACCAATACTCTTGCACAATCTGCTTTGTTTCAAGACAACAGCCATTCAAGCCTAAGAAGTTAATGCTGTGATTCAACAAATCCACAGCCACTTTAAGAGACTGCTTGTCATTTCTGTACTTCAAAGGGAACAGCTTCAACAGATCCAACCGCTAAGTAATGACAGCAAAGCCCTGCGCTCCAAAGTGACAATAGTGACAAGACTTCACTAAGTATCTGGGGCAAATTAAATGGATATTCTGTTGCAATATTTCGTAGGCCTCCTCTTTTCTCTATTAATCATCAGCCTCGTTGAAGGCTGAATGAAAACTGCCACTGATCTGCTTTGGGAGAGTGCTTCAGACCAGTGTTTTCTCTACTTTGGCATTGTCAGAGGTTGTCATCATTACTTAAGACAGACTTACAGGAGAAAGAAGTCCATGTGGACCAGAGACACCAAGGAAAGAGTATTCATGAACTTAGCAACTGCATTTATACACAAACACATGCCCACTTATTATACATTGCCCACACACCTGGCACATGGTTAATTCCACAGTCTATTACGATTGCACCAGGCTTGATCCATTCACCTTTTACCATTTCAGCTTTACCAGCTGCAACCACCAGGATGTCAGCTTTGCCAACCTGTAAAAAAATTTAAGAACAACAAACAACTGTGTATCACACTGGCAGTGGAAAAAGATAGCATTTTTATGTTCCTTCCACCTTGTTAGGGTCGAGATGAATGCACAGGAGACAGGTGCTTCTCGACTTCAGTCTTGGATGTTTATTAATTCTTATCTGTATTACAGTTCTACAAAGCCTGAGTTCTGTTGAATTCAACTAACAAGGCACAAAATGCCTAACTATCTTTCTTTCCAAGGTCTTTTAAAGCAAAACTATCCAATTAAGACTTGACACCTAAATTATTTTTCCTTTTAACCCAATAACTAATCACCCGAAGCTCGCACTGCGGACTTTTCTGACCAATTACTTAACACCACCAAAATCCATGAAGAAGGAGGAAGAAGAAGGTGAAAAAGAACAACCTAGCCAACGCCCAAAAACCTCCATCTTGACTTACATATACTACTATACTGTAAAACCTTAAACCCCAAGTTTTCCACCCTGTGGTATCATACACTTCCATATAAACTACACACTCGTGATCTCAGTGCTATCAATCAATTTTGGAAGCCTTCTCCATGGCCTCAGGTCAAATACAGTACTCTCTTGTGGATCTGTGTCTTTCAACACAGAAAATTTAAAATTCTCAGCATCCAGAGTTCCAACAGAAAAATGCAGAGCTGCTTCTGCAGCAAGTTAGAGCAGCTTCAGCCGCAGTGAAACTGTGCTCACCCACTGCCACTGGAGGCATGGAAGGGCACTCTCAGCAATTAAAGGTAGCTGCCAGTTCCTTGCCAAAGACAAATTCCTGTAGCTAGAAATAATGGCCTATTTTCACACTCCTACCCCAAACTATTGCTAGTCAACACTTTACAACCTCCTCTGAACTCCTCCATGATTCCCAAGTGGATCATACTGGCTACATTCAGATAAAATTAAAGCCTTCTGAATATTCTTCTCTTCCTTCAAATAACCCTGCATATTCAGTGCTAGAAATATACCCAGCACTCATCAGACAGCAAGAACTCATCTTGTTCAGCCAAGAACAACCCCTGCACAGAACTAAGCAGCACTTCACTTGTGACAGCACCGTCTTGTGCTTTTGATGTCCAGGACTGCATAACACACAACTCCAAGGGAAGCTGACTGTATTTCAGCACTAATATTCATTCAGGGACTATTCAGTAAATTTGATAGATCCAGTCATGAAGCCGGTGTTAAAGACTCAGACTAAAGCTTGTCAGTTCCTGCACTGCTTCATTCACATTTGCTTAGGAAGCTGCTATCCCTTGGATTTTTTTTTCCTTTAATCTTCAAGGGAGATAAACTGTTTTTAAGATATCATTACGTATTAGCACTTCAATTTTTAATCAACCTAATGATGGTCTTACTGAACCATCCATGTTAATGGCATGAAGCACTGCAGTGTTTCTGATCTACTTTGCGAGTTATATTCAAACACTCCTACTCCCTTTTCAGCTTTAATACTTGCCTACAGAGCCTGGCAGTGCTGATGGCTCTACGAAATCCAAGTAGGTGGCAGCACAGCAAAACACTATTTCTGTCACTCTCACTGTTGAAGAGGAAAATGGTACCAATTCCCCGTCATAGAAAATCGACTGAAAAAAATAAACCAACTGAGAAATAATTTGGCCTAACATTTCTCAGCCATTAGAGCAGAAGACCACCTGGTCTTTTTGGTAAAAAAAAAATATCAAAACAACAAAAACATATGCTGTTTTGCCAACCCCTACATGGAGATTAGGAAAGGATGATTAAATTCTCAGCACTTGCTCAAAGACAACAAAAATAATAATTTTATTGTTATAATTAAACCCCTCTAATTAAGTCCCAAAAATAATCAAGATCCTATTCCAGCGGAAGCATTTACACAACCACGCAATGAGCAGGACTGGGAAACCAATTCAGATGAAAGACACCCCAGACCTAATGACTCACAGCAGCAACACACTGAGCAGCACTGTGCATGGAGCAGCAGTGGCCTGGAACAAATAACTACAGCCTGCCCTTACCTCCTCAGCCAGGGTGGAGGTCTTGGAATGGCACGTGGTGACTGTGGCGTTATTCCAGAGCAGCAGGTCGTGCATGGGAGCACCCACGATCTTACTGCGACCGATCACCACGGCTCTTTTCCCTGCCACCTGGACACCTGCACCACAGAGAGCCAGGAGAGAGCAAAAAAGAGGTCACTGTGCAGCCTGGTACACACTAACTCAAACTGCTCTGGAGTCTTGGTCAGTTTAAGTCTGGCCCTGGTATTTCAGAACACTATTCTTGTTTGTTGTGTGTGGTAGGGAATTGCAGTTGGGAGGGAGGAAGGAAAGATCATTTTAACCTAGTTCTTTTACTATCTAAGGCAGCAGAGATGAAATGTGGTATCTCAGCAGAAGTTGTGAAGCAGAGCCTTGTGTAATTTCTACAGTTACTGAAGACTACTGCACTCATGAATAATGTATGGAAACCTCCTTACCTGTCTGCCTGATAAGTTCCATGCATCCCTTTGGCGTACACGGAATAAAGCAGTCTCCGAGGTCCCCTCTAGACAGTTTCCCAGCATTGATGCTACTTAAGCTGTATTTTGAAAGAATAAAGGCCAAGTAAAATAGCAGCTTCACTGTTCAAGAGAAAATAAAGAAAAAACTTTCTTTCTGGAGTAGCTGTCATGCTCTCCAGGGCTGAAGTCAGTTTACCCATCCACATCCTTCTCAGGTGCAACAGCATTGGTTATTTTTTCTGTGTTGATGGGTTTATCGGAGTCGAGTGGCAGCTGCACTATAAAGCCATGAACAGCTGGGTCTGCATTCAAAGAGGCAATGCACTTGAGCACCTACAACAGCAAACACCAAAAAACTAATGGCTGATGAACTGAAATACGACTGATGCAAAGGAAAAAACATAATCCTATCTGGATTAAAAGATACAAACTTTATGTTTAATTTTTCCACCCAAAAGTATAAACCACTTACATTTTTTAACTTAAAAAAAATAGCTCCTAAAGTCTCTAAATTTTACATTGTAGTGTTTTAGTTTTCTTTAAAAAAACACAGTAACGCCTTAGCAAGGTTCCAATTCTTTTTTCATGAGTTAGTGTTAATAGGTAACTAGTCCTTTTTTACACAATGACAGGGCAAATATATTTTCAGCTCAACAGGGAAGTTATGTATTTTTTCATCACTAGCTATATTACTTACATCAGCTTCTGTTGCTGTGTTTGGCAATTTTATGTGATTGGCACTGATCCCAATCTGCAAATGAGAATAACAACAAATTATCTGATTTCTGAATTGACATCCAATTGATCTGGCTAATCTCTCTATCCAGCTAAATCACAGCTGCATTCTGTCACATTTCCCAAGTCTATCTCCTGTTCCCGAGGCACCAAGTCCTACATTTTAGAAATACCATCAAAGAAAGATTAGTGCTTTGCCTACTGAGTCTGTCCTTTAACTGTCCTATTCACCTTTTGACATGAACAACATTAGCTTTGCTTGACAGCACTCTGTCTTAAAATGCCAGCAGAAATGCCAGGTATCACCTAGGGAAAAATGCAGTCATCTGAGATCCTGCCCTGTTGTAGCATGTCATGTTCTACCTGTGACAAGCACAAGGCAATTGCAGGTACAAGACATTCAGGGAAGATAAGGACAAGGCCACAGGTCAGGAAAGACATAGCACTTCAGACAAATGTAATTGTGATGATCACACAAAAAGTGGCACCAACCCACACTGCTGTGACCAGAGCACCCCACTTGGCTCTCAGGTTACACACCTACACTACATTCTTGTAACTGAGAACTCAGGCCAACACTGCTTTCTCTAATAGTGGCAAAACTTAGACAAAACTATTGACTTGCATATGGTTTTTCATATTAGATCTGACCAACTGTAGGAGGGTAAAAAGTAGTCCTAAAATCCAGGCATTACCTCAGCAGCAGCCTTCAGCTTCATATTAATGTAGAGGTTTGAATCATCCCTATTTCCAACCTAAGGATTAAAAGACAGTTGAATTACAGCACAGAACTGAGACCCAGACACAGGGTGAGATGGGCTTAACCCTCAGCTTCCCTGGATCTGCATCAAGGAGACAGAGGTATTCCTGAATTACTGTAAAACACTCTGATAGAGGATATAAGCAGCTGGAGCTAACAGGAAAGTTCTTTTAAGTATAAGGCAGCTAAAAAGACAAGTTGTCTGATCTTCTGCACAAACACCATTTGCTCCTGTTGAAAAAACTTAAAAACACAGTGGTCTCCAAAGCAGAAAAAATTGCTTGCCATTTGATCTGAGAAAGTTAAATCCTTAGCTAATTAACATGATCAGCAGGTGATGATAACATTCAATTATCTGATTAAGGCTTTCAGAAACGTTGGGCCTCTTTGATATCTGGGAATCTTAATTTTATGTACATGTGTGCTTTGATGGAGACATTTCTTCCACTGCTGTTTTGAACCTGGAGAATTTTCCTGCCAAACAAAAACCAAAACAAGGACAAAGTGATGCACAAAAAGAAAGCAGCAAGTGGAACAAATGCCAGCAGTTTTTGGCAGTACTGGGTGCTTACAGTACAACTGCATTTCAGGAGACCACTTGCATCATCCAGTATGTTTTGTTAAAGGTAATATTCTTTCTAACCTTAAGAAAATAGGGGTCAAATAAGGAAAAACTGATAAGCAAGGTCTTGAAATTCTGTTCCCCAGTACTTGGCAGCCATCCCTGGTTCTCACATAGACTACAAGCTGCAGGGGTGAGTGCATTACCTGATCACCCAGAACACTGGCTCTTCCTCCCTAGGTACAGATAAAGGGGCTGTCTCCCCTGTGAAGTCTGCTGGACTTAGGAAAAGGTTTGCTTCATACAGGGCAGAGAAGCAGGAGATGTCAGCAAACATGTGTTTTGTGAATAAGGAATTACTGACTACAGGACAAAAAAATAAAGATTAACTGACTTTGAGCTCAGAGGACACCAGATGCCTCCCAAGAACAGAGCACATAATGTATGGTGTGCTACAAATAAGAAACAGCTCATTGTCCTGACTTCACTGAAAAACAGACAGCTGCAAATATCAGTATTAGGGGATGAACTCCAAGCTGTTTGACAGCTTACAAAAGTGTCAGACAGCCAAAGAGCAAACAGGTTGTAAAAGGACTCTGAGACAATCCAGGACGGAATACAGGCCCACCACAAAAACAATCCAATAGTGCCACAAGACAGCAATTTTTAAACAGTTTATGAGATCAACAGTTCAGCAGCTTTCATCAGAGCACTACTAAATTTTTAGACCCTCCCTCCTTCTAAGCATCTGCATACAAAGTTTCTGTAGAGACAATCTACTTAAAGCTAATGGAAAGGAAAACGAGGGAAAAAAAAACAACAAAAACACCACAAATTTGTTCCTGGCATCAAGAGGAGCATGGCCTTTGTGTGCTGTGGTGATATTAGCATTGGAATCCACAGACAGGCACCAAAGGCTCTGCAGGAGCCCACAATACTGAATAAGGACAAAGGTCACTTCTCTAAGCAGCCACTTACATTCCCTCAATCCTTTGTGGACACTCAGGTCCTTCCTGTGGCATGACACTCGCTACTGCTAGCCACCTTCTGACCTAAGGACAGTTTCCATTTTTTATAGCCACGAAGGAAAAAAATTATGCCAAACACAGGTCAAACCCCTGTACTTGGCATATGCTTTTTACCTCTGCAAGCCTTTCTGTGTAGACTAACATTTGCTTGCTTCTGAGGGATATCCAATTCAGCAACAGGATGTTGTTCCATCCCTTGTACTCAAAGTCATCTTGGCCAAAGGTAGTTTTAGTTTTGTTTGGGTTCCCTCCCCTCCTCTACCCCTCTTTTCTCTCCATGTTTTAACATACAGGCAGACCAGATCACTTAATAAACATCCCATTTGGAGGATTTCTCATACAAACACATCTCTGAAAGCTGCCAAACTTCAGGGCTCACTCAAGTGCAGAGATTTGGAATGGAGTCTACAAGCACTGCTTGCTCTTAATAGGCAAACAGCTTGATTTCACCACTTCATGAACACAACATTCCAGAGAACAGGGTCTGAAGAAAGAAATAAAACAACTGAAAAACCCCAAAAAATTTTTGGGCTCTGATACTTGGCAAAAAGACATAACAGGACTGTGTAACCATCTCAGAGAGAACACTGCTCCTAATAAAATGCTACCAACTACAAGGCAGCTTTGATGAAGCTCATCAGCTGTGCCCTTACCACTGCAAAGCAACTCGTATTTTCTGGAGCTGTCATTAAAGAAAATACCTGCAAAATGGCGAGTCCTGGTCTGAAGCCTGGAAACTTCTCAGTCATCTCAACAACCTGCTGCTTTAGTCTGTCTCTCACTTGTCTAAAGAGGGAAAAAAAATGAAAACAAATACAAGGTAGAAGTTAATCATGGAGCTGAATTCTGATACAGTGATGGAGTTGTTCTGATACAGTCAGGAACTGTACAGCTGACAGATGGGCAGACTGGCAAACATGTACTTATGCCCTGAGGACACAGCTCCCAGCAATCTCCAAATAAGACTGATGTCCATAAATCACTGAGACACTCTGGAACCAGGTTCCTTCAAATTTATTTAAATAATTTTAGTTTTCTGAAGTCCACATTGTGTTTTTTCACACTCTCATAGGA
The DNA here is from genome assembly GCA_013399835.1 of Leptocoma aspasia. Classification (NCBI taxonomy): domain Eukaryota; kingdom Metazoa; phylum Chordata; class Aves; order Passeriformes; family Nectariniidae; genus Leptocoma; species Leptocoma aspasia. The sequence continues at coordinate 576,364 of VXAX01004548.1, read as the reverse complement.
TACAAGTGTTAAAAAAAAAAAGGTTCAAAATTTGGCATGGAAACTCCTGGGATTTCAAACCCCTTTCTCAAAAGGAAATCCTCTTTCCACCTATGCTGTACTAAAATTACCTGAATCCCAGAAGCACCAGTTGTCACTGTCACACAAGCTGTCCTGGTAAAAGGATTACAAATCTACAATGGTAAAATTCTGGGAAATAACTAAACAGGCAGGAGGTACCCAAAGCTAAAGCAGGGAGGGGAATGGGAGGTGAACAGAGCTGAGGAAAAGTTGCCAAACCCTGGTACACAGCTCAGGTCAACTCTTCAGTAAAGGCAAGTTTAAGGATACAATTGTAAAACACCACAACTTTGAAACAGAGCACTGACTTGTTGTTCAGATGCAAACTCACACCCAGTTTACCATGGAATGTTTTAATAACGAGTACCCAGCACTGAAATTAGCCACAGACAGCTCAAAAGCCACCGTTACCACCTCTCCCCAGCCTGGCACTCCTCTCCAATTTCTCAAGCACTCTCTGGCCCCACACACATAATCCTTCACCAGGGAAGGTGTCAGGCCCAACTGCTCTGTCTCCTCACCAGAGGCAGTCAAGATTCTGAAATCTTGACTGTCTGTTCTGTCCATCCCACAGGCTCATGGCACTAGAATGAGCCTGTGGCACTGCACTGCAAATGTAAGAGACACTCAGAAGCAAAACCTCACAGGACATGAGAGGCTTGACAGATCTGTCCTTCATGTGAACGCCATCCTGTGTCCCACCCCCATTCTCAGAAACGAGACGGTGCTACCACCACACTCAGTAAATCCACCCTGCACCAAACACCCTTTTGTTTAAAACACAGGTCTCCTTGTGCTCATTTACCCTCAGATCAGTATCACCAGGTCTGCTACTTCCCAAGCAGGACCAGACTTCCCAGACTGGAGCAGGTGCTCTTGGTGCCCATTCATTAAAAATGTGAACAGCAAGGGCACAGGGACAGGGTATGTAGCTGATGCCAGCTGGGAGGCTGTGATTCCTGTATAGAGGGAAGCTCCAGGAAAACAAACAGCCAGTGAGGCAACTCTACCCTGCAACTATGAACTCCAAATTAGAACTGCCAGAGGCAGGAAGACAGGGAAATGGAGCAGCACACAGCTCTCTCTCAACCCAGCAGCACTGATCCCAGACAGCTGGGGACAGATGCAGCTGGCCCAGCTAGAAGCAGCCCTAAGGCTTTTTAAAGTCTTGTCTCAGAGGGAGTCACAGCCTCCAGCTACATCCCAAATCATGCATCTCTCCTGCCGCATCCTGCATCACGTGGTCAGAGCTCTGCTGCACCTGAGAAATGGGTTCAGAGTATTTATAGGTGTTTGCATCTGGCCAAGTGGTTCAAAGTCTCATATCAAGCTTCAGTGGAAGCAACTGTTTTCAGCCTTACTTAAGAAACAGTAGCTCTGAGCCTTCCTTCTGCTGTCACCTCTGTAGAAGACTTGACATCAAGACCAGCTGATGAGTTCAGAAAACAGACTCACAGCAAACCTTATCCCAGCAATTCTTTGTGGTTAAATGACAAAATTCATCTGATGGGTAGCAAAATCCCCAACTGCCTCTCCTAAAACTCCAGCTCTAAGCCCCTAGAGAGGCACCTGAGCTGGCTCATGAGCAGCCTCTAACAACAACACAACAATCTCAAGGAGCATCAGAAAACGCCTGCACGTGGCCTGTGAGTGGGGGCTGTGGGCAACATCCAAGGGAACTATTTCTGAGGTCTCTGGTGTTCCAGTAAGGAAAGGGCAACACTGGTTTGTGGCCAGCAAACAAAAAGAAATGCAAACAAACATGAAATATTAGAAAGGGCCCCAGGTTTAGGTATTACTTTTATTCCAGTCTTCTCAGCTGAGGAGAAACGAGCACACCCAATTTCCTCTGTCCTCTGTGAAGCAGGGCTGTGCTTTCACCCCCAGCAGCCACAACTGTTCACACATTGCATTGCTGTCATTTTCTGTAATTAGGCACTAGGTCACTTCCCCTTCATCTCCCAAAGAAAGGCAACACACGCAAACATACAAACGTGGTGCTGTCAGTGAGATTTTCTTTAGGAGCCTTGAATCAAGAAATCACTTGTTAGACAGCCACCTAGCGTTGGGTACCACTGCTCTCCAGTAGCCACAAAAACCACACGGGCAAAGGTTTAAGAGAAAATTCAACAAAAAAAGAAGAAATAACTGTTTTTCTTCATAGACTTACAAAAGCCATAAAAATAATCTTTGCAAACCAGCAGCTATTTAGTTATACAGTCTTCAAAATTCTATTGTGGACCTCAGGCCTTCCCAAAGATAAAAGTTCATATTGACAAATCAACATTTTTTACTAGCTCTTTTAAAATTATTTAAAGTCTTCAAACAAAAAACTTGCAATTCTATGTGTCTGCTTCCCCAAAAGCCTTCTCTCTGACTCTAAGCCCCCTCCTGTGCCCCCGTGCCCTTCCACAAACAAATTCAGGCAGCAAACAAAAGTCCAGGGTCCACATGGGTTAAGGACAGCACATGTTTCTAAGCATACAATGCAACAGCCAGCTTCAAAGATTAAAGAACTTGTTAGCATTTCTTTCTGTAGACTGCAACAGTGAGCTGAATTTAAATTTATTAAGCGAATTTCCCAGAAATTCAAACAAAGGACAAACCACACTCCTTTAGCTCTGCTGGAAATGGAGAGAACATGGCTCCCATGTCAGCAGAGCCCCACACCCTCCTGTGGGATTATGGACACAGTGCTCAGCTGGTGAGGACACACAGCACCATACTGAAGATGACACCAGGCTGTGTTTCTGTCCCTTCTGTGAGTAACGGGGTCCAGGGTCTATGCACATAGTGCCAAACACAGGACCTGGCAAACCTCAGAGACAGTGATGCCTGTCCCCAAAGGGGAGGGTTTGGCTTTACTGCCTGGATCACAGATTCCCCAAGGGTTACATAAACATGCAGCAGAAATGCTCCTGCTGCAGAAACAGCTCCATGAGGCTGATGGTCCTCCCCAGGTCCTGCACCACCCTGGTCAGAGTTGTTGTCCCTGCATTGCTCCTTACAGCCTGCAGCACTGCCACTGCTCACCTCCTGTTACTCCCATGACCAACACCATAATGTGGAAAGACAAGCTTTCCCATCTCCAAACCACCATGGCACCATGTCCTAGCTCAGGACAACTGCATTATCTTAGTTTAATGGGGGGGCTGCAAAGAAGAATGTCACAGACCATCCCACTTGCACCCAAAGGGGGCTCAGAGGAGTCTCTCCCGAGGGAAGTCACAGGTTGGCTCAATGAGTGGCACTGGGATAGGAAATACCTTGGGAAAGACCATCTGAACACTGCTGGCAGTTCAACAGATGGCTCCAGTTGCAGGAAGACATCATTTAGAGCTGAAATGAGTTCACGTGTCTCCCATCCTCTTGTCTCATGCTCCACCACTCCAAGCTCCTGGCACACTATCCTTATCTCCTAGGAAAAATGCCTGCTACTTTCTATCAATTCCACACTCACAAGGTTTTTTTTAACCACCTTTTTGGTTGTGAAATGAACACAATGAACTCTCAGCACACATGAACTCTCTTCAAACCAGATAAATACACACAGACATTTCTGCTTTTTTAGATGCTTTTTCATCATGCCCAGAATTTTAGTCCAAGGTGGGTCTGAGAGACAGGCAGAAATTGAGGCACTTTGCAAATGTGGATGACTGACAACAGAACAACAGAGTTTAACACAAAGCTGAGTCTCCAAAACTTAGAGTTTGCCCCAAATTTGAGTGAGGACACCATGCTTCCATGCTGCAACATGCATGCAGGCCTGCTTCCCAAAATGGATACTGCATATAATACCCTACAATCAGGTGATTTAATCAGAGGAAAACACAAGAGCAATAGGTAAGGACTCACTCCACCTTTGGACTGAGCGGCTGCAAGCACTCCAGACAATATTCTGGGCCCTATCTACAAAGGTCTGCCTTCTGAAGGAATGATATTGAGATTTTACTCATTCCACAAAGGGGGACATGGCAGACCCCACAAATTCTTTGCCTTCCCTGTAAGCTGGTGCTGATGTGCACAGATCACAGATCACCAGACAATATTTTCTCCTCTCCTACCAACTCTTTAGAGCAGGGTCCCATTTTTTTAAACTGTGTCTACACAGCACTGAACACAAGAGGTTCTAGCTCATATTTGGGGCACCCAATAGCACTGGCAGTTCACTTAAACTCAGCCCATCCACAGTGTGGGACCCTTCAGTGCAAGCCTGAAACATTGTGGGTAGGATCTGGTAAAAGAGAGCTCGGGGAAATTTTTCTACTTCAGACTACATTTACCTGGAGTTACAATACGAACTCAAAACCAAAATTTAAGGCCCAGACTGAAAAGGCTGAGGAGTTGTTTACTACACTGTTACCCCCAGCTGTTGCTATGAACATATTATAAGTTTCTCTGTGTGTAAGCCTTCTGATCATTTTCCCATGGGAGAACATCCTTTTGCTGTCTTTTACTCTATATAAGCTTTCTGTAAACAAAATATCTGTGTCTGTTCTTCAAAGACATGGAATTGGTTGGCCTCCTCCTACCTATGAGGAGAAAGAGCTGAAATTACTTTATCTTTCTGATATTGTAAACTATTCGAACACATTTCCCTGGATGAAGCAGCAGCAGGAGCATGGAATGCTCTCTGCTGAGCAGATATAGAAAAATACTAGAATTATGGAGTCATTTTAATAAATCATTTTAGCCTTCTGAATTTGTCGTCAAGAGTCCTTTCTTCAATGCATGGACCACGACGATACCCAGCTGTAAGTTCAGCCTGATCACCACTTTACTGAGCACTCTAAACCCAAAGCAGTACCTGGCCCATCCCTAGGGGCTGTGAGGGATGCTAAGTCTTCCCTGCCATCACAACTCATCAGCCACTCTTCCAGAGCAGAAATGTTGGTCCACTCCTGGTCCTACCAACCAATTTGGGCCAAGCCAGAGGTTTCCAAACCTGGGCTCTTTCAGATGGTAAACCTGAACACACAGCTCACTGCAGTGGACATAAACTGTAAAGAAGAGCCAGTACCATGTTCTGCTCTGATTATCTCTTTAGACACAGCAACAGAGATTGCTTTTTCTTCGGGGAATACCTGCAATAAAAGGTGGAGAATACTGTATTTTTATTACCTTCAACCCACCATATCCTGCAAACCTAAAGCACTGCTTCTCTTCCTCCCGTTAGTCATTTGTTTACTGTACTGTTATACAATAACTCATCTTTTGTAACTCATTTGACAACGAGGCAAATTTAACTTGTAGCAAAATCCAAGGCAGAATTACTGAACAGCCACTAGAGAAGAAGAGGAAAGCCATCCTGAGGTAACCAGCAAACTCAGATTGATGCAGAACCCATCCAATATTTAATGTATTTCACAGACTGTGCAGGCTTCTTGTTTGTACTGACAGAAGCAGACTTAGCTGCGTTTTGATGTTGACGCATTAACATCAACACCAAAATCCTACAGAGAAAACAATGTCTGCTGTGTTCTCCTTCCCATGCCCAGCCTAACCACATTTTCCATCCTCACAGGTAATACTCAAAGCCACTGAAAATGTCAATTTTCCTTTGTACCTCTTCTGAGCCTTCCAAAGAGTGAACTAGCTTTATCACTTCATCAAGTTTTCCTGATTTATAGAGGCAAGGAAACTCTCTCAAAGTATTTATTCTCTTTTCTTGTTTCACAAGAATAAGAATGCCAGTATCTATCTGATTTTTGTTTCAATACCTGGCATGATTGTGAATTAGGTGCTTTTTCATCTGCTTTGAGGAAGGGGTGCTTGGTGGCTGGAGGAGGAAGTTCACAATACTTACAAGCTTTGATTTAAAACACACACAAAACCCCAGCATTACATAGGTGGAACACTACTTGTTTGATTCAGCTCATTTGTCAATATTTGACTGACTTACAAATAAATGTTTTCCTTGATTAAAGGGTAAAGTAACAAAATCCATCCCCTACAAGACAGTAACTGAGAAGGTTTTGCAGTTGATGTAAAGTCAGGGACATTCCCTTTCTACAACAGTAGCTTAGTTGAAAATTCCTAGAAAAACCCTAGAAAAACCCATGATGCCCATCACTTCTGCTGCTGCCAGACTCTTGGCCTGGAGGTGAACTCTGGACAGTGAGAATCCCTTGGACCAGCACTTCTCTAGGGGTCTGGAAGAAAGGGACAGCTGTCTCCAGGGTGCCCAGTTCCTCATGACTCTTTCAAGTATCCACTAGAAAAAGGCAGAACTACCTAAGGCCCATGGGGAGCAGGTGATGCTTTTGCTATATTGAACATAAATACAGCACAAATAAAGGAACTGAAGCTGAACAATTGCAATTATTTTTTTATTTTGTGGTGTCTTCATGTCAAAATTTGATGACTCTGGAAGACAGACCTCAGCCAAACACCTTAAGAAATGTGCTGGAAGTTAATCAAACCTTTCTCCTGTATGTGCTTATTAAAAACTAATGCCTCTTCCCAGGTATTTGCACATCATGAATGTCCTCTGGGAACTGCCAGTTTATAGCTGCTACTATAGTAGAGAAAAGAAACAGAAATTAAAGATTTCACCCCCATGTCTTTAAAATTAAGTAAGTAATGCAACGTCATGCCAAGTAAGCTAGAAGTTTTAAAGTGAATTATCATTGTACCCAAACTAGCATCTTTTCAGGACCGACTGCACCTCAGGGTGACTTTCTATGGCAGGAAAGAGACCTACAACAGGCAAATCATGAAGTCCTACAAGCAGCAAGCCACAGGCACCACACAGTGTCCTGGCCCCAACACTGCCAAAAGGATCAGGTGGAATGAAGCATGTAAGACAGAGGGACTGCAATACACAGGTGCTACTGGCTCCAAAATTACCAGGTGGTTAAAAAAAAATTTAAAAAAACAGCCTTTCCTTATGGATATTCAGATTCAAGGCACATTAGGCCTACTTTTCAGAACTGCTCCACTGTTGATTAGATGTAGCTGTGTCACACACAGCAATACCTAAGAGGAAGATTAACTGCTTTGCTGAGATTACTTTATACCCTTTAAAATATAGCCTGTCTGAATTCCCTAATTATATTCACAGGAGATACCCAATGAACCTACCTAACCAAACCCTGTTTCCACAGAACATAACAGAACTATTACACCATTACACTGCACTTTCCCCAGGATTAGGAAAATTTATTTGGCTTTCTTACCAAATGTGTAAGTAGAATGGCAACAGGAAAAACAAGAAAACTAGAAGACACAACCCAGGGTCACCTATACCCAGGGCCTGCCAGCTAAGTAAATGCTGAAAAGTACAAGAACTCTTTTTCCTTCAAGGTCTCCCAAATCTTTTAAATAACTTTGATAGGACACCTGTGAACATACAGCTGTTAGCCAACACGTGGATTAACTTATTTCGCTTTAAAGAGGAACAGTCAATGCTTGTAGAGTATGGAAACAGAGCCCATGCCTAAAGCACGTGTTCCCAACTCCTGCTCACGGGGCATCCCGAGAGCCCAGCTCACACGCACAGAGGCTGCAGGTCAGCCGGCGGCTGCACACCTGCCTGGGCTCTCATCCCATCGATGCTGAGCGGTCACCAGCTGCGTTCTGGGGCTGCCACAGACCCCACCAGACGCTCCGCTGGTTTCTGGGGAGCACTGACAGCCCTCTGCATTCTCCTTAAGACCTTTAATACTGTACTTCGTCCAGTAACTCCCAGTTTCCATCCAGGAAGAAGCGAGTTTTGGCTGCAACGTAGTGAAAAAACCTTAGGGTGTCTCCAGACCTGCTTCGTGCACAGAGTAAAAGCCCCCCTAGCCCCATCCAGCACACCCGGGGACAGCCGGGACACCCCTCGGCTCCCCGGCCACACCGGCCCCTTCCCGAAGGGCAAAAACCCCGCGGCTCCCAGACTTTCCCGCCCGAGCGCTGCGGGCAGGGCGGGCGGGCGGCCCCGCTACGTACCCGGAGACAATCTTGCCGCTGAGGATCTCGGCGGGGGCCATGGCTAGGGCCGGAGGGCGGGCGAGCAGCGGGCCTGCAGGGGCGAGCAGCGGGCCTGCAGAGGCGAGCGCGGCGGGACTCCCGGGCCGTCTGCGGGACGCGCTGTCCCCGCGGCCGCCCCACTCCCGCCCCACGTGGCCCCGAACTTTCGGCCGCCCCGCCGCGCAAGCGCTGCCCCCGCCCCGCCCCGCGGCTCCCTCAGCGGGGGTGGCGGGGCCGGGGCCCATCCGCGTCCTTCCCGCGGCCCGGCCGCAGCTCGGGACAGCGGGGCTGAGGGCCGCGGTGAAGTGGCCGCCAAAGCGGCCTCCGAAAGGCCTCCGAGGCAGCGCTCCCGGGCGTGCCCGGCCCCTGCTCCACGGAGAGCGGGGCCGGCGGGAGGGAGAGGGCAGCCCCGGAGGGAGCTGAAGGTGAGGGGTGCTGATGTTGCTGGGCCGTGCACAGCGAACGCATAGGAAAATCCCACATAATCTGTGGTTCTTGTCCTGTGGTTCTCGTAACAGGTTATGCCAGGAGTAGAAGTTAAGAGTGGAATAATAGATTCACAGAATGGTTTGGGTTGGAAGGGACTTAAAAGATCATCTAGTTTCACCCCTAGGTGATTTTTTAAATCCCTTCCACCAGACGAGGTTGCTCCAAGCCCTGCCCCGCCTTGGACACTGCTGGGGATGGGGCAGCCACAGCTGCCCTGGGCAGCCTTTGCCAGGGCCTCACCACCCCCACAGTAAAGAATTTCTTCCTAATATTTAAATCTACCCACTTTTCAGTTTGAAACCATTCCACCTCGTCCTATTGCTACATGTAAAGCATCCCTGATTCTTGTTTGCATAAAAATAAGTAATTTTAGTTTTCAGGATTTCAACACATTTGTCCAACACAGAGTGGCTGACCAGAAAGAGGGCAATGAAAAGGAGAGCGCGAGTGTGGCCTAAATTCATAGGAGTTCTCAAGAGTGAGAAAAAGGGTTCCTAACAGTGGCCTCCAAAGGATGTATTTACACTAAGTAATCCCTTTAGAACTGGTGAAGGTGGTAGTTTCCCATCAGATCTATGCAGTTGTCCACATGTACTGTTCTTTGCAAAACTAATGCTTTTCCTTACTCTGCAGAGCAGTGCACGTGTTTTAGGATCTTTCTTAGAGAGTTGGTTGTCAGTGGTTTTCTCACACATATGGCAAATGAGTGATTAGCATCCAGGCAGAGCTGGGAATGGAAAAAGCAGTTGAATATCACTGAGACAGACGTCCCCAGGCAAGATAATGCTGTGATCCAGAGAACTCTTAAGGAACTCATCAGTGTTCCCAGCTAATGTCTAACCAGCACATGGTTAGGGGACAGGTCCGTGACTCAATAAACTGGGATAAAGAGTTCTGGGGCAGAGAACTGGCCGATGGGGATTGATGCTGGGCTGATCCCACAGTGTTAGATTGCTGTTGGGGAATAGTAGCACATTCCTGTGCCTGCAGTAAATCAGTGCTCCTACTGTTTTGGGACCTAGCAACATCTGCCACATGTTGGCAGTACAGCAATGAAATGGGATAATCTCACTGCAAATCATCAAGCTATGGAGAAGCAGGACTGAATGCTAGAACAGCAGAGTTCCTGCTGAGAATTTGAGGTTTAAAAGGCCTGTGTGAAGTGCTTTCACATAGACTTTTGCTTTACATAGAATGCATGGGTTTGGAAAAACAAAGTGTCTGCTCCAAGGAGTTTGCAGAGAAAACTCAATCCTGCTACTCCATAATGTAATCAGCTCACAAAGGGATTTGGTGAGCTCTCAGATTTTGAGAAAAGAGAAGTGCAGGTCTTGGAGCTTCCACCTAGGGCACAGAACTGTGAGGACAGAAATATACAGGCCCTTCTGTTTCAGAAGGTCAGAGCCTTTAAGGTTGCTTCTTTGGCATTCTAGGAGGGAATATAAACAATATATAGTTCAAAACTCATCTGAGGATAAGTTACCTTTGTGTTTTCTTTAATACACTAAAAAGTGACATCTTTTCTGCTTTTTTTTTCTTTTTTTTTTCTGTTGAGGGTAGAGATTGCTGCCTTGGGTGATTAAATTACCTTAAGCTAACAACATGCTGTAATTGTAGGATAAAAGGTCAGAAATTTCTCTTTAGGAGCGACTTGGAAAAGAGCGAAAACATTGTAGTTTAAGGCTTTTATATGTTAAATAAGAAAAAACATAGAAATAAATACAAAAAGCTATAAGAAACTTCTTTTTCCCCTTCATTATGTATTCCCTGTATTTCCTGGAATGCAGCAACAGGCACTTGAAGTATTAGAGTCAAAACTAAGATTACGCAATTGGTCAAGAGGAGGGATTTTTCTAGGCTGCTTAAAATTCTGTGCCTTAGTTGTTTCTTCTGTTGCCTTTATCTGAGGCCTGAATGAACTCTTGGAAGGGGAAATGACCTAGTGTTAAGGAAAAAAAAACAAACCACCTACAAAAGGTGAACTCCTTCAGCTAAGAACTGGATAAACCCACAAAAACAACTTTTGCCAAAAGTAGACCTAACACTCAGGATTGCAGTAAAAATATCAGGCAGGGAAAGAAAAAAAAGAAAGCCCTTTTGTTCAAAATATTCAAGTGACTTTACTTGCAGAGTGAGCAGAAGACACTGTTGCCATCAGGAGCTGGAGATTCCTACTCAGAGCTGCTAATTTGCATGGTGTAATTGTGTGTGTGTGAGCAATAAACCTCCCTTCTTGCTTTTCTTAATGCCCCAGATGTTGAATAATACATATGCCATGATCACAGATAAAACTTTGAATATTACCCAAATTTATTGCAGGAAAGGAACTAAGAATACTTCCAAACAACTTCTATCACTTCTTTAGTTTAGTTTTGATCCAGATTCTAATTTTTGGGAAGGGACAGACTCATGAATTTTAAATATACTTATGCCAGAAAATCAGACTAACCTTCTTTTGTCAGAGCAGGAAGTCCTTTTGTATTTCTAACTTGTCTGATGTGGCAGTCAAGCTGGGATTTTTCCTCAGAAGTTGTGCACATCATGTCTCTAAGTAAGAGCAGGTTCTTTAACATTTATTCTTAATTTTCATCCTAAAATCAAAATGCTGGAAAAGGAGGGGGAAAGGAACAGAAGAGGGATTATGTGATGAGAAATGGCTGAACAGACCTTTCTGCCCAGCTCAGAGCCATATCCAGCCCTGAAATGCAGTAAAAAACTTAAAGTTCCCATTCACATATAGGAACTCTCAGAGAAACACAGTGCAAAGGAGACAAACATTGTGAAAATGTTTACAAAGCAAAAATCAATGTCTTATGCATTCACTATCAAAGCAGGCTTACTGCTTAATGGTTGTTAGGGTAAAGAGAGATAAAACCAGTTACTTTGGGATAGGCTGAAGCCTCAGTGTAAGAGAGTTCTCTCTGCTCTGAGTGCTGCTCCAGCATAGTTGTTCTCCCTCCCTCACCTCCCTGCCAGGGTCCCTGGGTTTGATTTTGCAACTCCCACAGTGTGACTGTTTACCTTTGCATCCACCCCCTCTTACCTAACATGTCAAAAGTTATGGAGCTTGGTCTTTGAAAAAGCCCTGAAGGCTGCAAAATACACGCCAGAAAGGCTTTCAATGTTACTGGTGAGCTAACAGCTGTGCCTCTGATGACACAGGGCCCCAGAACCTGTGTCATAAGATTTGTCATAAGAAACTGATCCCAAACCATCAAAGTGAGGAAGGACTTTAAGCTTTGCTTTACCCATTAGGTGAGATGGCTGGGATAGGGCATTGGCTCTAGTAAAAGGGAGGAACAGACAAATTAGATTAGTTTTATAAACCTTGGTCAGAAAAGGGATTTTGAGAAAACCTGTTTTCAGGAGCACACCAGAAAACCAGTGTTAGACTTTGATACTTCAAATGTTTTTGGGGAACTTTTTGTGCTTAAAGATGCCCTACTGAACAATGAATGATGTTACCCAAGAATGTACCTTTACCTACCATGATGAGGGACACAACTTTGTCACTGGGTAACAGTGACACATTTAGACACATGCTATTGGTCCACTCTCCCTTTGATCAGAGGATGACTGAACTTTGACGTTAAGGCTTGAGATTGAGCTCAGTGTATGCTCTTTGGAACAGCTGAGTGTGTTAATGAAATGGTAGATGGCTTGAGCTGTGAGTTGTTCCATCATAAAGTGTTTCCCAAGTGTGGCTGCCTCCTAATCTGTGTAGCCATATCATGTGTTCCATCACTGAAATAAGAAGGTGGTGACACAGCCAGCTGTTGGACAGTCACTATGGAAGTTGCTCTCCTGGGTTAGGTTGGTGTTTCCTCTCTGGCTTCCTCGTGGTCCCTGGTCTGATGGCTGAACCAGCAGAACAGATACTTGGAGTGCTCTTTGTCCATTTCAGTGCAAAGGCAGAACAAATAAACCAAATCACTCCAAGCACAGATTTAACTCCAACAAACTGTTTTTTTTGTAAAACCTGTGAAGAGTACTTTCATCGCATGTATTTCTGGCAGGGAGGTAAAGCTGGTCGTGCCCCACAGAGTTGCAGTAACAAACAGACTGCTCAAATGCTTTCCTGACCTCTGTCTCCAGCTTGCTGATCACTTGCCTACCATGCAGGGGTTTTGCATTGACCATTGTTTATCTGTCACTCTAAAGACAGCAATAACAGTTCAGATTATCTCTGAATTTCCACTTGTGTTACTATGCCAATGACACAAATTTGTACATAATTGAGTGAATTTTCCATTGGCTGTTTTTGTTGTTCTTCCAGCTAGCTTCCTTTAGCTACATCATCTTACCTTCACACAGAAATCCAACCGTTCCTATTGACCTCCTAGGGATCCTGCATAAGGTCTTGGTAACAGTTTGAAGAATTTTGTGTCACACTTGATTCCACTGAGAACACTGCCAAAGTGCTTGATAAATGTGGACCCTAGGTTGTCTCAACTCTTTGATGTTAAGAGAGAATTCAGATCAAAGAGACCATTTTTTAAGTCGTTCCCTCTCTCACATAGTAACCATTCCTAATACTTCTACAGCATGTTGGGGCACTCTGTGCAGTAAACAAAAGCCTAATTCACTGTCCCAACCTGCCTGGGAGTCGTGTATTACCACATTTTTCAGATAAGGTAGCTGAGAAAGAAGGGAATATTGATTGCCTAAAGCAGATTACAAACTGAAGTGATGGAGCTGTGATTAACTACCTTGACATTTCCACCTCCTCCTAATTCTGTTTGACTAAAAATTTTTAGTTAACAGTGTGTGGCTACAGAGGACTTCTTCCTTCTTTTGCCTAAGAACTGAGTGATTTGTCTGGTAGTTACAGCAAGAGCTGCTCCATTAATAAATGAGGCAGGGCCTGGTGAGGCACATTGTTCAGAGACACATTGCCAATGTTTGCCCTGAATCTGTGGAGTGTGCCCCTTCCCTGGTGCTCAGCTGCATCAGGGAAGAAAAGCAGTGATTCCAGTGATTTAATCTCACGAGTCTGCAGAGCTCTAGTGCCTGTCCTGCACATCTCTGGGAGAAATATTTCTCAAAAGAAAGCAAGACTTGCTCATATCTGCCACTGTGAGCTCTCTCTGAGCTTCCTGATTCATAAACCAGCTGGAGATCTCGTTAGAAGGTCTGTGCCATGAAATGGTCCATCCTTTGCTCCTGTCTACAAGACCTTTAAATAATCCAGCAAAGGCAATGGTAATGTTTTGTCCTATGTCAGCCATAGCTGGCAAGAAGCACAATAAGGACCTTTCTGGTCCTCTCTGTTGTTTTGAAACTTTGGATTTTGGTATCTGTATCCTGAGCACCCTGATGCAGATGCTTTTATATGTAGTAATTCTGCTCTGGAGCCCCAATGTTTTGCAGATAAAAACATGATGAGCCTGTGCTTCAAACTGTTCCTGAGACAATGTCTGGTGCTGCCTGGGCCACAGGAAGATTCAGAGCCTGTAGACTTGCAGTGGAACAGAAATATGGTGAGCTCAGCAGGGAGAAGGTTGCTTGGCCTGTGATTCCTTTTTATTATTAATTTTCTGTATTTGATCTTTATTTCATATTTCTTCTCCTGGCTGGTTTGAATGGCCTGCTTTTGGTAGCAGGGGTGCTACAGGGGTGGCTGTCCAGCAATCCCTGGCAGCTCCAAGCTGGACGTGCCACTGGCCAAGGCTGGGCCAATTAGAAATGGTGCCCCATTGTGGTAATTATGAGTTTGGATTTTATGAATCTCCTAGCAGCAAGCCTGCTAGGCTTCATTCTCATGGGAAACAAGAGAGATTTGGGAAGATATCTCTGGATTGTATTCTATTCTCAGGGACACAGCTGGTGTTTCTCTGCTTTGTTCTGAAAACATAGAGAGATAGTTTTTCTTTATCGAACTAATGAGGAAAGCTGGTTTTATCAGCTCCTCGCCTTGGCATTCTGGAGACAGAGGCATTTTAGCAAGACACAGAGCATTCTTGCAGGCAGCAGGACGTTCTTGTACTAAGGCACTGATGGAAGAAAGAAAATTTACTAAGATTGTACCAAGCTGCATGGCTGAGGCAAAAACCTCAGCCTGAACATGGAGCCATCATAGTAAAACTATCTTAAGCCTTCTAATACCTAGAGTCAGAGTCTTTATACATGAGGGGAAATAACCAGGACAACTGGTAAACCCCTCATGCAAACAACAACAACAACATCCCATGCCCCAGAATTAGCAGATCTCAAATACTTCCTTTTGGCAGGTTAAGAAATTAGCAAATAAAGAGTTGAGTGATGTGAAGAGTACCCACACCAAACCCCATCCTTGGGCCAACCATTCAAGCTTTGACCAAAATAACAGGCTAAAAAGTCCCTTGTTTGGTTTTGGGTGTCACTCTGCTATGGCAGGATCCTAGGATAGTGCTGTTCCTGCTGTGGTGTTGTGATGGAACACGCTGTGACATCCCAGCCCACTGAAGTGGATAGGAATCTTGCCATTTGTTCTGTGACTGTCAGTGACTTCTGTTATCACAGGTGATGCAACATCTGTGGTACAATGATACAAACGTCACAGTGTAGGTGCTTGACCCAGTGGAAAAAAAAGCAAACAAACAGTAACAGCAGCTGCCAGCCAAGGCAAATAAAACTTGGAGGAAGGTAAGTTGTTCAGGATTTTTTTTAACTTTTACAAACTGCTCTGCATGCACACAGAATTTCTATTCTTGTTAAATAGCTCCGAAGAAGAATTAGTCATCTTTTCTTAAATAGTGAGAAACATTTTGGTTGTACCACAAGTTCAAAATTAAATGCTCCTCACACAGCAAGAGCAAAAATCAGTGCTTCTTTCCTGGAGAAATACGAATTTCACAAAGAACTTCTTTAATTTTACTCTGTGAGGTCTGGATGGGGTTACCTGCCAGCTCTGTCCATAGGCTATTCCCTGTGGGCTGAGCCTTCTGAAAGTCGAGAGGCCAGCTGAAAGCAATCACTTCAAATGTGGTTTTACACTTTCTGAATATGTCCCTGACTGCACAGGTATGGCAGATACTGCATTTGGTAATGGTGAAGGTCAGCACAAGCTGAAAATCTGCACAGATCAGAAAGGGCATTTTAAGCCGTGTAACAAATATCACAAGCTCACTCTCTTTGTGCTTTTACACAAAACACCAACAGCTATGTTTAAACAATCCTGAAGGACTCTCTTGGTAAAAAGCAGCGCTGTCTTTTTCAGTTCTGTGGGAGTGATGGATATGAACTGAACCTTTCCCCACCCTCTCATGACAAGTGGCAGTGACAGCACATGCTGAACACATTCAGACAGTGGCAGTGTTCCCAGTGAAGCACATGCTCCCCTGAGCTTCAGGAGCAGAACTGGCTGGGCCAGACAGCATTTTGCCCAAGGCCTTTCCATGCTCCCAATTCTACTTGGAGGGAGCCAGTTATTTATAGAAAGCCATGTGAGTTCTCCTGTATCAGTCTCTTCCTTGCAAATCATGGCTCTTCAAGAAATATTTTGGCAGTGGCATGTCCTACAAGTGGTAATATTGTCAGGAGTCTCTCTTGGAAGAGTCCAGATATCCTATGGCTTATTTGGAGAATCCTCTACACCATTCAAAAAAAAAAAAAAAAAAAAAAAAAAAAAAAAAAAAAGAAACATGTTGAACTGAATTCAACAGCCTGTGAATTAAGTACAGCCTGCATTATGAATATTTATAGTTTCCATTAACTTGAACAAGAACTTTGTGGATCTAACTGTTTATTCTGCCATTTGCCCTAGTACCAAAACCATTTGTGGAATTAATCTGGTAAAATCGAAAATGTCAAAAGGCAAAGCAGTTTCCCAATGCCTGGTGTGAGATCTTTAGACTGAGAATTGACAATAGAGTGTTTTTTCTTGCCAGGTGACCCTTGCTTTTTCTTGCCAGGTGCTTTGGTTTTCTCCTCAGAATCCCTCCTATAGCTGTAAGAATAAAATAGGTTTCTGTTGGAGTATTTCAATATTGCGTTTACACTTCAACATGTAATAAATACGCTCCACTGTACACTGAGTTTAGTGACCACATGGCCCTTGCATGCCAGAACCTGAGAGACTGGACCCGAGGTAGATGCTCAGTGAGTAGTGCCGCTCAAGCTGTTATTCAAATGTTCGACGCAAAGGGGAGCTCTGGTAACAGAGAAGAGAAACTTGCCCTGCATCATCTGCGGACACTGAACGGGAAAGGATGGTGTAAGGCTGCTCCCAGCATTAGTCTGGTCGTACGGCTTTATTTGCAAAACCTTGGTGTATTTATCTCTTTTGCTAATAAAGAGCTCTTTTTGTGCAGGCAGCTAAAGCCTCTACAGCTGGTGAGATAATCGCCTGTGTCTGTGTGCTACGGAGCTCCTGCCTGTCTGGCTGAAGACAAAAGATTTCTTTTTGTCTTTCTCATCTTTTAGGTTTCAGCCCCAGTTCTACTGACTATGAATTAGTTCAGTCCCTATGACTCCTTGGTTTGTGCTAAGTCTGAAAAACAGGGTTCATACTTTATCAAGGTCCTGTTATTAAATGATTTTATATGTATCGCCCCATTGTTCTTAACAAGGGAAACAAAAAAGTATCATTTAATTAATGCTTTTCTGTTTTCCTATGGGCAGAATAAAGGCAGAAGGAAAGTTAAAAATTGGAAATATTTTTGGGCACTGCAAAATAATTGTCAGGGAGCAGCAAGGGCTGGTTGCTCCATAAGGGGAGGTGAGCCAGGAGCAGAGGATGATTCCAGCCTGGTCAGTGTCCTCACTGATGGCTGAACTTAGAATCACATAATGGTTTGGGTTGGAAGAGACTTTAAAGACAATCTTGGTCCAAACACTCTGCCATGGGCAGGGACACCTTTCTCTAGACCAGGTTGCTCAAAGCCCCATCCAACCTTTGAATCCAGGGATAGAGCATCCACAGCTTCTCTGGGCAACCTGTTCCAGTGTTTCACCACCCTCTGAGTAGAGAATTCCTTCCTCACATCTAATCTAAGTCTCTTCTCTTTTAGTTTAAAACCATTGCCTCTTATCCTATCACTACCTGCCTGTGTAAAAGGTCACTCTTAGTTATTTTTATTCCCCCTTTAGGTACTGGAATGTGCTCTAAATTCACCCTGGAGCCTTCTCTTCTCCAGGCTGGACAATCACAGCTTTCTCAGCCTGTCTTCGTAAGAAGAATGTCTTCATGTCTTCATGTCCTGTCTGAATGTGGTGGACAGAGATGAGTGATGATAACAGAGTTCATCAACAGTCCCAGACCAGGCAAGTAATGAACCAAATCCAGGGTCCAAACTCGGATCTGGAGCAAATGGAGACAGGTTTATAGATAAGGCTAGGACATGGGTCCAAAGTACATCCAGGATACAGGGACAAGGACAGACTGGGGATGAGCTAAAATGTGCATCCTTGGGGTCCATCCACCTATGGCATGGCTCCATGGCCTGTCCAGGACACCAGGCCTGAGACTGGACTGGGGACATATTTGAGTATAACTCAGCTTGGGCAGGGGCTGCAGCCCCTGCTGGGTCTGGTCAGGACTGTTCAGGTGCGGTGCAGGGCCAGCAGCCTCCCCTTCCCTCAGAGCTGCCATGGGGACAGGGTCCTGCATTCACTGTGGGACAGCCACCAGCACAGCCTGTAATGAACAGCCTGCCTGGCAGCTGAAAGCACACTGCCTTCAGAGGGAGATCTATAAAATAAATATTGATATGCTGCATTGTGGATTACGGATTCTTCAGAGACTTGGTGAAGTGGGGGAAAAAAAATCATAATTTGGGTCTTCTGTAAGATTAGTTTTAGTCATGATAGTTAAAAATTATTATTAATCATGGCTTTTCTGTTTTTTTGTCATTGGGCTTTTAAAGCACTGCAATCTGCATTGCAGGCTTTCCCTAGCAGCAGCCTGAATGCCAGAAATTGTTTCCTCATTTACACCCAAACGATAACTTGCTTAATACTTCTCATTTGCTTTTCACCCAAAGAGCACAATTCATGAGAAACAAACTCTTATGCTTTTTGAAGGAGTAGGACTTACTTCTTTTACAGAAGGCAGTTTATTGTAACTACACACTTCCTGCAGCATCTGGAGAGGTTTGAGCAGGATATTAAGCAGTTTACCTCTTGGTATGGCAGATCATTTGTTGTGAATTTACACGGTTCCTGTTATCTTTTATATTACTGTACCTCAGTTAGCCCAGTAGCACTTCTCTCCTCTGACTGTCCAGGTTGTTTAAGGAAGATACTGCTCAGTGTAAGG
The DNA here is from genome assembly GCA_013399835.1 of Leptocoma aspasia. Classification (NCBI taxonomy): domain Eukaryota; kingdom Metazoa; phylum Chordata; class Aves; order Passeriformes; family Nectariniidae; genus Leptocoma; species Leptocoma aspasia. The sequence goes on along the minus strand of VXAX01004548.1, from coordinate 557,622 downwards.
GTTTCAACCAGAAGTTTTTGTCTGTGGAAGACATTTCTAGAGACTGTAATCAACAAAATATGATGGTTTCTTGTTTAGCTAGTACTGTCTTCATCACATCTAGGAGGTCTCTGACATTTTCCTGTGGGTCTCACAGTTCTCACATTTTGTCAGGTGGAAATGTATGATTGGGCAGGTAGCAGGTAGGGAGATAATGGTGTCCACATGAAAACCTGGTTAGTTCTCCTGGCAAATAAGAATTTTACCTTTTAATTAAGTTGCTTGTGTCCTCCTTGTTTTAGATATCCTGCGTTTCCAGTAACACACCTCTTATTTCTGATACTAAGCCATGATTACTTGCTCCTGTTATATGGATTGCACCTGCCCACTTAGTAAATCAGATGCTTCATTTCACCTTATGATTTTGGGTTTTCTGCAATCTAACTACGCTCTTCACAGGTATGTAGCTACATTAAGATTAGATGGACAATTTCACACCCACAATCTCCCAGATTAAGCTTGTATATCATCACGGAAGTCAGAATTTCACTGTTTTTCTTTCTGGCTAGCTGGTTGTCTCCTCTGCTAGATTAGCTTATTGAAAAAGATCCCACACAGAAACACATTTGGTTTTGAAACTGGGGCCAGTATTGCCTTTTGGGCCAAAAAAATCATGGATCATCTGCATCTGGTCTTCTTTCCACTGGCCAGTGGAAATTACCAGACTGGCCAAGGCTGATGGGACTCAGCCAGACCTGATCCAAATAGAAGTGACTTTTGGATACTCAGCAAGTGAGGAAAGCCAATCTGTTACGGTATGACACTGGTCTCACTTCATCAAAAAAGCAGTCAGGAAATGACTAGGAGTGACTGATTGGATTTTGGGTTCAGTAATGTGCTAAAATAGATTAGAATTTCAAAACAATTGCAGTAGCTCTAGCAGATTCATACTGCATCAATTATATAAAGATATGGTAAGGACTGGTAGTTGTTACCTGGAGACTGTACCAAGCACCTCACGCATACCTGGATTGGAACTCATTAGCTCTCACTCCAATGAGTGCACCAAAAGTATAGCAAATAATCAGTGGAGGGAAAACATCCATCAAAGATCATTTAAGAAAAAAAAAACAGAAGAGGGGAGACACTCATACACAATCACAGTTTCTCATTTTTTACATGGAACTCCGATTAGTTTAAAAGTACCTACTTCTGACACCTGTTTCCATGACAACAGGAGCAGCAGCTAGAAATGGCATCCTTGGAGCTCTTGTTGGTTGCACTGGCACAGGGAACTGGAGATATTGTATACAGGCATTGGGACCATTCAGCAGAGTGTTGTCAGGAGAAGAGGAAGGTTTCATGGTGTGTTAAAATCCCTTAACACACTTAGAGGAACTCCCTACAGCTAATATTATTGTTATTCTTTAAAAAAATTAAAGGTAATTTTCAACTTAAAGCTAAAATTATCAGTGAGAAGTACATTTTGCCTGGAAAAACTGTACCTCTCAAGAAGCTAATAACATGAGGCTGGGAAATGAAAACACTGAATGTAACAACATTATTGTATTGTTCTGTGCCTCTAAAACTGCCTGATAGACACTTATTTGCCTTTTATCACATCCTTTCCTTAATGGTATTGCATTACATCTAATTTCAATATGTGCTGGCAAAACATCTTTTTGTGTGTTGCTGAATCATATATTTACTTGGAGCTTGTTACAATGAACAGTCATATTTTTCTATGTGATTTGCCTAAATATTTTCTTGGACCACAAGTGTTTTGCAGTGGAAAACTTAGGCATGAATTCCTACTTAGTTGGGCAATACTGTAAAATCTGGAAAGGACCACCACCAGCATGATGGAGTGTGGTACTTCTGTGGAAGTTGTTGTTCAGATGTCTTCCATGTAAAATGGAGCTGTGGGCCATGTGTGCAAAATTTCTGAATATTTGCAAAGTATCAGATCTGAGCAGTTCTGAACTAAGCATGACAACTTCCTGCTTCTTCCACAAATTCTCTCTCTCTCCTAATAAATATAGACCATTCCTTCATCCAGAAAGTGTATTAAAAAACATAATTTATAAGTCATAACACCTATTACTTAATATGTAGTTTAGAATAAAGTTCTGTTTAGAAAAATATCTTGTTTTTAATGTTGATCAATAATTGGTGGCCAAGAAAAAGTGTGAGGAAGGATTCCTTTATGAAGTGATCCTTCCTTGCTATGACAACTTCTGGCAATCAGTAAACTAAGTCTAGCTTTTGTGTGAAGGTATAAGCTCCTTTTTTCCCTGTATCTGGTTACAGGTACTTAATTGTGCCATCTTTTTTCCTAAGCTCATTCTTCAATAAGTTGCTGCATGCCCCATTTAACAGGATTGAGTTAATTGGCAACTTTTTTTTCCCAAAGGGAAAAACTCCCAAGATAAAAAGGAGCAAAGCCTTGAGGTTGCAAGTAACTCATATGCATGCTGCTTTTGCAGGTAGAGACTTGACAGCTTGTAATTGATGCAATTCCTTGCAGCAACAAAATATTCCTGACCTTTTACTGATAATTTTTATAGCTATTACAGTTATGAACAATGTGGTTGCACCAAGTGGTGACATGTGGTACTCCAAATGAAGGGGAATCATCAGAATCCATCTGGATCCAGCCCACCCATGATGTGTCTCTGCCCGGAGATAGGACAGAGCTCAGGCCTCACTCAGCCCCAGTGCAGATGTTATGGGGCTGCAGGGAGTGGCTGAGGGATGTGCACAATGATGGGATTTGGAGTATGGTTACCCCTGGAGTGACAAGATGTGGATAACCCAAGCTTTTCCTGTTATTAGTGTCTTAAATGCCATGAGTAATAATCATCATCAATGACATTTTTCTTTCAGACAGTGTCACAGTGCCACTAGGCAGGTTTCAGTGGTGTTTCAGAGCAGATGATGGTGAGTTAGAGCCTGTCTTTCAGTAGAAGTCTGGGACCCTTCCTGGGGGCTTCATGCTGCATTGGAAGCTGCACCATGAGGTTGGACTGGGGGCACTGGAACCCTGCCTTTCTCGATTCTTTACCTGCTCACAGCCTCTCTTGCTCCCTTCCCTACCCCTGGAGTGGTACATCGACACAAATAATGCTGGCAACCTCTAAGAGCAGGATGTATGAAGAGACAATATGACAGGATGGTACTGGTTAGATCCAGGCTACACCCTGGAAAGAATACACTTTCAAATGTTTTCAGAGTATGGATGCCTCATAATTTGATACTGAGTGGTATCACGTGAATTTAAGAACTGATACTGAGTGGTATCACGTGCATTTAAGAACTGTTGTGCTACCAAAATATCAAGGGATTGCCTCTGATTAATAGAAGTGACTGTGAGGACAGTATGTGAACACTTTAATTTACTGTGTCCTCTAAGGACATGAAATTTGAACAATGTTAAACTCTCAACACTAACCAAAGCAATATCTTAACATGCATTTTCAAATATTTTAATTAAAAAATAACTGCTATGGACTGTCATGTATAGTCTTATGTCCAATATATAAGAATATTCATTATCTTTGGGAAGATCTAGGCTGCAAAGATATTCCAGCCCTCACACACAGGCTATGCTGCAGCTCATGATAAACAAAAGTAATTATTCCTTGAAAAGTTTTACCAACTTAAATCCGCTTTCTTAACCCTGAGAAACCAATAAATATCCAAGAGATGTGCAATTTTTTCTTTCTTGATATTTGCTTATCCCTAGATACCATTTTCAGCCAATTTTGTTCTGAAGCGTGCTCATTCATATTTCATTCTTGATATCCCTGTAGAGGGAGGAAAAGAAGAGCAGCAAGAGCCTAAGAAGAATCTGAGAAGCCAGAGGCAGGTTATCCTCTTATATGACGTTAATGACAAGAGGATCTGCTGGGATTTCTGCTAATAAAGGTGAGGGTATTCAAGTCCCTCTTTATTTGCAGAGATTACAAGGGGAAGCATTGCAGTGACTTGCTGTGGTAGCTTTCATGGCTGTGCTCTTCTGTACTGCCAAAGGAAAGAAACTTTTGTCCACTAAACAACTCTTTCCAGAGGGCACATGCTTTGGTTGTTGTCTCTGGTCAGATCCACCTCTCATTTAGTAGATAACGAGGGAACTTTTGTGCCCAGCTCAGAAACAGATGTGGAGCTTATTTCTGTCATTGTGGTATCCAACTGTGAGTGATACTCGGGTAAAGTCACAGATGAATTTAAAGCCTCATGCTCCAGCTTTGCGGTGACGCTCAGTAAACACACCCGTAGGCAGAAACAGCTGAATGGAAATGTGAAAACATGCTCCTCATCATCTCTCAGCTATTAGTGCCAACTCCCACCTGAGACCAGTGCTTCCTAAGAGTGCACAAGTGGATTTAGCTGTGGGTTAGCATTGCAAATCGTCCTGTACATGCAGTGCATCTGCAGTCATGCTGTGTCTGGGACCAAGACCTCAGAAGGTGTGATGAGAGTCAACAGTTCCTCCAAGAAACCAGTAGTATCTCCTCTATAAATTTGAAGCAATATGTCTCACTTCTTGCCCGAGGTGAACTCTAGCTGAAAAAATGACAATGCTGGTAGGGCATCCATGGTACACATTTTTTTGTGCTGAAATAAAAGGTTCTAGGAAAACCTTTTGAAGCATTATGTGCATGGATTCCTCACTGCAGCTGACATGTTCCTGTAGAGTAATTTCCAGCTGGTGAAATGTTCCTGGAAAATACATTCTCACCAGCTGCTCCAGGTCAGAGTGATCAATGGCATCTCAGAGGTACAAAATAACTCCTTTGTTGGCTTGCCACTTACTTTTTATATCCACAAGTACATTAAAGCTTTTTGTAAATAATGAAAGGAGTTTGCTGTTAAGTGGCAACGGTGTTCCCATATTGCGTTATACCCTGTTCATTACTTTTATTCCCTGACTTGAGCCATAAGTAGGACAGCAAAATGTGTCACTTTCCCTGCACATCTGCCTTTTCTAGTTCTGTGATTCACAATACCTTGAAGGAACATTGGCTGGGGAAGACCAGCGCTGCACTCTAAAAGGCATTGACTATTCAGGAAATTAAATTTAAAGTTAGTAGAGAAGCTAAAGTGACTTTATCTTGAGAAATAAAGTGAACAAGCAGGAGCAGCTGGCTTCATTGAACAAGTGATACAATGAAAACGTAGCAAATTCTTCTTACTGATCTCTCCTGATTGCTATCAGTTGGCTACCTCATTGTGAAGAACTATGTTATTTAGCAATGAAACTATGATGCCCTTTTTTCCTTGCAAGAAAAATAGCATTAATTTATGATACCTTGGACTCCTATCAGTTGATGTTCAAGGAAGTACTTATCAAGGGCAAAGTACTTGCTCTTCTCAAGTTTAAAAGTAGGTCACTTTCTACTGTTGTTGCGTTTTAGTGTCCAAATAGTTCCTGGTTAAAAAGTCATTGGGGTACAGGATGATGCAGGCTCTGAAACCAATCCTTCAGGAAGGAGCACAAAGAACAGGTATCAGCCTTGCCACAGACAGGAGCAAACCGTTCTAGTTTTCTCAAATAAAACAAACAAAACAAAATGAAACAAACAAAAAGAAAACCAAAATATTGTGAAATAGAAAAGGTTTTTTATCCTCTTTGGAGATGTACAACTGGCAAGAAAACAGAGTGCCTTTATGAAAATTGCATTGTGAGAATACTGGTGTATTTAGGAGTCATAAAAAGATTTAGCAAAAATGCACAAAGTCACAATCTTTCTCTTAGAAAACACAAGTAACATGCAGTATTTAATAGGCAGGAGAAAATAATTGCTGTTTTTCTGAGTGAAGCTGGTAGTTGGTGTTAGTTGGTCATGACCACCTTCACAGCCTGAGAAGCAATGCCTTGATGTAGTTTAGTCCTGTTGACAGACATGAAGCTGTACTGACCATGCAAAATACTGAATGGAACAGTAATATTTTTACAGAGACAGCTAAAATATTTCCCAAGGTTTAATTCCACAAAATTACACATAAAGAGGAAAATAAAAAAAACAAAACCCCTAACTTAAAATTCTGATCTTACCTTGGTTGGCTACATTTTTGAGCACATATTATTGACAAATTAAGACAAAAATGCCAAGAAAAAAGATACAATAGTTCTGTGGCAATGAATATTCCAGAAATTTGCAAGATGGATCTGTCCAATTTAAATTGCCATTTCCCTTAGGATTCATAGTAAGTCCTCAAACATAGACTTTTAATATTCCATTTGAACTCTGGGTACATAACTTTTCTGCAATTATTTTACAATATAAATAATTTCCAATAGGATTTTAAGTGCTGCAGTTACATGAGTTTGAAAAATAGGGCATACAGAACCATATGCCTTTTTCTAAAAAATCAGATTTTCTCCATCATTCTTTATCATAGTTTTGGGGAAAGCTGGCCATTCCCAGAACCTGCCCCCAGGAAGGACTTCTGGGGAGCAGGAGTAGCTAGTCCTGCAGTGAAGGCATGGCCAAAGGATTTTCAGAAGCAAACAAGCCAGGAGATTGGTAGCTGAGCTGTCTACTAATGTAAGCTCAAGCCAGTCATAAAATTATAGAATCCTGAAGGTTGGAAAAGACCTCCAAGATCATCAAGGCCAGCCTTAAGGCAAATACCATTATGCCCATTAAACCATTTTGTGAAGTGCCATGTCTACTCATTCTTTGAATACTTCCAAGGATGCTGACTCAGTCATTTCCTTGGAGAGACTGTTTCAGTGCTTAACCACTCTTTCAAGTGAAGAAATTTTTTGTAGTATTCCACTCCCCTGGAGCAGTTTTCACAGTACTCACAATATTCTAAAATGCAATATTTAAAAGAAAAACAAACAACAAACAACAATATTTAAAACTAAAACAACCAACAACAACAACAAAACAAAAAACACAAAACAAAAGCAAAAAAAAACCAAACAAAAAACCCCAAACAAACAAAAAAAATCCCGCCAAAACAAACCCAACAAAGCATGACAGTCTTGAATATGTATTACTGAAGATCAGCAGCACAAGGTTTGGACACCCCGCATAAGGAAGGAGCAGACACTTTGCAGTCTCAAGACACACAGGCTGTTTTCCCCTGTTTGTAGCACAAAATCTGGTATTTACTGTGAGGAGAATGCTGTGGGCTCCCTTTGCCAGTATAATCTTTCTGCCCCTTTTTAATTAAACTTGAAAGGCTAAGTAGGGTATGTGAGGAATGCTAAAATGAACTAATCAGGTTTGAATTAATAATTTTTTCCTCTTCTAAATTTGCATTAGACAACTAATTTGGAAGCCCTGCTGTGGGCAGTGGCTTTTTGAGGGATTAGAGCTTCTCCTACCCTTGTCCTGTCCACACAAGACATCACCATGGCTCCCAGGGCAGGCTGCAAACTAGCAGAGCTGCCAGAGTTCATCTTTTCCTTTTTCCCCCAAAGCACCTCACCTTGTAGCCATGGCAACTTGCTGCCGGGAACAGGCAGCATCCCTTCATGAACCGCAGCATCCCTTTGTGGTCCACAGCATCCCTTATGGGCTACAGCACCCTCTCCTGGATCACAGCACCCCTTCATGGGCTGCTCCCACATCTGTGCCAGGCCTATGGAGCTGCAGACACTGGACAAGACTCCACGTTAAATCTGAGCAGGGGAATGGGTCTGTTCTCTTTGGAAAGGCCATTACCAACATTTGAGTTTGCTGCTGTCATGAGCAGCCCTGTACCCACAGCGCACATTCTGTCTCAAAACCAAAAACTCAATTGAGATATGTATTCTGGGATGAAAAAGGAACCTGATCCTTTCCCAGCAGCAAGGTTAAAGGTGTTGAAGGGATGGAGTAACACAGCCTGGGATTTTTTCCTAGGCTTCTTGCTGTTTGCTATTGCAGACATTTGTTATACCCTGCACTAGTTGGGTTGTCCTTTAAGATATCTTCTCATTACAGCAGCACTCACCCTTACTGAAAATTTCTTAATGAAGATTTCTTCATGAAGATTTCTTAATGAAAACCCTTACTTCAGGTTCCCAATAGGTTGCTCTTTATTTACACAGCAGTCCAAACCCTTTCCTTTCATTGTCTTGAAGCGTCATCCTGCTTCTCCTGAGGGCCTGAGGAAAAAGAGGAAGTAAGACAAGAGGAAACCCCCACACTCTTGATTTGACAGCACCTTCTTAGGGCTGCAAGAGGAGCTGGGGACAGCTCCCTTGAGGCACCATCCTGAGGTGATGAGTGGAAACCTCACTGGGCACATCCTGACCTGAGCCAGCACGACAGCAGCCTGGTGTCCAGCATGGCTCTGTCCTTGCTGCCGCCTCCTGCAGTTCATCTCCTGCTGCCCAAAAGCATCGCTGTAACCAGGAGCTGCAGCTCCACAGGTCTCCACATTGATCCCTATGGGATCATTCTGGCTTTGCTGGAAGTGGCAATGCCATGCCTGCAGAGCAATGTGTTCCAAAAGCCAGCAAAAAGGCTGCACTGGAGTCCAGATCTGCATTACTCATAGTCTGCAGTGCTGATACTTCTGTGTGCCCAAGTACCCACCCCTGGATTTCACAACAAGTGTTGTTTCTCATATAATGATATTCCTGGAAAAGTGCAAATCTCTAGATTCACACATGCATTATGACAGCAGAGATGGGGAGACTGGACTGGCTGGAAAGAGATGACACTGTCATGACACTCGTAAAAAGAGAGGAATCCATAGGCTTATATTATTCCAAAGAGAGGGGTCTGCTGGCAGATTACCACTGCCACCGCATAGAAACTTGTGCCTTCTGGCTCTGCCCAAATCTGTTTAACCTTGTAAAGGTGCACAAATGATTCAAAGAATCATAGACTAGATGCCTTTGATGACACTTTCTTGCTTCCAGTGGAAGCATTTTGCTCACCAAATATCAGCTTGATTTCAAACTCTGAGACATCTCGTGGGAGACCAGAACAGCGGGCTGTGAATAATTGAGGAGGCTCATGAAGCATCCCTGGCCTGGCTGGCCAGAGGACCACAGTGACCAGGACCAAGGCTGCTAGAGCTGTCCAAAACAGACACTGCCAGTGCAATGTGGAAAGGAGCGTGTCTTCCTCTGTGCCCTCCTCAATCTCCTGGAGCAAGCGAATCATCTCCCCATGCAGATACACCTCACGCTCCAGCATCATTCTGGCTACAGCCATGTCTTTTGGGTTATTCTCCTTCAGGACAGGCTGGACAGCCAGCAGAAGCAGAAATAGCGTCGTTACCAAGGACATGGCCTGAAGGAGGTGAGAGGAAAGGGGGTGCATCAGGTGGGAGGGAGTAGGGAGCTGAGGGCACCCAGCACATCCTCAAAGTGTCTCTGGGCACTCACTCTCCCTCTGGGTTAGAAACACCCCTGGGCATCACCCTGGTCCCCCATCTAGCCCAGCCTTTCCCCTGCATGACAACTTGCCAGTTGCCCAAGTCCAGCTGCAGTACGGCTGAGGCTGCCTATGGATACCCCTGGTGACAGGTCCCATTGTGCCCTGTCCTGAATGATGTCACAACCACCAGAGCCTCATTTCCTGGCTGACAGGATGATGATGGCCCTGGTGACAGCTCCCATTGTGAACTGTCACCAGTGATGTCATAGCCATCAGAGTGACATCACCCAGCTGGAAGCCCCAGTCTTTGTCCCACCCAGTTCAGCAGGTCCAGGGCATCATCACACCAAGTGCAAACCCTCCTGAGGAAGGAGGTCCCAGGGGCTCTGTGCACAAAATGGGCAAACCCCCAAAGTTGTAAATGAAACAAAATGCCAGTTGTCTCCCTGGTGCAAGGGTAAAAGAACCACTACTATGTCATGTCCCCAAGTGCCACCTGTCTTTTAAATTCCTCTAGGGATGGTGACTCCATAACTTCCCTGGACAGCCTGTTCTTCAGTGCTTGATAACCCTTCTGAGGAATAAATTTTTCCTTGTATCCAGCTTAAACCTCTCTTGGTGCAACTTGAGGCTGTTTCCTTGTCCTATCACTTGTTACCTAGGAGAAGAGACCAACCCCCACCTTGCTACAACCTTCTGACTGGACTTAGAAGCAGACCTTTAAATTAGATTTGGCAGGGAAAGTGGATGTACTCCCAAATGTCAGAGAGGAGCCAGGAAACACCAACATTTTAGAAAGCAAGAGGGAAATACCTGTAAATAGGTGTATTTACAGAGCTAGGCTGGGCAGGAGGTGTGTGTGTTGTGCTCTGTGTTAAGGAATGGACTGATTGTGAAGAGCTGTGTCTGAGGAACAGGCTGAGAGCTTGTGGGCACAAATCAAAGACCAGACCAACAGAGGGCACCTTATGCTCGGGGTCTGCTCCAGCGGTCTGACCTGCTGGCCCTGTCGGTTCTCTTGTTTCAGCTACAGCAGCATCTCGTCCCAAGCTCTCATCCTGGTGGGGGTTTCAATCCTCAGGGCTGTCTGCTGGGAGGGCAGCACTGCTGGCTGTGAGCAATCCAGGAGATTCCTGGAGAGTGCTGGGAATCACTTCTTGGTCCAGGTACTGCCAGAGGAGCAGTGCTACTGGACTGGTGCTCACATACACAGATAAGCTCATCAGAAGTTAAGAGTGAAGCAGCCTGGGCTGCAGTGACTGTGTCCTGGGGGAGTTTGTGATCCTGAGGAACATAGGCCTGGTGAGGAGCAGAGTCTTGAGCACCCTGAACTTTGGAAGAACGAACTTCCAGCTGTTTAAAGGATTCACATATGAGCAGTGGGCAGATTGTTTATTAAACAGTTTCATAGCCGTGTGCTTTTGAGAAAAACTAAAGGCAGGATTTGAGTAGAATGTGAGACATTTACTTCAGTGAAGCTTTCTTGCTTTTCAGGTTTCCCTTATGCCTGCTACAGCACTTCTGTTGTTTGCTTTTTCTACAAATATGAGATTTGGATTGAACATAATGACTTTACACAGATGTGGCAGACATCCCTGCTGCTTTTCACCCTTTCTGATAATCTGAAAGCAATATATCTTGCATGATACATGATTCTGTTGAAAAATGCCTAGTCTCCAAATGTCTGCCCTACTAGTTTTTGGAATGACCCTGAGTAACAATGGGCTAAATTTATCTATAGTGAAATTTCATAGATTATGAAGAAAAGGTATGATGGATTAATTTTTCCTGAAAACCCTTGATAAAAATATTACAATAAATTAGTTCCTTTCATAGAAAACCATTCAGTCTTCTTGTTTCTTCCTAGAAGTCAGGAAATTTCCTTTCTTTCCCTTCCCACCATCAGTTTTTACCCCATTCTGTTGCTTTCCTATAGTGTCCTCAAAAATAATACTTTATTCCCTTTCCTTGTAGTTTTTGGATTAAAAATATTTTATAGAATACAATCATTAGGTCAGTTCAGATACTGTCTGCTCTCAAATTACATATTACGTACACTAGGGAAGGGATAGATATAAGCATGTAATGGAATCACTTTACCTTAAATTAAGAATGTCTCTTTTAAAGATAATTTGTGAATCTAGAATAATAATGCTCACAGTTGGTGAAATGTCACTGATTTTATTTTAGTTCTATCAGAGTGTGGAAAGGTCCCTTAACTAATTATATTTTTCCTGAAAGTACTTAAATAACATTTTTCTCAATGATTTTTTGGAGTTCTTTGTCTCCTCTTCCATACTGTATTATAAAACAAACAGATGAGTAATTGTGTAATATAATTTTGATGAAACCATGCTAGAGAAAAGACATTTAAAATATTTTTGCCATTTAATCTATTGCATTTGCTGTTGTTCTCAAAAGTTTCATATTAAAAACAACTCTTGGCTGCTTTTCTGTGAAATTTGTAAATAAAATGCACTCCTACACAAATTAACATAATGTCTGCTGTCCCTTAATTAAAAATAATTATCTTCAGAATGCACAACGTAAGTTGCTAGTAACCAGGAAGATACTGCCTATAGTGTTAAATATTGGACAGCCAGCCTGGAACATTGTGAATGTTTTTATTTTCCTCGGGGTTTGTCTGTACTGCACATGACAGGTTCATACAGAGTTACTGGAAACCAGCTGGCTGTGGCATCAGAGAGGTTGGAGCTTGTTGGTGGTGAGGGCTGGGTGAAGTACCAGCTTGTCACAGTTACATGCCCCTGGAACTTGCACTTACTAAAGCTATTTTGGACATATAGTACAGGCAAACAATTTGATAAAGAGATGACTGTTTTGAGGCAGAATAAATGAAATGATGGGTAATTGATTTTCCTCACTACAGCAGTCCACTGTTCCTGAACTCCTTGACTTCTGGATCAATACAAGAATACTTTGGATATTCTCTAGGCCACCTTGTAAATGCAGATTAATAAAGGCAGAGCACAGTTCTTTTATCCAGTGTTTCTGCAGGGCAGCATTCTCACTTTGCTGCTAATGAGCATCAGGAAGTAAATGGCTACCAAAGTGCCTCATGAAATATAGTCTCAGGTGAGGAATTATTAGTTAGATGGCAAGTGTCTCAATCCCTCAGTCACTGAGCTGCCCAGTTTTGTGAGCAAAAGCTGGATGCAGGCACACATGGACTGACCCTTCTGCACTACCCTGTTGAAATATTATCCGTGGTGGCAAAAAGCTTCCATGATAGCATTTCCTGCATGGATTTGTTTACAAGGAACATAGTCTATAAATGCTCTTAGAAGTGAACAGCCTGAAAAAGGGAAGACATGAAGGAACCAGCATCCAGTGCCAGAGAGAGCTGAAGAATTGCTGCAGCCCTGTAGTCACCCTACACTGATCCCAGCAAATGGTCACCAAGATGATTAAAAGGATGGAGCAAATGATCACAGAATCCTGGAATGAGTTGGGTTGGAAGGAACCTTAAAGATCATGTAATTCCAATGATGGGCAGGGACACCTTTCACTAGACCAGGCTGCTCAGAAAGAGTCCCATCCAACCTGGTCTTGGTCTTGGCATGAGGAAAAGCCAGCTAGGCTGGAATTTGTTCAGCCTGGAGAAAGGAATGACCTTTTCAATTCAAATACATCTATGAACACCCACTAGAAAACACAGCCAGACTCTCCATTCATGTGAACATGGAAAGGATAAGAAGCAACAGAAAAAAATGCAGCAAGACAAACTCCAATCAGATATAAAGAGAAAAATTTATCATGAGACCCAACCAGCACTGTTACAAGTATCCCAGAAGGGTTCTGAAAACATTTTGGAGATACTCAGAATTTGATTGTGCTGAGGAACTTAATGTAACTGCTTTAAGCAGTGGAGTTGGACCAGATGACCTACATTATTCATTTTTTCTAAAAAAAAAAAAAAATCCATCACTAACCTACGATAGCAGTGACATCCCTACCACAGGGCTCTGAGAACAACTTGTAAAGTCACAGATGTACTTCAAAAATTTGAAACACTGGAAAAATAAAGCTTGAAGAAGAAAATTTGCATACAAGAACAAGACTAAAATGAGAGAACAAAATTGAAAAGAAAGGATAGTGGGCCATGTTAAAGGCACTGTTTAATTCTGGCAATAGCAGCCCTGACACCTCACTGACTAATTTAAACTTTTTTTAGCCTTGATGAGGCAGTGACACTGGGGATAAAGCAGGAAGGGACCAGCTCTTAAGGCTCTGGCAGCTCGCAGATTTCCTAGGGGTTTAAAAATACTCAACACTTCCAGGGAGAAGTGGCAGATTTTAACAAGGCAGAAGGAGAGCCCAGTGAGCAAATAACTTGGGAAGTTACTCTTTCCTTTCATTATGTTCTTTCCCTTAGTGCTTCTTTTAATTATTATTCATGACTCTCCTTGTTCCTCATGCCTATTAATTTTTCTAGTGCTTCCTCCAATCACATATATCCATTTTTTCTAGGATGTTACACATAGTCTGTGAGAAGACAAGAAATAAATACATATGATACTGATGTTGATTTCAGGATTCTTCTGGCAATATCCATCTTCTCTGCTTCCTCTGCTGCTGTATAAAGAAACATCCAATTATATTCTTTATGCCTAGGTACAGCTCTTACCTCAATTTAACTGAATAATGAAATAGAATTGAGGTATTTCTGTTTCTTATGTGATGCTTTGGGATTAGAGCTGTGATGACATTTCTTATAGATACAGAAGACACCATCTGTGTCTTTGTACATGGAACTTGAGATAATGTGCCTTAAAGGCAAGGGGATTCTAAACAGATTTCTAAAAGATAGATTCTAAAAAAAGAGGTGGATTCTAAACAGATTTCAAAAAATAGCTGATTTCTTAGTAACCCTGGCTACAACAATGGAAAAATTATGCTGTTTACTGTGATGACTTCTGCACAACACAAAGTAGAAGAAAGGTTGTGGATGCTGAAGATAAGGAAGTTGAGTTTGTCAGTGCTCTGGGTTCTTCTGGTGTTCTTGGAAAAAGTGGAACATCTTAATGAACAAGACCAGACTGTGCCTGCCACTACTAATTGCACATGTAACCTACAGGGAAAGTCAGTGTAAATTTTCTACTTCACATGCAAAATTCAGTGTGATTGATTTTTCCTAATTTAGGATGATGAATTACTGGTGTCACGAGGTTGCAATCTTGTCTTAGTTGCTGTGATTCCATGGGATGCCATGCAACAACTGAATGAGCAGAAACATAATCCAGTGAGATGAATACTCATTAGTTAACATTAAAAATACAAATATGTATTCCCCTTTCCACTACAAACTCTTCCTGCAAGGTACAGAAATCTGTAAATTTAATCTGCAAGTACTTCAGATACAATATTGGGCCACAAAGTACTAGTAAAGGCAAGAATATGTTCCACATATTAATGCAAGTTTTCTTGAAGCAAATTTCAGATGAAAAATCTGATGAGTAGAGTTGAAAAAACCACCCATCTTTGATAGTCTCATCTGAGAGTAGGGAGGGAGCACAGCACACATGAATCTCACACAGGTCTCTGGCAATATTTTCCTGGTGAGCCTCATCATGGGGGACTTGGGACTCCCTACTGTTTTATGAGAGCAACAGACTGCTTTTCTCACTCAGGGATTGATGGAGCACTAGTACACTTTCACTACTCAGAAAAAAATTCTACTAATGTTTACTTCATCATCATGTAAGCCATTAACTGTTACTGAAACAGTCAATTCCTACATTCAGGAAAGCACTTTGGAATAATAATATAGGTGTGTTGAGAAGTAACTGTGCCCTCCTTCCCTTGCATTCAAATCTGTTCATCAGTCTTTGTTTTAGGGAATGTGAACAGGAGGAATTCAAGCTTTTCAGGGGACATGAATCTGCAAATTTTGCTGGCAAAATTAATTCTTGTAATATGGGTAAGATTTCCTTTGGGGGAAAGGAAATATGTGTGCAGAACAGCATATAAACAAATACCAGAGGAAATTTAATCAGCCTGAGAGAGGCAAAGGGAAACAAGTTTGTTTCAATGCTGAAAGTTTCTCAGAACCTCAAAACTCTCCATGGTGCTGAGAAACTTCAGGAACAGCTCAGTGAAAGGATGGTGTCAACAGCCTCAATTTACAATCTGAACAGTAAGTACAGCAATCCTATTTTACTGACCAGGTAGAGAATATTGCTGCAGATTGCTAGCACAGTGGCATCAAGGCAATTTTTTACAGCTCTTTTCAAGTCAGATGACTGAGCACAATGTTACCCAAGTTAGACCAGTGCACAAAAATTAGCAGCTGATGCAGTTTTAACATTTTAACCCAAATCTGTGTTAGATGGGACAAGATGTTTCCATTAGATCACAGGTGCTGCAAACAAATCAGTAGGTAGAGCCATTTCTTCTGGCACCTACGTATTTCACGAAATTTGGATAATCATTTGCAGATTTGCCCCATCCCATTCTTTCCACAATAAAGATCTTATTGTTAATTACACCACAGATCTCTCTGACAAAACCACTAGCTTGGGGAACTTAGCTCCTTGTTCACAATGTGAATGTTTGAATGCAATTTCTGATTTATTTCCTTTATTTAGTAAATGTATTTTTCAGAAAAAGAATCACAGCAGAACCCTAAGTGTTTTGGAAGGATTTTAGAGGCTAGAGAAAAAGAAGTATCTGGAAAGGTGGTCAGTTTGAAAACAGATCAAGGTTCCACAGGCTATGAAATAGAAAAAGATGAAGACAGCATATGTTGGAAGCAGTCACTGATGAGCTGCTCTTGGCCAAAAGAGCACTTGAAGAAATAGCAAGATGAGGAAAAAAAAGAGCCAGGTACTTTTTTTCCTCTGTATTGCTATTACAGTGAATCATTAAGGTCTCTTTAGACACTCTTTAAAACCTTATTAAACAGGTTTTTGGTACTCTAGTTAATGCAAGTTGGCTCTTGTTCGAATGATGGTAGCTTAAGGAGTTTTTAAGAGACTTCTTCAGCAACCTGAAGGAATGAGTTTTGTCACCAAAGGAGATAGAATACACTGCAGGAACTGAACAAAAGAACTGTTTGTAAGAGAGGAGTCACAAGAACTGTATTGTTCCTTTAAAAAGCAATCAAGAGTTGGTTTATAGAGAGTTTAAAAAAATGAACAAAGAACAATCTTAGAGGTTTAATTAAAAACAATTTTGATCTTTTATTGAAAATGATTTTAGTAACAGTCTCACTGCTTTCATACCACTGCTATTATTATTGCTGGGAAAGTAATCATGTTCAGTGGTTCACTACAGCATGCTGGTATCACAGAATATGTTATGAAAAGAATGTGCTTTAATAGCAATGCATTGCTGATATCAGATGCAAACATTAGATAGATAGAGTAATATAGAGTTGGAGTTACTTGAAGAATTAATTACAACTTGTAACTCTTGGGTTCTTTAGCATGAGAGCAACTAGGAAATACATTCAGTAAAATCAGAGTTGTGATGATATGGGCACTAGTTTCAAGAGAACAAAATAGGAGACCATATTCTATGTATGGCTCTGCTCTTATTTGCAATACACAGAGTATCTCTCATATGTAAAAGCTCCCAGGTGGATTCCTTGTTTTGTTCTGCAGAACTATATGTTCTACAGAACTATATGTTTAAATATATCTAGAAGCAAGTAAAAAATACATACAGACGTATGTGTAAATATGTATGTTTAATTTCATGTTTCAAGCAGCCTTTTTGTTAAGATGGTGGCATCTTCAGGTTCAGGTGGATAATGATGACTGTAAGAGATGCAAAGTTGCTTCCCAAGAGAGAAACCTGGGGATTATAAATTATGTGGAATATTTTAGCATCACCTATAAAGCAGCAAGAAAAGGCTCACAGTTTAGAAAGTCGCTTAAACAAACTTGTATATAGATTAACATCTCATTTCCATTACATGGAAAATATTTACAGTGTAGTTTTCCCATTAATGGTTGTACAAATTGTCTAATCTGCTTTTCACAATATGGGAAATTGGAAGGAAATAAAATGAAATAAAAATGAAAATGAGTGCAAGGTATAGTCAGGAGATAATGAGGTCTATTACATGTGGGTCTAACACATGTATTTTTTCTTCCCAAAAATGTAACTGAAGAAGCGGTAGGCAAGTCCAGCCCTACTGCATGCTACATCATGTTAAAACAGTCTATTCCACAGAGCCATGTATTGTGACTTGTAGGGAAAATTACTTTTGCTACCTTTGGACCACCTTTAAGTTTATATACTTCAGGTTCTATATGTTAGTAGTGCATCCCAGTGCTGGAAAATGTGTTTAACCAAGGCTGTTTCACTAACGAGAGTGGAGCTTGGCATAAGAGCGCTCTGGAGGTCCTCACCCTGTGACACAAGTGGATCTTGGCAAGTGGGTGCAGTCAAGGGAAAAGATGGTTGGCACTGCTGGGGCTCCTCTTGGCAGCCCTCTGGCACCCCTGGGGTGGATTTAGTTTCCCTGAAGCACAGAATCTGTCTACAAGCAGCCTGCAAATCAAAACCTCGGGTGTTTTGGTGAGCTCAAATAACTGACTTCAGGACGTTTAGACTCTAGGGACCTGAATATGCTGTTTGTCTTTGGTTAATTTTGGCACAGAATGCAAGAAAAGCTTAGTCAATGGAGTCTTGGGATGATTCTGGACTTTGAGTGCTGGTTCTCTTTCATTTTAATTCCATATGGAAGTAGTGATCCTGGCCCTGGTGAATTTAATGGCAAGAATTCCACTGACTTCAGCAAGGAGGCGACTTCTCAGAGAGACCATGCCCTTCCACCAGTAGCAGCTTCATGCAGCTAAGATTTTAGAGGCAGGTCATACAAATATATAGAAAGGAGGTTACATTCCCAGAAAAGAATCACTGAAATAGTTTTGAAAATGATTTTTCCAACACTAATAAAGAAAATGTAATAGACCATTTTATGCTCCTGTCCTTAGGCTATGCCTTATACCATGATCAATATAAAAGAAAATTATATTTCCTTGATTACTCATTCAAGCAGAAAATGAGTTCTGTTACCTGAAAATTCAGAAGTTTCCCAAGTAATTGGATAGCCTTTGTACCTCTTCAATTTTTGATGTTATTGGGTAATTCATGTTATTTACGAAGATGTTTTAGTCTAATCATTTTTTTGACAGGTTAAAATATCACTATTACAGTGGGAACATTCTCCTGACAGTGGAAACCATTTAACAAATTAGATGCTGAATGTAATTTGCTGGTCAGAGATGCAGAATATATAGTGCATGTGCAAGAAATAGTTTAAATATAAACTAGAAACTAACTATGCAAATTACACAAAAGGATCCTGCATTGTGTTGGCGCTTTCTCCTTCTTCCAAGAGTGCAGGAGACACTGGCAGGAATAATTTGAGCAAATAAATTGTATAGAAATCTGTCTGCTTCAGAATTACAGGCTCTTCTTTCGGTGCCGAGCACACTTAAAAAAAATAGAGTTTAGGATTTGAAGGAGATTGGATTAACCAGGAGTATTTATCAATTCTCTCTGGTACTCATACAATAGTCATCAGTCTTGAGGGGTGCCTGCCAAAGACAGGCTGGTACCTTTCAAACTGTTTGTAGGGAAGATCTGCCACCTTGGCTTGCAAGAGTGTCCCTGAGGCACCTTAGCCCTGGTGTGAGTCCTGTCTGGATTTTTGACTAGTGCACAGCAGCAACAGCAATCAGCTGTGACAGCTGTGACAAAGAGAGATCTCCCAGCTCCTGCACCAGAGATCTCCCAGTTCCTGCACCTGCTGAAGTTTAGCAGAACTGAGGTTTAACTTCAGCCAGAACATCCTCACTCGTTCACTCTTTCTTCCCCCCAGCTGGTGGGATGGGGGGGGAATCAGAAAAATAACAGTGAGAAAACCTGCAGGTTCAGATAAAGACAGTTTGATAGGGAAAGCAAGAGACACCCACACAAGCAAAGCTAAACAAGGAATTAATTCACTGCTTCCCATAGTCTGGCAGGTGTTCAGCCATCCCCAGTATAGCAGGGCCCCATCACACATAACACTGAGTTGAGAAAACAGAGATTTTTGTTTTCTAGTTCATGCACAGAATCACCAAAAAGAAAATATGTGCCTTTCATCCTCATATTTCTCTCCTAATCAGTTTCTAATGTCTTCAGGCATCAGGCTCTGGTGTTGTCTTCTTGGCAATTTCCCCATTAGCCCTAGACTGCACGTATTTTGTCTTGTTTCTTGTGATTGTGCCTTTGTACGTGCACACTTCTGGGGGTTTTTCCCCTCTAAATCTCTCAAAAGAGGTGTATTAGCCAGATAGTTTTAGTTTGCATGTTACAAAGATTTCATCTGTATGGAATAATCTAATAGAGCCATTATTTTATGTGTAAAATTTGTTCAGACATGGGCCTCTCTTGAGAGGCCTATTCTATTCCTTCCTAATTCCTACCATCACTATTAGTACATCTCTTCACAATGCTGCCCAGGCAGAGATTGACAAAATAGGAAATTAATTAGTGAGATGTCTCTAATGTTCATTATTGTTTTGGCTATTCAAGATAAAATAGCTTTGAGAGATAAGTAGGAATGCTGTTTGCATTCAACTGCACCCACCATTTCTAGTTTTTGACACCTTTTTTATTACATTCGTGACTGGTGCAGCAGAAGAAAGTGACTGCAGCTTCTGCTGTGCTCAGTATTCACAACCCTGTGGATTCTGTGAATATCCTTTCCCAACTTTCTTCCTGTCTCCTTGTTGCATGTTAGGATCCCTCAGAACTTTGCTCTTCATCTTGTACATGAGGAAAGTGTCAGGAAGAGATTAAGGTTAAAATGTCGGGTTTCTCTCATTTTTAGGTGTTGATTTTATGTGTCCAGGCCCCAATCCTTTCAAGTGCACTCTGCATTATTGGACTCTCAGATGGAAGCTGCCCTTTGAAAACTAGCCATTGTTGCTTCTTGCTTTCTACAGTCTTCTTGTTAAAAATCTCTTTAAGTTGATGGGTGTGCTAGTTGTTTTCCATTCTAGCAGAAACTGGGAACAATGGTGAGCCCTTTGTTTAACAATAATTGGAACATGGGAAGCTACTTCAGAGACCACTCTGAATGCCAGTAAAACCTGGAACTGTTGATCTCCTTGTGGTGGGTGTATGATCAAAATAAGCAAGGAAAGAGTCAACTTTCCTTGAGGAGTACTTCTAGTATGAACTTGAGAGAAGAACAAAAATTGCTTGGAGCTTTTTGTAAAAAATATTTCTGGAAGAATAAAATGAATTCCAAGTTATCATTTCCCTGATCAGAGAACAAGTGTTTTACATGTATTTGCAAATAGCCAGAGAGAGACAGCTGCAGACCCCACATAGTATAAGGCATGGGCTTAGAACAGAGCTGGTCCATAAATACTCACCAAAAAATGGTTTAATGAGCACTTGGATTAAAACCGTGGTAGACTGGAACTGAGCTCATCCAGGACCATCTTCATTTAGGTGCTGCATATCTTCTGTTTCCTTTAGCAAAGTGATAAGTGACATGTTTTCTGCTAATACATTGGCAGCATATTTTCTCTAATGTTCTATTACATTTAAAGCCTATTTGCATTGAAGACTTTGCCTAAATTCCTAGTGATTCTGGAGAAAACCCATCCCCTCTCTCCCTCCCTCTCCTTTTGCTGGGATAGCTTCCATGTGAAGTTCCCAAGCTGAAATGGCTTCTCCTGGATCAGGGGAACTCCAGAGCCAGCATGAGGGATAGGGAAGGACCATGTGGCCCTGAAAAGGCAAGAGAGGGACACTGCTGCTGGTGATGGCAGCGAGCTGTCAGACAGGAGGAGGTGTCCAAGCCAACCTCTGCCAGTCGCTGCTGCCATTGAGGACATTGATTTTGAGGGAAAATTGAACTAAACTTGCTCCAAAATGAGATCTCATTTAGAAAACTGTACATTAAAAAGATATGTGGTTAGAGCTACCAGGTTCTTTATCTACCTCTTTGTGGTGACACTGAAAAGAGAAACAGCAGTTTCACCATGGTGATCTTTGAGATGGCAAGCTGTTTTTAAGTACCTGCAAAGATCAAAAAATGAAGTTCAGTTGCTTCAATTCCTGTAAAAACTTTAGGAACCTCTCAGCCACTTCAGGTGCCTTTGTAACTCTCTTCCCTTGTTCTGCTGGGATCATCTTCTGTGTTTGAACTTTGCTTTGCTAGTTAGATTTGGGTTATCTGCTGTGGACAGAAAACGTATTTCAGTTTACTTGAGTATATTTGTTGTCTGGTAATAGGGACTGAATTCAGAACAGCTGTTCTGGATGTCTGTTAAAGAACTATTGAAGAGGACTATTGGGTGTGACCAATTACATTTCACCCCAACACCAAAGCCACTTCATTAGTGATTGCTTTAAGCCAGCAGGCTTTATCTGTCTTGCCCAACTATTCTGTCCTCTCCCATTGCCTACTTTCTGGTAAACTCATTGCAAACAGAGGAGGCAGCAATCATTTGCAAGTTTAGGTGGAGCAGATCTCATAAACAGGTGTATGACATTAGCTGTTATCTTCTGGAATTACAGTTTCACATTTTGTTATCACCTGTCAGCTGTCTGTAAGGTTGTTCATTCTCTCTGCTGATTTTTTGTGGCTTTATGGAAAGAGCAGCCTTCTCCAAGTACTCCTACAGTATAATGAATATTTTTGGGGTTTGTTTTCTAAACTTGTCTAGTAAGCTAAATGTAACTGGATTAAATGAAGAGGAATAACTAAAAGCCTCCTCAAAAAATACTTTTGACTAGTGTAATTGTAGGGTAGATGGGAAATGAATACATCGTTGCTAGCCCTGTGGTGTATGGGGAGGAATTCCTTTAGGGATAAAGTAGCAGGTTGGGGCCCTGGAGGGCATATGAGGTAAGTGAAAAGGAGAAGGAAATGACTATTAATTCCCTGGACAGCAAGAAAAAAAATCCTTCCCCATGACCTGACCACGGTGTGTATCGGCAAGAAACAGTTTATGTTTGAAATACTTGTATAAAAGGGCTTAGTTTCTGTAATCTCTATGCCCCCATTTCTCTGGAAGCAGAAAGCCTGGAGAAACAAGATTTGATTTTGGGGAAGCAGAGTTGCCTCCTTTGTAACACCTGCCAGTAAGCTAAGATCTCAGAAGAAAAGCAATATTTGTTTATAATAGTTTATTATAATGTATTCCTTTAATTGCTGCTTCAGGACTAATGTGTCTACATACAGGTTCTACTCTAGCAGGATATTCAAAGCCAAGGGAAGATGGAGGAATCTGCTGTAAAGCCATGAGCCATGGCTGGGAGCTGTATCTGGAAAGACTTAAAAGAGGGCAGAAGGGAGTTTGAGCTGGGGGTGGGAATCCTTTGGACCCAAGAGACCAAGCCTCCTGTTTAGTAATATCCTGTACTGAGTGTGTGATACAGAGACTGCTGGGTTTTTCATGTATGATTTATACAGATGTTTTAGATCCATGTTGAGTTTCCTCTGGAAACCCAGGTTTTCTACATTTAGAAACCAGCTTGAATTCAAAATAACCAATGTTAAATGTGTATTTAATGAGGTAAATTGGAGGAAGAGTAAGTTGCACAGAGTCAAGGAACACAAGTTCCACATTCTCAGCCAGTGATTTTCAGCTCTTAACTTTAGCTCTCTCTTGCCAAGACTGCAACTGAGAAGAGAATAAAATATTGCAGCAATTCAATCCTAGTGAATGTTGCAATAAATTTAATATGAACAAATTTTAAAAGTTTAGTTGTTTTCTTCTGTGTGGTACTGGGGTAGAAGCTGTGGTAGCAAAGCAAGGTATTCACCCACTGTGCACTCACAGCAAATGAGGAGAATATACCTTTGCACAAAACAACACTGGGATGGATTGTTTTCTTCAAATTCTTTTAGGCATAATTGTGCTATTTATTTCTGCTAATGTAATATTGCTTCCTTATTTTCCTTAAAATTTACATCGTTTTATGGAGATGTGAGAAAATGTGGAGCTATTTTACAGCTATTAGCAAGTGTCCTTAAGGACAATGCCACAGCAATTTAATGAGGTATGTAAGAACCTGTAACCACTGATTAACAGTGTCCAGGAAGGTTCTTTCTGCAGTTCTGTTCTGGCCCTGCTTCTTCACTCCTCCTTCAGAGTGATCCTTTTACTATAACACTTCTAAAACTTGTAAGAGGTGGTAAAAATGTTCTTTGTTAAGTGAATCCTCAAGCCACTCTACAAATTGCTTATATAGTGTGAATTTGCTGGACAGCCAAGTCGTGACTGTGAGACCTGGTGCTAAATATAGTGGGAGTGTGGAGGAGAAAACTTTCTCTTAGTGCTTTTCTGGGGATTATATGGACAGTACACACCATGGAATGGGCACAGTGTGTCCTGTGGTCTCAGGAGCTGCTCAGCCTTCGGTAATTTTAGGTGCTAATGACATAAGTAAATTTTTCTGCCTGGGACAAGACAGTCATCAGGGGTGGGCCTGCATTGTCAAGTAGATAAATTTACCCATTTTATTCTCTACACCACCTTTGTCTAAAGGAACTGCTTTTTGATTCTATTGGCACTAATGTATTTTCCTTCATGTGCTTGGACACACAGTGGAGCGTAACATCCTGAACTACATCTGATTTGGATTATTGTTTTCTTGTGTATTGCCTCAAGGCTCCTTGTAGCTGCTCCCCATGTCTGCTAGGCAGGTGCTGTTTCACTTACAGACTGCTGCAGTTTGGAGTCTAATCATGCCTTTTTATGTGTGGAAACTCCTATCTTGACAATTTCCCCCCCCAGAAAACCCTAGGTGAAAAATACTTTAATGAAAGGCCTTCATTTTATATTGTTGTAGGAAATATTAATTTACATTATATATATATAAAAGAGAGAAGAGAATGTGACTTATTTTTCTTTATCTGCTGCCAACCTGTTCCTGATCATTTACCTAGATACTCTTCATTCCATTTAGTTATCTAACACATAAAATCTTTAAAACAATCTGAATTTTCCTTGATTGAAGGGTTTTGTTTATATTACAAAATAGCTGTGGCTCCTAACTGAATGGAGATCTGAATGGAGAGGAAAGATACAATCCACAGGTAAGCCCTTCATGCTGCTCCCAATGCTTATTTGGTTCCCAGGTATTTCGAGTAAAAGACTTACAGGACCAGGGTCTGGTACAGATTGTTGAGGGGCTACATCAGGATGTGAGGAGAATGCAGCCCTTTTGTGTGCAAAAAACAAAGGTGCACTTCTATAGTGCTTAGCAGAAAACCTTTACTATCTGTCCCATTAGCCCTGAGGGTGGCTGGGAACATGACCTTGTCCTTAAACAGACATAAATAGGATTACATAGACACGAATCACACTCCATATAAGAACTAATAATCAAAAAGCACTGGCATTTAAATCCCCTCTAGCTTGCAAAAGGCTTTATCTGTTAAAACAAAAGGAAATTAAAATTAAAAGCAGCAGTGTTTGGACCCACAAAATAGTAATGTGAGGAGACAGAGGCTTAAGGAAAGCACAGAGAAACAAGGTAGAGACAAATTTGATACTGAGAAAAATTGCATTAGCAAAAAGTAATTATAGGAAGGGCTGACTGAGTGACAATGATATTACCTTGGTCTGCTTCTGGCTGTGCTTGCAGAGATGTTGATAGCAAAGGGGGCAGAGCTGTTTCAGCTCCTAATTCTGACAGGTAGTTTTGGAAAGTTGTGTAGACTTGAAGGTGTTTTGGTGTCCAAAGTGCAAGGATGAATAACATGGGGCTTTATCCAAGCAAATTTATAAGCATATTAATTTCTCTTGAGTAAATTAAATTCATGCCTAGCAACTAATCAAGGATTTTGAAAGACATTGCAATGTATAACTGAGAAATGGACCTTGCTGACTGTGTTCAAATTTTCTAAGTTTTTCTGTTGTTTGGTTTGGTTTTGTGTGATTTTTTTGGTAAATGCTAACTCGGTATGCTGGTTTTGGCTAGGGTAGAGTTATTTTTCTTCATAGCACCCAGCATGGGCTATGCTTTAAATTTGTGCTGGCGAAGGTACATCTTAAAGCATCAGTGCCTGTGCATGAGGCCATGCTGAGGCATTTCCACTTGGAGCAGGTCCAACCCTGAGTGATTGCAGTTTGTGGATAAGTGCAAGCAGGAGCAAAGGGAGGAGTCCATTGCAATGTTAAACCATAAAACCTCACTCAGAGGGATAAGGAGTGGAGATGGTAGTGGAAATACCTTTAAATTGTTGTGAGTTGTATATTGTGGGAGTTGCTGCAGCAGGAGCCACCAGAAGCAGTGGAGGACAAACCTTACAACTGCAGCAGACGCCTGACCTGAGCTGCCTCAGGTGTCTGGTAACTCCCCACAGCACAGCACCTCTCATGTCCTGAGTGAGCACCAGATGGAGCACAAAATCATGGGCTGAATGAACCTGTTGGGCATTTTGTTGATGCTTGTGGTCTTTTATGGATGTTTTACAGACATTTCACAGGGGTGGTCTGTAGGCTAAAGGAATGTTATCTATAAAATCTATCAAATAGTGGAATGAGGGCAGTGGGTAATGATGAGATATAGGACTTGAGCATGATGTAAATGGTATGGGATAAGAAGGGGAGATTGGGCTGGGGTGGAGTTAATTTTCTTCATAGCAGCTAGTATGGGCTATGTTTTGGATTTGTGCTGGAAACAGTGTTGATAACACAGGGATGATTTTATTATCACTGGACAGTGCTTACACAGAGTCCAAGCTTCTCAACACCCCACCAGTGAGGAAACTGGGGCTGCACAGGAAGCTAGGAAGGGACACAGCCAGGACAGCTGACCTCAGCTGACCAAAGGTGTATTCCAGACCACGGGGTGTCATGCTCAGCGTATAAAACTGGAGGAAGAGGAAGGAAGCTAGGGGGACATTTGGAATGATGGCATTTGTCTTCTCTAGTCACTGTTAGATGTGATGCAGCCCTCCTTTCCTGCCTGCCCATGGGAAGTGATGAATGAATTCCTTATTTTGCTTTGCTCATGTGTGAGACTTTTGCCTTACCTATTCAACTGTTTTTATTTCAACCCACAAGTTTTCTCACTTTACTTTTCCAATTCTCTCCCCCATCTCCCTGAGGGGAAGTGTGTGAGTGGCTGTGTGGTGCTTAGTTGCATGCTGGGGTTAAAGCATAACATGCAGTAAAACAAAGATATTATCCCAAATGGTTCCAGTTAATTTGCTTTTCTTGAAAATGAATGTAGCTACATTAAAGAAAAATACCCCCCTCTGTCTGTGTTTGTGCATCTGGTATTTAAAAAACAATGCCAAAGGAGTTTATTTATTGTGCTGCCCAAAATGTCTAAGATGAGTACCTTTCTGCTTCAGAGCAAATGTTCATTATATTTCATGTTTTCCTGTGACAAAGATATAAAAAGTTTGATTTAGCCTTTTAAAAACCTCAGCGTTTGGTGCCAGAAAATGCCAGTTAATTAACCTTCAGATTTCTGTGCTACATATGAGAATGCTTGGCTTATAAAATGATTCCATCGTGTAAGAGCCTTAACTGCAGTGAACGACAAATTCAGAGGCTTGTTATGTCAGAAAGGAGGAGGAGGAACTTCTGTTTAGGTCTTGCCTTCAGAGGGAAAGGAAACACTGATAGTATCCCTGTAACCTTGCACTGATGAGCAGGCACCACGTTGCTTTGGAAAGATTCATATTTGAGATCTGATGACTAAGTGGTGGTGGGCACAGCTGCTTTAGAATGAGAGATAAAGGAAAGAAGGAAAACAAATCCAGAATTGCTATGAGAAAATCTTGCTGACATGTAATGCTGTCAGAGCATTTATAAAGAACAGAAACCCTATTCAGTGTCATTCAGGTACGTGCTATATTGAATGAAATATTTATTATTGTAAATGTTGCCAAAGGTCTGCAATTGGTAGTCTCTGGATTTATGAACAATAGCCTCTGTGAGAGAAATGAGACAGTTAAATTATTGAGAGTATTAATTTTGTTTCCAGTGTAAATTTGTTCTTAAAGTCTATCAGTTTATGCAGATTAAGTGTCCTTCCAATAGGCTTGGGGTTTTTAAATATTTGTGGATACAGAGAAAATTATGGGAGTTTTACTATATTTTAGGTCTTTGACTTAAGAATCTTATTAGAATAGGATTGCTGCACTGAGAACAGGAGTGTTTTGGAATATACATTAGGAAATTGGAGTTTTAAGGTATTTGGGAAATTCCACAGATAAATATACTAATAAAAGGTAGATGCCTCTTCCAAGCATCATAGCAATAGGTATAACCAAATTGGGGTTACTGGAGGTCTCTTGACTTGACTTTTGAAATTCCAAGTCTCTCACTGATAAATGTCTCAGGTTTTGTTTTGACAGTTCTGAAGTAGTTTTCCCATTGAAGTCGGTGATATAGATTTACACTCTTTTAATAAGATCTTCAGCTTTAAGAAGGATCTTCCTAATTAGGCAATGAGATCCAAGCCTGTGTTTTAAGTTTGCTTTTGGCACTGCTAAAAGGTTTATTTAACAATAACTAAAGATTGGGCAGCACATGTGTAAATCTTCATCAAACCCATCAGAACCTTTGCCTGAATGCTCATAAAAGACTTTTGGCTAGCAATGGCAAGAATGATCTGGTCTTTAATCTTGGATGCTTTATAAGCAAGGTTTTATTACAGAAAATAAATTTCAGCCTGGAGAGAGGATGGGATAAGCAGCAAATTGTGCAGTTTGTACCTTGGAATGGTTGGTAAATGTGCTATTTCTTTCTAGGAAAGTGTTCAGCCTTGTCATGTGGAGAATGATGCACAATTACCATTTGTGTGTAGAGAAAGTTTTGATATGATTATGGGTGGCATGAGAAACTGCTTTTGAACATAAAGTCATTTACCATTTGCTTCTGATGTGCTCGGTGTTACCAGCAATGTGTTTCCTCATCCATATCCTTGAAATTCCTTGCTCATCTGTTGTCCCCACAAGAGAGGAAGAATTCTAAGACTGGTGCTTTTACTGAAGCAACAAATACATGTTGTATTTCTGATTTAAAGGTTGAAAACTTCTATTTGGTATTTGACAACTTTATCAAAATTCTTTCTGTTTGTGAACAAACTTCAAGCACTTCTCTGTGGCTGTCCTCCTTTTTGCTTTCCTTTCTGAACTTTCCTGTACCTTTTAAAATAGGATGTAACTTGCATTTTGCAGACACAGTGACAGTAACACAGTGTTAGTGGAAGACAGCTGTAGTGTCTTCCTTTTCAGACTGATAACTCTGTATGTAAGTGAACAGTTCAGCTTCCTCAGGCTTTCAAAGGAGAAATAACAATAAAAATTTTGGACCTGAAGGGATGGAGCAAATCTGATGCTTCTTTGCCATTTATCTCTTCAGTGCTGTAAATGAAAACCAGTAAATGGAGCTTCAAGTATTGCTGGAGAAAGTGGAAATGCACAAACTATTTTATATCCATTGAGAATTATTTGGCTGATAACCTGAAAAACTTTAAATATCACAGGAGGAAAATGCTCGTAGTTTTAGAGGTGTTCTTAAAATGTTGCAACTGTAAAATTGTCTTCAAGAACTCAGCCAGTGTGAGTGTCTATAATGATATTCTGATCAAGAGTGGATTAAAATATATTAATTAAAACAACTATAAATCCAGTTAGTATATGATCTCTTTAAAAACTGTTACTTTTAGTTCTGGGTCTTGAATATTGGCTTAAAGGTAAAAGTACCAAAGAGCTTACAGTGACAAGGGATGGTGATCCAGGGGGCTGACCAGATTTTATACCCACTATTTAACTGTGCTCTTCTTCAGCTATCTGCAGCATGCTTTTGCTAGCAGCAAGAAATATTCACATAAAAGAGTTTGCTGATCCATTCCTTGAGAGACAGGACATAAGAAGCCCAGCAAGCAGAAATTCCAGAATAATTTCTCAGATTTCATTTTAGTAAGACTAGGAGGGCATTGCAATTTTGTCTTAGTTAGTATGTTGGACAAATGTCCATCTGTGAGAATCATCAACA
The DNA here is from genome assembly GCA_013399835.1 of Leptocoma aspasia. Lineage (NCBI taxonomy): Eukaryota > Metazoa > Chordata > Aves > Passeriformes > Nectariniidae > Leptocoma > Leptocoma aspasia. The sequence continues at coordinate 528,305 of VXAX01004548.1, read as the reverse complement.
AAATTCTGACTGACTCAGCTGAGACAAGATTTTACTCACAATAAAAGGCAGGTTTTTGTGTCTGTGTTAATGATGAGACAAATCTAGAACAGCTTGCTTTGTTTAAGGGACTAAAACATATACACAAACTTTTGTTACTTGTGGATGGTGTTAAACATATCAGACCTGGGATTTCATGCAGCCTTATAAGATTGTTTCACAGCTTGAAAGGCAGGAATAAGCAATGCCTTGGTGTCTGTGCTCTTTCAGTGAATTAGTGGTGGTGGAGAAAAAGCAAAGGCATGATGACTAATTGATTAGGTGCTTGTAAGTCTTTTAAGTAACCAAAAATCAGGTATCAAAAAACTGCATTGAAAAAACTTCATTTTAAAGAAGTTAGGATAAAATTGCAGAGACAAAGATATTAGTCTTGAATTTGCTGTTAATGTGAAGATGCACAACAAAATTAATGCAATTGGAATAATCTTACAGAAATTCCGGTACGAAAAATCAATTTACTATAGCTAAAACCAGATAAGCAGCCAAAGGAGTTCTGCATTTCGTACATATTCAGACATAGATTTCATTTCTATACCATTGTAGAAAAGATTGCTTATTCAAGTTTTATGACTAAAAAGACAAAAGTTTTACACTTTTTATTTACTCTTTGGCTACCTAAATTAATCCTATAGCATGAATCATTTTCATTGTAAAGAGGCTGCCTGGGAAAAAAACACTGTAAATAACACCATTTTATTTGGGGGAAGAGAAAATAGAATAAGACATATTGCAAATCGATTTGACAGGAAAAAGTCAACTGCTTTTTCTTCACTCTTTAGGTCACTGAGATCAGAAAAAATTATTCCTTGACAACATTTCTGCAAGGAAGGTTTTCTTTTGCCAAAGACAGCTCTGGTTATCACCATTGCTTCTCAGCCTCACAAAACAAGAGGTTGTTTGAGGAGCCTGAGGCATGGAATGCTCGAGGGAAAGCCAAAGTCTGCTTGGCCAGGAGCAACGAATCCTGCATTTCCTGACATATATGCCAAACAGAACCTCCCACCCTGTCTTTTGGAGCTATGGCAGGTCAGATCTGCCAGGGTGGTAGAGCATGAACTGCAGAAATGAATGAGCTCACATCATCTGGGGATGTGTCCCTCTTTTGTGCCCAGCATCAGACTTGTTGCCTATAGACTGCCAGGGGGCAGGTTTTAAGGGGTAGTAATGACTTTTCTCTTTTGTCCATTGACAAAAGGACTTTTAATCTTTTCCCAGGTCTTTATGCCTAGTGATGAACAGCTGCTACCAGGGAAAGTCTCATCTTTGCTTTCATCAGAAAACAAGATAATATCTCCCCTGAGAGTGTAGGAATTTTCAATTCCTGCTCTATCCCTATTGCCTGATTTACTTGTTTTCCTTCACATATTGACTTTTTTAGCCACCACCTCTTTCCTCTCAAATTTCTGCCTGGCATGAGTGTATTGCTGCAGGCTCTGCTCTCTTTGTGCTGCTGTATATCCTCACAGACCTGAGTGGGGAAACTGCTGTGGGAAAAGGGAATAAATGAGGTGGAATTTTCAGTCCCCGACTTATTTGTAATACAAAAGCTGTTGACTTGTTGTAAGAGTAAAGAGAAGGAACTTGACTTGAGTAAAAATATCTCAGCCCCTGTGCTAGCTCATGTCTATACCCTGCCAATAACAGAGACAGTTATTCAGAAACCCTCCAAGCTGTGTAAAGGTTCTGCTGGGCAAAATGAGGCATTTCATCCATATGCTTTTTCCCTTGTTGAGGGCAGAGGATTGAGCATGGCACTCTGCTCCTCAGCAGACTGGAATTATGTAACAACTTTGATGGTGACATGGGCAGTGGGATCTAGGGCCCCCTCAGCAAGTTTGCTGATGATGCCAAGCTCTGTGGTGCAGTCTCTGCTCTTGTGAAAGCCCACCTGGAGTGCTGCATCCATCTCTGGGACCCTCAACATAAGAAAGAAGAAGAACTTAAGATTCAGTGAGTCCAAAGGAGGCCATGAAATTCATCAGAGAGGTGGAGGATGTCTCATATGGACACAGGCTGAGAGAGCTGGGGGTTGTTCAGCCTAGAGAAGAGAAAGCTCTGGTACTTCCAGTGCCCAAAGGGGCTCCAAGAGAGCTGGAGAGGGAGTTTTTACCAGGATGTGTAGTGATGGAACAAGACAGAATGGCTCCAAACTGAAAGAGAGCAGGTTTAGATTGGATGTTAGGAAGGGTGAGGGTGGTGAGCCACTGGCACAGGTTGCCCAGAGAAACTGTGGATGGCCCATCCCTGAGAGTGTTCAAAGCCAGGTTGGATTGAGTTCTGAGCAGCCTAATCTCATGGAATGTGTCCCTGCCTATGGCTGGGGGGCTTGAAATTGGGTGATCTTCAAGGTCCCTTCCAACCCAAACCATTCATAGATTCAGTTATAATTCTCTGCATATACATTTTGCAAATGACTAGAAAGTAATGGAGTGGAAGAAGGCACATGTACATTTGTTCTAGGACACTGTCATAAAGAGAGAAACGTTGATTGAAGGAATGAATTCCTCCTGCATCCAAGGAACAGGTGTATTCCATGCTGTTGGGACAGAGCTATGGTGTGGCAATCAAAACAAGAATAATATTTTTAGGATTAGCTTCCTTAATTGGTATGTGCTGAGAGACCCAAGTGTGCTTCAGAGATGCTGGACACAGATGCACATCCCAGGTCCATGAAAATCTAAATCCCCATGCTGCTCTTTCCTGCCCTTTCTTGTATCAGAGGAGATGCTTTTCTTTTTAATAATGAAATTTGTACTGGAAAAGGGTGCTATTCTTTGTACTGGCTTCTGCCATGATACTGCTGCAGATTGAAGCATGATTAAAAAATCCTCAGATAGATCCTTGTAATTATAACTTGTTTAATAGTTTTAATAGATGTTTCTTTTCTAATGGAACACACTAAAATTTTCATGCTGAAATGCAAATATTCTTTTTGACCAAAAAGTCCACACTGTACTTTGAAATAATTACATGGAGAGTGAAGGACCTGAAGTGTCTCAGTTTGCATTTGTATTCTTGAGCAGAACAGTGGCTTTTCATTTCTAGTGTCTGAAACCCTAAGTCTATGAAACATACTTAAGAGATGCAAATCATAGAAAGCTTAAATTCACTCTCAGATCTGGTAACATTTTAATGGTCTACAAATTTAAAGGCTAAAAACTAGTAAAGTCAATCTTAACTCTAGTTTGAACTGAGATCTGAAAATATTTTTCAGCAATGGGAAGGTGGGAAGGGAAATCTAGAGAGCAACTAATCAAGCATCCTGCTCAAAGTGAGTCTTTTTTTAATCTCTCCAAAGACAGGGATTTCACAGCTGTTCTGGGTACCCTGTTCCTGTGCTTAATTCTCACTGTGGGGAATTTTCCCCATGTTCTACTGGAATTTCCCTTGCACTGGCATGTGACTGTGATCTCCTGACTTGTGCACTTTCTGTAAAAAGAGTCTGGATTCCTTGTCTTTGTAACTCCACTTCAGGGGGTAGAAGACTGAAGTTGTATATCCCTCTAGTGGAACAAATCCAGTTCCTTTGGTGCCCCCATGTCATATCCATTGAGCTCTGAAATGTATTTATGAATGTTTAGAATAATCTAGGAGTTGTCAGTGTCCTGAGTAACTCAAAGGCTAACATAGGCTAAAGAGTGCTCATTTTGCTTGTTTCAAAGTATTGTTTCCTGTGTGATTTTGAGCTGCAGTATTTTATTTAGAGTAGATCTTGATGTTATTGAGGACAGGTTATTAATTTTGGAGGAATGAGTACAATATCTGAAGTTTGGAAAGATAGCTTCCCTATCCCTCCCCTATCCCTCCCCTACTTGTTGCATCCAGTCCTTCTCAGGTAATAATAAACTTGTTTACTTGCCTGCCTTCTGTTGGCAATATGTGGCACTGCTGTGTTTAATGAGTAATAATTTGTCACAAAACCTGAAGCACAAGTGTCATCTTACGCATCAGGAATGACTTTCCTTTAATAATCACTTTTTCAGAAGATGATTCAGTATACTGTTGCATGGAGTTGTGTAAAATGTAATTTAACAGAATATTAATAGAATGCTCTGCAGGATGACTGAGGATCTGTGGCTGTGGGGTGGTGGAATGCTGGCTTGCTGAATCACCTCTATTAAACCCAAAGGCAGAATGATTGCACTTTAGTTTAAGCTTAGCAGAGAAAAAGGTCGTCTTGATTCTCTACTGCAAAAAAATCTTTACTCAAAATATATATAAAGTGCTAAGCAGGTTGTAGTGTATGTTGATGGAAGGGTGCCTGAGAACATCCATCACTCCCTTCCTTTTTTATACAATTATACAATACTTTTCTAGGAAAAGCTATTGTATTATGTTCCCAAGCAGGCACCCTGCCCTCTCTACCTATTTTTCCCCTTTCCAAAACTAGGAAAAAAACCCAAACAAACAGCCAAACAAACATAAAACTGGAAAAAAACCCCTATTTTTTTTCTCACAAGGCTTTTAAAGAGGTACTTGGTATACGTAATGTGCAATAAGTGGCTTTTGAGTTTGTTGAAATACGTCAGATGGCTTAATTATTTACTCATGTGTCTGTTTGACTATGACATCTAAACCGGTTCTTGTGCCTCATCTGGTGTGTCTTGCATGGTGACTCTCAAGATACATTCAGTTGTTGTAGAGTTATTCAAAGACAAGTAACCTTTTTTTTTTTTTTTTGTGTGGAGAACATTAATAACATTCGTTTTTTTCCCTTCATCCTCATGGATAGTGGTGTCATCCTCAGGGCACTGGAGCTAATGAAGCTGCTTTATGTCAGAAGTGAATCCTGCCTGTAGTGTCTTAGATTTGTGAATGGTAAGTGTTACTGGAGGAACTGGCCAGAATGACTATTGTTTACTTAATAATGGCATTTCAGTTGTTGAATATCTTGCTAAGCTAAACTGACTTCAGTGGATTGAAACATTTGCAGGCTCCCAGGAGACTGGAGTATAAAAATAATAAACACCTGTTTTGTTTCTGTGCCTGGTACAGATCTAGGGCAGAGCTGATAGACTGCATCTAAATAATGTATTTTATCATTGAATCTTGCTTTTAAAACCTTTTTTCAGAGGAAGAGGGAGTGTTAGGACAGGAGTTCACTTAGGAAGTAGTTCATTTCTGTTTAATGAGTAGTGTTTAAGATATGAGGACATTTTACCAGGATGGAACAAATTTATTAGCCTATTGCACTACTTACTGTAATCCTTGTATTAAATGTGGTTGTGCTTCCTTCTGATATGTTTGTGGAGCTTTTCTCAAATCTCAGATCTTGAGATCTGTTTCCCTCAGTCTTCAGTTCTTCTTTAAGACACACAACTTCACAGTCCAGCAGCCAATTTTTAGGACCTTCTGAGCAATAATGCATAATTTCAGCAGTTTCACATTATTTGTGAGGCTCTGGGCTTCCCATTTAAAATCCTCTGGGTATAAAGAAATGTGATCTCATGTAGATCCATAGTCTACTGTGGCTAGACTGTTTCTGCTACCCAAGTTAATAATCTCAGGTCAATACTGTTATTTTTTCACTACATTACAGCCTGCTGAAGACCATGAGTAGAGTTTACTTTAACCTGCTGGACCCCAGGGTCTCCTTCTCTTGTAAATAAGTTATGAGCAGTGTGTTTTTCAGGAAGGCTGTACTGACTTCTTATGCTTGTGTGAACTCCTACCCCTAAAACAAGCTTCACTCTTGCTTCCAGTAACTTCTGTGTGTGTTTCTAAATGCTGTGTGTTGCCCTTTGGAGACAATATCTCCTCCTGCTATGCAGGCAGTTACCCTGCACACACACATTAGTGGATTTCCTCTGCAGAAAAACATGACTCAAATCTCAGCTGATTTCTGTTCATAAAATTTCGTAGTAGCAGCTTTGTGTTCCCTCTGCTTCTACAGCGTGCAGGCATTTATTTGCTAAATGCTGAGGGAAGCTACACAACCAGCTAACTGCTGCAAAAGCTGTCACAGCAGAATGTCTCTAGCTGACTGTAACAGAGATGTTGCTGTGATGCTGCTCAGGTCCTTCTCTCCAACGGGTTGGGGGTTCCCCTGTGCTCTGTGCCCTTCCAAAGGAGACAGAGGGACAAAGTAAGCACAGACAGCTTTTGCTGGACATTCCAGATCCTCTGGCAGAGTGCCCATGCTCATCCTGAATACCTGCAGCCTCTGAGACTGCAAGGGGAATACAGCTTTGCTTCCACTGAAGCTTTAAATGTGTGTTGAATTCAGTGTGCTCATGGGCCCACTCGTAGTAACCCCTGAAAATACTCCTAATTTTTTTTGTTCCATCATTTGCTTCTAAAAAATTACCCACCCCATAATCTAGGAGTGAAAGCACCTTTGGGCTTGTCAGTGGGTTTTTTGCAGTGAAGTTTGCACAATGCCTGGTTTTTCCTGGAGGAGGCTGTGAAGCATCTGGTGGGGGCAGATGAAACGTGGAGGTTGCGTGAGGGGTGAGGTCAGAATCCCCTGCTTTGACTGCTCTGGAGTTCCAGTCCAAGAACTGCTGGACACAAACAGCTGCTGAGATATCTCATTTTCCTGTTTCCCACAAAGGGAAAAAACAGCAGCTGGGTCTAAAGTGCCTGAGCTGATTTAAATGAGTTTCTGGTTATTTCTACACATATCTTCAGTTTCATCGCCAGAGTGCAGAGTGAGGAGGAAGGAAGGACTCTCAACTATCAATTTTCGTCAAAAAGACTATTTCCTACATTTTCTGTTAATGTTTCTGCTCTCAGTCCTCACCCTAGAGGAGATAAATGTATTAATGCCCCAAGGTGGCATACTAGAAATGCCATCAGGCTAAGAACTTTGGGGACAGGGAGGTGGTTGGTGCTTCATCAAACCCATGCTTGAATCTTCCTCATCTTGCTTTATGGTCATGTGAGGCAAAAAAAGGTAAGAACATTTAACATCTATTCCTTGGTCACTTGTGGAATAGTAAAGCTGTGGGTGAATGTTTAGTTATCCTGTGGTTTCTCATGTTAGGATCTTATTACCACATGTAAAAGTACATTGCAACATCAGTTCAAGGGGCTGAAACTTGCTATTCTGGATACAGAATTGTTTTGAATTGCAAACTAGGTCTGTCTTCAGAGCTGGAATGAATTGCAGATGAAACTCTCAGTGAAAAGTAAAGAAAAAATTGCTTTTAATGCTACAGTAAAATAATGCTTCTAGCACAGGGGTCTGTCTCAGGAGGATGATTTTAGTGGGCTTTTTTTTTTTTTCTTTTCAAAATTATTTTCTCTCTTAAATAATTTGTGTCCACCTAAATCTGGCAAAGAGTATTTACTGTGGGCAATTTAAGGTCTTTGTCTTGATAGCTGAGTCAGATGGGAGAAAGGACAGGGGATAGTTGGGATGGGGATGGAGAGTTGCAGGGAATTATAAAACTTCTGGACCGTATGAAATCACTCGAGTTTTATTGTCAGCTTTGGAAATATCTGCATTTTATGACTTCTACTTTTCTAATGGCTCTGTTCAGAAGTGCCATATCCAGGGAGCTCTCAGTGATGAAGTTGCAGTGCTTGCTGACATCCACTACCTGTCTTCCTCCTCTGTGTGGAGGGATGTGCAGTGGAGTTCAGGGTTTGGAAAGTGTAGGGGATATTCATGTCTGTGTGTGTCTGTTTTCAAAATGCCTGCTGTTACATGTTTGTGATGGAAAAGGGAAACACCCTGAAGTACAAGGCTGAAGGCTGTAGTGCAGTTAACAGCAGGAGATGGTGAGTTGTTATAAAGAGAATTGATTTCTTCTCCATAGCTGTGGACCTTGGGGTAATTTTATCTCTGATAGAGAGCAGATTTACCCTGATTGTAACTCCTGTTAAGATCCAAGCTGTTACCTTCATCTTTGTTTCACGCAGTCCTCAAATAGTTTTCTTCTTAAAATTATTATTGGTTTTTAATGGAGTCTGAACTCAATGTGTGTTTTAGCCTTTATTTTTAAGGATATTCTAGAAAGCTTTCTTTTTCTTAAAGGTAGTAAATTTGTACATTGACTATTTAAGTGCATTTGGTATGTAATCTGTTTTAACGAGACATTTTTATGTTTTGTGGTTTACTGGTTCCTTTTTTCTTTTATAGAAAAGACTTAATGCAGAGCTTTCTTACTATTTAAATTTTTTTTATTCTTTATCGTCTTAGGATGAATATTTAAACAGCACTCTTCAGTCTTGCTTCAAAATGTCCCTGTGCACATCTTCTCACAAGGACTTTTCTCAGTTGCTGCCACTTCAGGATATTGGATGCAATAAAACAGAAATTAAAAATTCACCTGCTGGTGTCATCTCTCCAGTTCCTTACAGCTGCAATCAGTCCACGCTGACAGCAGAACACAGTCCAGTCTACATTCCCTCATCTTACATGGAAAACAGACACGAATATTCCACAATGGCATTCTGCAGCCCTGCTGTGGTGAATTACAACATTGCCAGCAGTTTTGGGGATCCAGAGGGCGTGACTGCCAGGCAAACCTCCAGCCCCAGTGCGCTGTGGTCTGCTCCTGGCCATCTGTCCCCTCTGACTCTGCACTGCCAGTCCTCACTGCTGTACCCAGAGCAGCCCAAGAGCCTGTGGTGCGAGGCACGACCGATGGAGCCCGTGCTGCCCGGGAGCAGGTCAGTGCTGCTTGTTGCTTTAAAACTTGGCTGAATATTATTTACAGTTTCCTTAGCTCATGTCTTTCCTTTTCACATTTGAATGCTATGTGTTGGTCCCTCTGAAAAACAAAACGATGCCAAAAAATCTCCACTAGACACCAAATCAGTCTGGGGGGGGGAGTTTGTTTGATTGTTTGTTTGATTGTTTTTAATGTAACTTCTGAAATGAGGCTTTTTTTCAATACTTCCTTAGAGTACTATACACCAACAGAGAGCATTACAAATACCTTCAGTGTGGGAACAGCTTACATTGTGTAAACAAAAGTTCAAGACTGCTAGGTACTATTTTGTGTAATAAAATTAATTCCTGGCAGATTAAGTTTTTTGGGTGAAAGAGGTAAATGTTCATTCTTTTTGCCTTTTCATACAGTATTATTTGAATTCATTTTTACCCAGATTTTTTTTTTTTACTGATTCTAATAAATGTGAAGGCTTTTTGTTAACTTGAAACTCAAGGGAAATGTTTGCATTACTTTTTGGCTTTAGTATAAGCAGTGACACAGCAGCATCACATTAAAAGGGGGCTGCTGCTGAAAAAGCCTGACTTGGTTTCTTGCTGCTGTTCCCAACTGACTTTGTAAAGTTGTTGTGAAGAGCAGAGTCACAGGCAAAATTTTCAGAGGACAAGAAACTCTGTTTGCAAAAACACGTTCTTGTTCTGCACATTTACTCGTGTTGTGAACCTTAATCAGCCTCTGGATCACGAGCTGATGAAATTGCTCCATTCATGGGCACAACACTTGCTGGAGGGATAAAAGCTCAGGGTCTGCAGGTGCTGCTCCTGCTTCAGCAGCTGTATGTTTATACATAGGCCCCCTTATTTAACTTCAGCAGTCATTTGGAGTATGAAAAATAGTGTGTCCTGGCAACAGTTTTAGTTCAGTGGTTAATAAAGGATTTGTGCTATTTTTGAGACTACCCACACTCAGTCTGCAATGGGTGGGCTTTATGCAGCTCTGGAGTGCAAATATGCTTTCCCTGTAGGTGTGTGGATTGGGAAAGACTCTTTGGGTAGCACTTACATAGAGGAGAATTCCTCGAGCAGCTTTGATGTGTACAGGGGTAACATCCAAACTCTTTCCACTTTGGTTAAGGTTGCAAAACTTTGACAGCCCTGGGAAGGTTAGTGTTTGAAGCTGTCCAGATGCTGGGACAGCAGCTGGAATAACCCAGGAGCAATAACCCTGTCTGATGTTCTGCAGTGCCCTCTCCACAACAGACAGAAGGGAAGCCGAACCTGTCCCATTGGAATTTTAATAAATAAGTCATCAGCTATTTGTATAGCTATATAAGGACTTTTGCTCATGCAGCTGATGATGACCTAACTTAAGCACAAATCAAGAAAATCTGATAACCTCTTTTTCACAGAATGGTTTGAATTGAAAGGTGTCTTAAAGACCATCTAGTTCCAACCCCTCTGCCATGGACAGGGACACCTTCCCCTAGACCAGGTTGCTCAGAGTAGAAAGATGACCACGAGAAAATCAGTGACTTATTACTTTAAGTGAAGTCTTAATTCCTTTTTAGAAAGGTAGTGTTTCTATATAGAAAGCACGATCATAAAATAGAGAGGAATACTAGGAGGTGTAAAGCGATAAATCTTTCACCATGTGGTTCCTCGGTGGCCGCCGGGGTACATCCCCTGTTTTCCTGCGTCCTTTGGTGCAGGATCATTGTGGGCATCCATCCAGCCACTTCCAGCTCACCTGCAGGACCTGGCAGCTCATTCCTCTGCTGGGCATCCTGGGGTGCCCTAGTCCTACAGCAGCTGGGACATGGTCTCTACCCACGCGTGGGGCTGCCCTTGCTGGATTCCCACGAAACATCCCACACCCCTGGAGGGACTCTGCTGCTCCAACAGCGTTTCTGGGAGCAGCAGAGTCCCTCCAGGGGTGTGGGCTGTTTACCTGAAAGTCCTGACTGTTTGCAGGGTCTGTTGTCCTCACAGACAGTGGTGACAAACTGGTGGGGTCTGAGCCTCCTGGTGCGAGGCTGCAGCTGTCGCAGACCAGCGGCTCTGATGCTGCTTGGCCCACAGCAGGAATTTGATCCAGATGGTTCTGCTGCATGCAAGGTGTTTGCCACGTGCTCAGGAAGCACTGCAGCTTGCATGTGTGCAGGGTGGCTGTTGTTAAACTTTTAAGCAAGGAAAGAAAAAGTGCTTTTTAAAAACACTTGTCCTGACTGGGAGGTAAAAACCAACAATGCTCACCGAGATGTTGTGGTGTGTGTTTTTTCTTTGTTTTCATCCACAACCTCAGTGATTTATCAAGGGCAATAAACATTGTTCTCCACAGACTATCAATCAGTCACAGAGAGGCTCTCCAGCTGATTTTGAGCCTCTTCTGACCCTCACAATTGGATAATGATTCCCAAGTAAAGCTTAAAAAGATACGTCTTTTACTAATGTGAAACACCAAATTACTTCTGCTTCCAAATAGAGGGGAATAGGAAGGAATAGGAATGCTTTTCCCTCCTTGCATTACAGCATTTTAAGCATGTGTGATACAGCCCCTTTACTCTTGGGGAGAGTTCCCCCTCACTGGTCTTCCCGTGACAAAGAGGGAAATAACTCAGTGATTCACCAACCCATTAACGAGGTGTGTGTGTAATCAAAGACCTAGCTTGTTAAATACTTAAACACTCCTCTGCCCTGCTGTATTTGAATGAATTAACGTTTTAAAAAAAAATCTCTCAGTAACTTATTTGTACAACAAATACCTTAATTTTTCTGTTTTGAAATTTGCTCTGAGAAGTACGTTTTCCTCCTTTCGAAATCTTTTACCAGGAAATTTGAGCACGTTCTCCTCAAAAACTTATGAACTTGATGATTTTTAGTTGGCACGTGGGTGTGTTTATCCTTACCTCCTGTCATGAAACCAGCACAAAATCTACTTTTAATATATTAATTAAAGCCTCTTACCACTTTCAGCATGTTTCCACTATTCTGTTTAAGCTTGCCCTTGTTCTGTAGAAGTCATAAACCACGCTACCTGCTGTCTTAATCCCAACTGATTTTTCTTCTCCTCCCTAGTCCTTCTGGAAGGTGGGATGAGGAAAATTCTACAGTTCCTAACTTCTGCCTCTATGCTTAAGTTTATACCTATAAGTTGACTATACACCATTCCTTTTCTCAAATTCTGAGCTGCTCAGAGTTTGCACATGACACTATTTTTTCTCTGTCTAGAAATTGTATTGACCCTGAAAGCACAAAGTGCAAAACCCACCAAGAAAATGAGGTCCAGATAAAAAGGATACAATGGATCTACTTCCTATACCTAAACCCAGTGTTACTGATAATCTAAGTTCCTTTCCTCTTGTGTTTGTTTACAGGATCTTGGTGTCAGGAATTAGCTGTTTTTTCATGGTTTTTCCTTTTTTTAATTTTAATCCAGTCATGAATAGTTCCTGTATGTTGGAGTTGTATCTTACTAATTTATACAGAGCAACAATTTTTTAACATATGGAACCATTTTATTTTGTTTCTTCATTCTTCTTGTATTCAGACTCCTTTTTGTTTAGCATTGGGGTGATCAACATGGGCTGTCACCTTGAACAGAAAACTTTGTCTGACATCATGAGCTGATCTTGCAGGCTGAGATTCACACCTCAGTTGTCTCCAGAATGTCATTGAATGAGTAAAGCCTCATGTAAAGGATGAAATACTTGAGAATGGATGTGTGTTGTGATTTTGCCTTACTAACAGGGCAAAGCAACTGCAGCTCTGTTCATTGTAGCATTTATAACAGTCTGAGCTGAGTTCTCCCTTTCCATGTGAAGCTCCCAAGAGGCAAAATCCACTTGATTCACAAATTCCTGGACTTGCACATTTCCAATAATTCTTCAAGACCCACCAGCATTCCATATGATTTTCCCAGGGTTCATGTGATTGATTCAGCAGCAGTCCAGTTTTATGCCTAAATCTTTGTAGTGTGTTATCACTGGGATCAGACTACATATTTTAAATTATCTTGTCAGAAAATGCTTAGCAGCGTTTCACACTATCCTGTGTTCAGGAATGGGAAGACTTGAGAGACAGAGAATAGAAGACAATGGAAAACTATGAAACCCTTTGCAGTGCAGTTTAAATTTTTCCTCTTTTATAACAAATGTTTTTCTTTCTATCAGAGAAACATTAAAAAGAAAAACTAATGGCAATGAGTGTACAAGCCCAATTGCAAATAATCCTGGCTCAAAAAAGGATGCCCACTTCTGTGCAGTCTGCAGTGACTATGCTTCAGGATACCACTATGGGGTCTGGTCCTGCGAAGGCTGCAAAGCATTTTTTAAAAGAAGCATTCAAGGTAGGACAAACAGGATTTGATTATTTTGCTTAAATAAATTGTTTCATGTGACCAGGGGCTGCAGCAGTTGACCTACTGGTCTGAAATCCTGGTGTCTGGTGCTCCATGCTGAAAATAGAGCAGCACATGATTTGACTGTTTTATCTCTTGGCTTGGATGTTATCAAGATCTGGAAACATTACAGAGTGAGCAATTGATTTCTTTAGAGAGGAGGTGAAATACACAGCTCAGTGGGGCCCTGCAGCACAGGCCTGGGTGGGATGGCACTGCAGACCTGTGAATCTGATAGGAGATTGTGGCCCAGCTTAGTTGTAGTAATTGAGAATTAGTTGTCATAGACAAAGTAAGAGTAGGCAATTATCTGGAGACTTTGCTTGCTGGGAGCTCTTCTTGACAAGAGTTGATTGCCTGGAGCTGTTGAGTCAGTGTGTAATATCTACACACTATGGAGGACGGAAAAATGTGTAGTATATATCAGGTACTAACCTGATTATAGTTACTCCTCAGCCCTCCACCCCTCAGAGCCTGCACTGCAGTGTCTCTTACTCTGCCAGCTGTCTCTATCTAGGACTTCCACTTCCATGGAAGTTTAAATTGTTAAATTGTGATATTTAGTTCAAGTTTGCTGCGTGGTTGCAGTGTGAAGTAAACGTGGGGCTCCACGTTTGCTGTCACAGCCAGTGGAAGTCACTCAGGCACCATACTGCAGCTTTGGGACATTTAGTTTCTTTAACCTTGGCCTAGTTATCCTGATCTTTGGCCTCATCTGGAATCTTTCGGTGGAAAATCATTTCTATTGACATTGGCTGCTACACATGGATACCACTGCAGAAAATCCTGTTGCTGTTTGATCTTTAATGTTCCTCTTCCTCTTCTGCCTGCAGAGCCTTTATCAATCTTCAGGTATTTTCTTTTCATGCAGTATGGCAGAGATGGTGCCTCTAGGAGAATCAAATTTAATTCAGAACTCGTTTTGCCTTTTCAATTCATTGTGCAAATTCTGCAGGTGAATAGCAATTTTGACAAGCTGCTACAAGTACTTCTGATTTCTAAAATAATTGAGGAGAACTTTGTGTCCAGTTTGTCACAAATGGAGACTGAATTTGATCTCAAGGTGTTTTCTGTCAAGTCAATGCTTTCCCTGCTCTGTGTTTCTCATATGTACTTGGGCCACCAGCAAGTTACCCACTGTGGTCTTTTGTACACCTCAGTGTACCCTGTCAGGTAATGGTGTTTGTAATTCAAATGAAAGAATAAAAAAAGGCAAATAAAATAAAGCCAGTTCTTGGCATAAAACAGTTGCAATGGTTGTTAGGCAGGATATAGTGTATTAAAATAAAAGACTTCTGGGCCTGCCATAGACCAAAATGTTGGGCTTATTAATGAAATTAAAATTAGAAGTATGACTAAGCAACTGTGTGTGGTCTCCTTGGCTTGTCTGAGTTTGTAGTGTAGTCTGTTTGTCCCACATCACTGAACATCTGCCTGCAAGTTAAATTATCCCAAGGCCATGAGAGTTTTAAATCACTTTATACTCCTGTGTGCAACAGAGAGCTTCCTCCTCCACTCCCTCCATGTTGTGTGAAGAGTGATAAACAGTAATTTGTTTTTCAGTCTGGCAGTGTATCTGCCAGTAGGAAATGGGACAAACTGTAACATGATCTCTTCTTTTTAAAATTGTCAGTTCAAAAATTCAAGGTTAAAATAATTCTAATTTTGCATGGCAATAGTCGCAATGGTTCAGTTAAATAATTACTCTTGGGGACATTAACTCTTGGATTTTCATCAAGTGAAAAAAAAAAAAATCACTCCAGTAGCTGCATTTTTGCCTGATCTTATTCTTGGTTGGGGGAAAAAAAAACCCAAACCAACTTAAAAAGCAGCCTGGGAGAAAAGATGTTAAGAAAAGTAAATGAGTTAATATTTTTTGCATCCTTTGGTAATTGCTGCAAGAGATAGTTCCATTATTTGGCAGGAGATGATTCAACTATATTTACACCAGCAGTGTACCCAAGTCCAGTTTACAGTAATAAACCTTTGGACCAGATTATTGATTAATGAAATACAGTAACGTAAAGGGGTTTGGGTGGGAACGAGGTGATATGGGAAAGAATAAGAAGAGAACAAAAGAGGCTGGAGTGAAAACTGATGAAAATAAGATAAGCACTTGTCCAGAATATCTAAAACTTGCATCCTCTACTTCTGCTTTTCTTTGTAGTTACAGGATGCATTATTTCATACCAGTCTGCTTTCTATCTTGGTCTTTT
>VXAX01004548.1:309723-513012 GCA_013399835.1 Leptocoma aspasia | reverse complement strand
TTTTTTTTTTTTTTTATGTGTTAACTTTGGTCCAGGGTCAGTCCTCCAAAGGCTTCTTCATTCCTGGAACTCACCACGTCAGAGTTCAGTAAATAGAACTGTAGTTTATTTAAATCTTTGCAGGACTGAAGCTGCTCTTTTCAATTCTGCTGAGGGGGAAAAAAAAAATTAAAATCTGGTATCTGCCAGCTATAGACTCCTAATATACAGTAAGAAATTGGAGGTTGGGAGCAAATTTCCACAAGAGTGTATGTTCCATTTTCAAAAAATCAGTTGGTTTTAGAAGGTTCTTGGTTATCTGACAGTCACCACTATAAAGCTGAGTAATGCTGTCTGCTTAATTTTGAGGCCACAGGCTGATGTTTAAAATATAGGATAAATACGCATTTTTGCATCAGTTAAATTAACGGAGCTTAGCTATATGCACGCTGAGAAGTTGAGTTGTTTAAAGTCAAGAACATTCCTGATTTGGGAAATGACTGAGATGGTTGGAAATGTTAAAATTTCTCTTCTTGCCCCGCTGCAGGACACAACGATTACATCTGCCCAGCCACCAACCAATGCACAATAGACAAAAACCGCCGCAAGAGCTGCCAGGCGTGCCGGCTCCGCAAATGCTACGAAGTGGGGATGATGAAATGTGGTGAGTTTGGCATGCCTGCCTTCTTAGCTTGGGTTTTGCTGGTTTTGAGTTTTTCTTCTCTTCAGCCAATTCTGTTTGTTTTTCCCCTTGGAATCCTAAGAAGGCACAACAACTAAAGCAAGGTTTAAGCAGGTTTTATAGGAAGGAATTGACTGATTCTTAAAGCTGGAGAAGACTTGTCATTTTCAGAAGAAAACCCATGGGGAGGGGCAAGGTGTAGGTTAAGAGTGAAAACCATATAACCTCTGCAGAACTTTGGGGAGGCAAGTTACTTCCATGCCATGCAGAATGGGAAATCAAGAGGTGCTGCTTTGAGAACCTTCCAGAGCCAGTCTCTGCTCATGTGAGGTAAAGAAGCTGTGCTGTGCTCTGCTGGTTGGATGCACTGCAGGAGCAGCAGTGTCACATCAAAGCAGTAGTTAATTAACCCAGTATTCCACCTCTGATGGTGGCAAGAGTGGGAGCCTCGGGAGGAGCGCAGGAGTGAGACCAGCACCTACGTGGAACCACTGCTGTCAGCCTTCAGCTTCCAAAAGTTAGTGCTTGGGGACATTAGTAGAATGACAGATTTTCCATCGTCCCTCTTTTTAATCCTATAAAGGCTTAGCACCTACAACATTCCCCAGCAGCTTGGCCACCCATCCTGGGAGGAATCCAGCTCTCTGGTAGCCAGGCTTTTGTGGGGGGCTTTGGTGGGGCAGCACAGGGAAGGTAGTGGGAGGGCAGTTCCTTTTTTTGAACAAGTTATCTTCAGATGATGTCCCACAGCTCTTCCACCAAAAGAAATAGTGAACAACCACTGTTTGTCCCTGCACCACGCAGAATTATCCAGCCTTTTCTTTTAACCCTATCTCATACTTACAGCAATGTGACTTCAGTTGATCATTTATAGATGATATTTTAAAGGTTACTTTTAAGAAAAAGAAATATTTGAGAGATGTTTCGATCTAATGTATGTTTACAGTCAAGGTTTGCTGTTTCTTATAGATTCCCCAATGTATGTAATAGAAACAGGCTGGGAAAATAACCCATAAGAACACTGGAGTGGACAGGAGAGGGTCCCTGTGCTTGGCTCTTCATGATTTGCAGGCGTGCATCTTGTTCCATCCCATTTAAAGTAGATATCTATTTCTGCTTCAAAACTAGACACCATTTTCATCCTCCCACAGCTTTGATTTGAAGATTGCTTGCAAAATATGACTTCTTTCATTAAGAACATTCTTTAGAATTTCAGCCTGCATTTATTGCTGAACAACTAATGTCCATTTTTTCTTGTGACAACATTTTCTTTTAGCTTAGAGGCTCCTCTTCTCTTTGTTGTTAACAGCTTGGTTTTGTTTAAGGACTGCATCGTATCCCCTCACAACCTTTGTTTTAGTTGGCTGGATAAACCAAGAGAACTCCTCCTCTTGCAAAATAGGAACGTAGATGAATCTGGAAATCATCAGGGTAGCTTGTCCCTCCACCTGCTCTGGGCAGAGATAACCCAATTTACACTTGGATGCCCAGAATCATGAACAGTATTTCGGTGACTCTCCTCACTGCAGTAGCACTGAAACATTTCTGTTGCTGCAGGAGCTTTCCTCTGCACACAACCCAGGATCCTATTTGCCTTTTTCAAGGTAACATCATGCTGGCAGTTCATAATCACACCATGATCTGTTATGACTGCAGCCTCCCTGTTCATTTCTAGCTGACATCTCCCAGAGTAGAACAGAAATTTCAACTGTTCCTTGTATTATTTTTATACTCCTGAAGTACATTTAGTTTCTTCTGCTCAAGTCAGATGGTTCTTTCTATGTGAAGCTCCTGTCTTTTCCTGCAGTGATGATGCATCTCAACTTTATTGGTGTTTGGTCTTACCTCCAGGAAGGAATGTCTATGCCTGCAAATACGACTCCTTTCAAAATCTTACTTTCTGAATGGTGCCACTGTCTTTTGGTCATTTTCATGACTCAGAATTTTGCTCAAAGTTTTTCCAAGGGAGGATTCTATAAAGCCCCAGTTCTGGAGTTGGAAAGGTTTGGTAAAGATTTATTCCAGAATGATATTAGAAGATAGACCTCCACAATGCTTGCCTTAAATCAATCCTTTTATTCTAGCTGTCCAGAAAATCCTGGTGTGTGATTAGACCTCATAGGCACTGTGGTATTACAAGTAATAAATTATAGTATGCAGTTATGTCCTAGCCTGTGTTCCCTTGAATCTTGTCACATATTAATAAACATGTTTTTCTACAATAATGATTGTCTGCAGGACATTGATGAATATGCCAGACAAAAAATAAATGACAGATTGAAACTATAACTGAAAAAAAAGAACTGTATTTTTAAATAATTAGTTTTTTAAATAGTAGCACTAAAGCTTGAAACTCTCGAGAACTTAATTTGAGAGTCTGAACAATTTATTTTCAGAAAAAAAGAACATAAAAATTACTCAGAACTGTCTGAGTCACCTGATGAGTTAAGTGGCAGCTGTGAGTAATGCTGGTGTGTGGACACATGGTGACAGACATTTAAACCAGACAGATTTTAAGACAGTATTTCTTGCATGAAATGTAAATGCCATTTCCTGCAGACCAGAGCGATTATCTCTCAGACATTTTCTCACAAGAACTGTGCTTTAATAAAAACTTTTTATTGTACAAAGCCATAAAAGAGAACACTTTGATTTCAATGAAGGCTTTTCCACATCTCTGCTCCTTTCTGAAGTCACTTAGCGAAAGGATTGGTTCACATCTGCTAAAGCCCTGCAAGGGGTAGAATGGTTTGTGAGTGCATTTTTGCTCAGTGGAGACTTGTGTCCAGCAGAAGTGATAGAAGAAGTTCAATTGCCACTTTGTAGTTTATGAGAGCTCTTCATAAAATCTCAGCACCATTCCCATCATATCTTTAAATCTCACTTTGCATATTCTCAATAGACAACTCGAGAGAAAACACACACATAGGAACTTGTTTAAAGCATACATTTCTGTGCCTGAATGTGATGAAGCAGTACAGGCCATCTTCCATACAGTATGAGGTGCCAGAGAAGTGCTGCTCTACAGCTTCTTGGTCTGAAATTCTCTTGGATGTTGTCACCTCTAGCAATGTTAAGAAGTGAGCCCAAAAAACCACAGGTAGTTTGGTGGAGGCCAGTTTGGGGGTGCCTTGTATTAAGGTGATACTGGATTTTCTTATGAAAGATACCATCATTCCCAAAAGCACAAGGGTCGTAGACATTGCATCTGCCAATTCCTTTGCAGGAAATCCATGTTCCCTGCTGTTCCAAACAAGAAAGCTGCTGCTAAAGCTTAGCAGTAGGACTCCTAACAGTGGTAGAAAAATAATTAACAGAAAAATTGCACTGTCATCAGGAACAAAGAAAACAGAAAAACTGCAAACTTGAATAAAACCGATCAGGATAAAACTGATCTTCCCTTGAAACCTTCTGGTGTTTACCTGGGGAGCTGAAATGGGCTTGGACTGTTTGTCAAAGGCAGTGAAGAAGAGGGGAGTTGCTTCATCACTTTTCACTCTTGGAGCAGCTATGCCCTGCTTTGCTTTTGGTTTGCTTCCTGAGGTTCAAATAGACCTTCTTTCACAAGGACTTTTCGGTTTCCCTGACTTTTATTTCCCTCCTCTGCCCTGCTCCTATATCATTTCCCCATGTACCAGTCCTCAACATGTTGAAATTTTCCAAAGGTAAAGCTCCTTTCAACCCTGAGTGAGGAGGCTGAGAAGCCACACTCAAGTGATGGAGAGATGCTGCTCTTGAATGCTGGCATCATTTGACAAGTTTGCAGGAAGGAAAAGAGATTTCTCTGTGGGCTGGTTCAGGATTTGGCCCTCTCTCCTGTGTGTGACTGCTGTGTGCAGTTGAAATACTGTAAAGTACTTTTCACACAGAAGATAAGGGGGGACAAAATGTTTCAAGACATTCTATGGACATCAGATGTATTAATTGAATTTCAGTTTTTATAGCAATCACTATAATTTTGGCTCATGTTCTCATGTGCACACAGGCAGACAGCAGCTCCTTTGTCAGTGGCTCTACTCTTGAGAATTCAACTTGAGAGTCTGCTCTGGAACATGTTCTCACCAGAACATTTGCATTTGCTTTGAAAGGTGACTGGAGTGATAATGATTTACTAATGTGTACTGGAGCAGGTTTAAACTCACACACTTTCAAAAACGTATTATAAAATATTCAATGGTAGAATCTGCAGTTGCTACAGAATTGGTTAGTTATGTAAGCCATTGCCAGGGACCAAAATCTGTAGGAAGGGCAAGATGCCATGTAACTGCCCACCATATCAGACAGCATTTGTGATTTTCAGAGAATTTGCAAAGCTTGAAAAATAGTGTGTTTCACTGCCAGTAATACCTGCTGTGGCTTGTTCATGGCTGAGTGAACAACAGGCTCATTTTAATGATCTTTTTTTCAATGTGCCTTATTTCTTATATCTTGGGGTCATTTACTTGTGGTCTGTGGTGCTGTAGCTCAAGGTCTTGCTCTTGGTCCAGCATTCTCAGCTGAATATAGCAATTTTCTTGCACAAAATAGCTCTAAATAAGGAGAGTATGGTAGGAAGAATGAGGGATTTGATCATTTTGCACTTCTGCAATTGCCTGAATAACCATTATAGAAATAAATATTAGATATTAAGTACAGTTAGGGAGTTTGTGGTAAAGTCAAAGATAGCCCCTAATCTGGGAAGCTGTATTTTATTTCTCTGCCTTTACACGAATTGATCCACATCTCTGTATCTACTTAAGCAAAACATTAGGCTGGTCGATAATTATTTATAACATATAGTTTTATAAACAGTTATAATGCCTGTTGCATACTAATATATATGTATAGGTAAAATTTCTTGGTCCTGCCTAAACTTTGGATTTGAATAGACAGAAAATAAGCTCCTTTACATTGTTGAAAGTTGTTTTAATTGGAAAGACTGGTGTTTTCTGCTGTGTCAGTTGACTTGAAAGTTTAAATGTAGCTTTCTTTTACTTTAAATGCAAGCAGAAAAAATAAAAAGTGTTAATAAATGGTATCTCTCTTAAGTATCTGTTATGCACACTGCTTGGTGATTCAGCCTACTGCTGCTTTGGCAATATATGGTGAATTAAAAATACCACAAATAACTCAGAATCTGCTTTGGTTGGGTTTTTTCCCACCTTGTTTTTGTCATCAGTTATATATTCTTTAGTAGCAAGTTTTTTATGCAGAAATGTAATACTCCTAGTCTGGCATTCTGCACCAGTAATGTTATTATAGAAATTTAGTTTATGTTTTAAATGGAGCATATTTCATATAATAAGAACTGGTTATATAAGAAACTCAATTCAGTTAAATAACCTAATGTAATTTAAAGGGGTTTGCTAGTTCCCAGTAAGAACCCTTCACAAGTCTTGAGACCTTTAGTACTCTCAAAATCATAACCTGACTGAATTATCTTTAGATGGAGCATTGAGTGCAGCTGTGCAGATGGAAATTGTTCAAGATTTTGTCAATTAGAACAGAATGCTGAAGTACTTTTTAAATTGCTTTTAAATTTGATTTCTTTGATATTCATTGAATTATCTGCTCAATTACCTGTGTTTATATTTTCTGTGTATTTATAAACACTCAAATTTATATTTCTAGGCTACTAAATGTTATTTGAAGATCTTTACAACAGTGAGTTGGAAAGGATAACTCAGATAACACATGTCACAGAGCATTTGGTATTTTTGGATAGCCCAAGAAAATTTTTACTCTATTCTGCCCATGGCTTTTATTCCCTCTGCTGTTTTTCTTGTTCTGTATTTCAAGGTGCCCCTGGGAAATGTGCTTCAGCTTTCTAAACAGTGAAAACAACGTGCTTTCTTTCTTTGTGCTTATGGTCTGTCCCATGCTGTGGAGATCAGAACCATGCATCTCTGCAGGCAGAGCACCCTGGTACCTGAGCATCTCCTCATCCATCTCCAGCTGTATTCTCATTCCAGTTGCCTACTTCACTCTCAGCCTTTACTTTTTGTCTTCCCTGATGGAAAATACATACTTTTTGTGCATTACACGATTTCAGAACAGTCTGCAGCCCTCTGTGCCATTCTAGCATTTTTTGGAAGCTCACAAACCACTTCAAGATTTCCTCTTGACTTTTGTGCATTAGTCAAGAAATGAGGCTTAGCACAGAGTTCACTACATTATCCAGGTGTCTTTGTAGAAAATAGTCTATGCCTTGGTGGCCTTTGACTCTCTTCAGGAAGGATTTGCCCAGACTGATGGTGGAAGAAATTGCTTTGTTACTTCTGTAGTTCTGCAGGGAACCTTTTTTTAGGTATTTTCATCAAGTCTCATTCCATGAATCTACGTAAGATAATGTCTCACACTCTGACTGTCTCTGCTGCTATATTATCTTTCCTTAGTTGCTATTCATCTGCTCTGGCAACTTCTAGCTAGTTGTCATTTGGCTAAACATTTGCTTCTACAAATTATTTATTTCCTTCAATCCATTATTTGTGCAAATATCCTGTCTGCACTCAGCCCATTTCATCATACCCACATCCCTTTCAAAGTTGCAAAACCATCCTTTCTCCAAATTGTGCAGGCCTTAAGCTGGACTTGCAGCTGAAAAATACTTCCAGTTCCAAATGGCCTCTCCCACTTGGATAGCTCTGTGCCTGAGGTCTGTTCATCAAACCAGCTTTGCCTATTGGTCTTCTCCAATCTCTTGGATTTCCAGGGAAAGTGTGTTCTGCAATATTGAGAACTTCTTTAACGAGAACTTTAACTTTCTCCTGCATCCAACATGGTTTACTATGCCCCCACTGCCCTCATTTTTAATTTGGCTTATGTTTGGACCTCTTTGCTAGCTGAAACAGATCTATAGCTGAGTATTTAATGAATAATATGGTTTTGGAGAAGCTTTTAGACTCTTTCCTTGGAAGCTATGCAAAAACAGGTAACAGTGATGCTACCAATAACACTGACCAAGAATTGGACAATGTTTAGATTTGTCAGAATGAACAATTAATTAAATCTGGGAATGTAAAGGACTGCTCTTTGCAACAGAAATAGCCTTCTGCAGCCAGAACTCCACACAGGGTGTTTGCTCTTAGTTGTAGATGTCTAAATTCTCTTTGGAGACACTCCTGCTGGCTTTTTGGGGAGAAAATGGATTGAATCTTGTGAATCCCTGGCTGAACATCCAGCTAACACTGAGGCCCAGCTGTACTTGTTCCTGAGGCATTTAATCTGTAACACGGCCCAGACTTTCAAGTCTTTTATTCCCCCAGTTTACATATAAAGCAAAATTTATGATCAGCTATCTTTATTTGCCTTTAAAGATCTGATTTATATCTTATTGATGTCAATGGGAGTTTTCCACTGGACTTTTAAACCGAGTTAACCGAGGTTCAAAACCAAACATTTTTAAACTTTATTTTTGTTTAGTAGAATAAACAAAACCCCTCAGCTGGCGTCAGTGGGGACAAAGTTAAGTCTGTGCTGAACGGACTCGATGATCTTGAAGGTCTCTTCCAACCTAGACATTCTGTGAACGTCCTAGAAACTTAATGTTCAATATTACATCCAATATTAAAGGGCTTTCCTCCTTCCCCCCCCAAAACATTTGGGTTTACATAAGTGGGGAGAATTCTGCGGGCAAAAACTCTCCAACGCAACCGCGTGCCTCTCGCGGCAGGCTCGAGGAGAGAACGCTGCGGGTACCGCGTCCTGCGGAGCCACCGCAACGCCGAGGAGCGGGCGCATTGCCTGGGCAGGGCCAGGAGGTACAACGAGGCGGCCACGCGGGTGAAGGAGATCCTGCTGAGCGCCGTCAGCCCCGAGCAGTTCGTGCTGACGCTGCTGGAAGCCGAGCCGCCCCACGTGCTGGTCAGCCGGCCCAGCAAACCCTTCACCGAGGCCTCCATGATGATGTCCCTGACCAAGCTGGCGGACAAAGAGCTGGTGCACATGATCGGCTGGGCCAAGAAAATTCCTGGTGAGAGATTCAGGTTTATATTTGTGTCAGTCAATGGTTTTACCTGGCAATTTGTCCTTCTCTGCTGTGACGTGACCGAGCAGCACAGTAAGTGCGTGGTGTCAAGGTCAATCTTTCTATCCTGCTAAGTAATGGAGAGCGTATTGCTCTCAGTAATTAACCTGGATGTTGTTTGATTTAAACACAATATAACCCATAACTCGCTGTCTGTTCTTACTCAAACACTTGTTCATTTTGCTACAAAGCAGAGGTGCTGGTGTATGTAATGTCTACCTCAGCTATAAATACCTGATTAAGCTGATTTAGAAGGTTCATTTAACACCAAATTCTTTCCTTGAGTCCTAATAGAAGGTTTCTAGTAGTTGGTGGTAACTGAAGGGTGTCCAAGTCCTGGGTGTCTGCAATCGATTCATTTGACAGAGCTGCTACAGAAAAACATCAGTGGAACTCAGAATTGATTTCAGATTTATCATGTGCACTCCTTCAAAACAAAAGTCAGCAAGGGTTCTTTTGGTTGTTGGCAACACCCAGAACATGCACTGCAGTACAACTACCTGTGTTAGTGCCTGGAATGTCTCAAATGTGTCCATGGCATCACAGCAATGAGCTATTTAACTTCTCACAAAGCAGAAACGGTGAGCATTTGCAGTTCCTTCTACATGAAGTACCCGTGACTAAAGCAGGCAGAATAAAAACTAGAAGTGAGCTAAAAGCACGGAATAATTGGTGGACTCATAGCAGTATGGGCCTTGATCCTGAGCTTCAGACAGAGTGCACTGCTGGGAGCCAGCCTTCCATGGATCCTCTCCTGGGTTTTGTGCTGAAGGATTCAGAGCGTGCTGGTGTGTGCCCTGCCCTTGCCATGGTGTGCACTGTGAAGAGCTGCTGCTGCTGGAGAACACACATGGGAAAACATGACAGGAACCCTTCCCTCCCGAAAAACAGCATGTGTGCACACTGCAGGAAGCAAACTTGGAGGAGTTTCATTTAATATTTCATTTAATTTCATTTAATCCTTAAATTAGGAATTTAGCGGTCAGGGAAGCGCATCCTATTTCAGGTCTAGGTGGAGTGGCTGATGTGCTCCATCTCTCTGCTGAACACAGCTTCCAGGGGCAGAGCAGTCTCAGACACTGTGTTGGAGGGTCCAGGTATGAGGTTTTGGGGTGTGCAGATTCCAGGCCAGCTGCTGAGCTGCTGGGGAGGAGATATTTGCACCCCAGAGCATCTCAAACCACACTGGATGTCTGCAAAGTGATGATAGCTCTGCTGTTAATGTGGGATGTTTGAAAACTGAGAGCCCAAATCCTTTAGACTTATTTTTTTGTGGCTTAAGAAACTCCAAAAATAACTGTGAAGTAAGTAACCATAAGGGGTTAAATGGTATCTATTGTTATAATTTCGTGTCTAACCATTAAAATGTGATTAAAGGTGCCATTTCAGAGGACTCCACTTAGTTATGTTTATCTGGTAGGAAGTGAATTGTGAAGGAAAACCAGTCTTAGAAAATGACCTAATTTTAACCAATATTTCAGTGGGGAAAATCCCCCAACTCAACCTTTTCCATTTTCTGATTAATATTAATTTCTATTTTTTAACTCTGAGACTTTTTTTTTTTGGAAAAAACAAACCCACAACCCCAAACCCTCAGCCAGTTAAGATTAATTATTTTTATTTTTACAAGATCAGTTTCCAAACCAACCTCAATTTTGGCATTGGTCACTTTTAGTTTATTTGTAACATATGTCAGAAATAAAAACTTTTTCTTGGCAATAGGAGAACTGTATGAAGAAAACCCATTGAAGCAATCAAACCCCTTCAAAACAGTCCTTGGGAATGCTGACACTTCCTTGTCTCTGTTTTTTCTGATCACTCCTGTTACAGAGAACAGAAATAAACAGCATTTTAGAGCAATGCCAAAAATAGATGTGATGTTTAATATACACCCAATTATAAGTGACACTGCCATATTATATGGCAGTTGGATCATTAACTTCAATGTGGATTGATTTTTTTGCTTTTCATTAAAACCTGTGGTGACTAAAGCTCAGGACATGGATTTTATTTTTCAAAAACTCTTGCCTGAAGGTAACCATGTCCATCACTGCCTGGTTCCCGGAGGTAATATCTTAGGAAAAAATAGAGAGTTCTTGACTAATGGCCCAGTGAGCAGTAATTTTGCTTTCTGAAAAGCTGAATATTTGCTTTTGTGTACCCAGGTTAGAAGCCCATTTTCATCTCTAAGTTATTATTGGATATTATTTTGACACTTACAGGAGGTGAAAAAAAAATTTTTTTTCCTTATTGCATTAACAGTAACTTTTTGCCTAAATAGGAAAAAAGCATGTTTATATTTTGTGGGGTTTTCATATTTAATATTTAATGATAGTCTCTTGTTATGAATTTTACTCTGTGGCTGTATTTTTGTTCTGGACTTTCAGCCTAATGGAGTACATTTTTTTGTTGCTCAGTAAAATAGAAGCTGACATCTGGATTTTTTTCTGTCTGAATTCCAAGTATTTTAATTCTCAGTTGTCAGGCAGCAGAACACAGCTTCTATAATTGCCTTTTGCTTTGTTGACCTAGTCTAAAAGACTTTAACATGGTTCATTGCTGAACCTGTATTGCAAATCGATAAGATGTTGTCACAATATCGAAATTTGGATTCATTATGCAGCCCAGTGTGTTGCTGAGCAGAGCAGTGTGTCTTTTTCTAGTTTTTATACATCCAGCACAAGTTTTTTTTTTTCTTCTCTGTCTTAGCAATTTATAATTAAATTATAAGGAATAGAGCCCACAATCTAAAGGATGTGTAATACAGTCAGCAAAAAATTATTAGTTTAATGTAGTCTGGAGGAAATGAAATGGGGCTCCTGAGGCTGCAGTGAAAGCTGTGGTGGTTGTTTGCTGTCCTGCACCTTTGGAGCATGAGATTGTAAGGAAAAAGAGAAGCAGAGTCCTTCTAACAGCTGTGCTCAATGGCCACAGCTCCTACTGCTGCTGCTGATAATGTGAATTTAGCAGATGACATCCATGATAAATCTGGATCTTCAAAAATCTGTAGATTGAACCATGGGACTTGGTCTGATGCCTCAGTCAACTGAGAGAGTTTTTAAACCTGATAATCCTTGGCTATGCTAGAGAAATCAGGACATGCCAGTGTAAATGTTTATTTAAATATACTCTAAAATGTCTTTGGGCTCTTGTTTCCCAGGAAACTGGCACTGTCAGTTTTTGTACTATTTCACACTTGTGTGAATATTTTCCTAAAAGCAGTTTTAAATGCTGAGTGTGTGTGGCAGATAACCTGTTGTTGGCTGTGTGTTCTGTAGTAAATTCTGTGAGGGTGGAACCCAGGAGGGCAGGTACCACTCCTAGGCTCCTGTTGACCCTTCTCATAAAATCAGAGGCAAGGCTGTACCAGTTTTGAAAAGCAGCACGTTCAGCAATGATGAAAGTGAGCTTTGCCCAGTTCATGTCAGCCCCTGCCTGTCACTGACTGTCTTCCAGCTGAGTAGTGTGACAAGATTAAAATACACAAAACATTTGTATAAATTACTGACAGAGAGATTCTTTGGCAGCCCAAACATCCTGTGTGTGTTTTAAGACCTCAGACAACTGGGAAGGACTTCAGGAAACCAGTCTGCCATGGCCAGGCTGTATGGATTTGTCACCATGCAGTGTCAGAGATGCCAGCCCATCTGAAAATGGAGCACCTTTGCCAAGGGGCCAGCTAAAGAATCTCAGCTTTGAAAACTGTGGCCTGATCTTGGTTTTGGTCACTGAGCAGCTCTTCATCATATCTGTGTTTTCCTCCTTGACTGAACAGTCTGTTTTCCCAGATCATTAAATTATGTTTTGATAATTTACACTCCTGGTCTTTTGGTTTGGAGCATGTGAATTTTATTTCTCATTTTTTTTCCTAGGCATTATTTTTTCCCCAGTCTTTTTTTTTTTTTTTTTTTTCAGGGGAGGAGATAAGGTAGGCTGTGACTGTCTTTGCCTCCTGGCTGTGCTGCAGTGTTATCTGAGGCCTTGCTAAAAGTTCTGGAGAGAAATGAATCATAGAATCATGGAATGAGTTGGAAGTTGGGTTGGAAGGGACCTTAAAGATTGCCTTGTTCCAACCCCCTGCCCTGTGCTGGGACACTTTCCCCTTGACCAGGTTGCTCAGAGCCCCATCCAGCCTGGCCCTGAACACTCCCAGGGATGGGGCAGCCACAGCTGCTCTGGGCAACCTGGGCCAGGGCCTCACCCTCACAATATTTCTTCTAACATCTCTTTTAGGATGAGAACATAAAGCAGGTGACTCTGCAGTCCTTTGGGTTTCACCAGATGTATGGGATTAGTTGCACTAAAACACCACTCTGCTTTATTCCAAAGATTTTGTGGAAGAGGATAGTAGCTAATATTTTTGTTCCCATTTGAAATGGCAGCCTGGCACTTTGGATGTCAGTGCTCCCTTATCTTCACAACCCATAGTTCTTTCTGGTTTGGTTTTTTGTTTTTTTTTTTTTTTGTTTCTCATATACTCATTTTTTTTTATCAAAACAGAACATTTAACAAGTTGATTTATTTTATGCTATTTGCATCACTTTAGGCTTCATTGATCTCAGCCTCTATGACCAAGTAAGACTCTTGGAGAGCTGCTGGATGGAAGTTCTAATGATTGGTTTGATGTGGAGATCGATCGACCATCCTGGGAAACTGATTTTTGCACCAGACCTTGTATTAGACAGGTAAGAGGAATAAATTTCTTGAGAACTCTTCATATTAGCATGTTTGAAGGTGGGATGACTTGTAAGAGGAAGAGGATTAAACATGGCAGATGTTATTAATATTTCATCTAACAATATCATTTACTTGTGTTTGTAACAATAATGTCCTAAGGTTCCACATCCTTACAGAGGCTTAAGGAATGCTAAGCTGTAATAGCATTGTTGAACTTGCAAATTCCTGAACTTCTGTAGCACTGACTGTGAAGTTTCTCTGCATTTTTTCACATCTTTTGCTGGTTTTGTTCCCTTTGTTCCAGGTCTCTAGATGCTGAAACTGTCGATACGGCAACACAAGGCACTACATTGTCCATTTGTCCCTACATCCCTCATTAAAAAGAAGATATAGTGTCAGACAGTATTTTAATTATTTTAAATAGGTTTCCTGCCTGTTTTGATCCTGCCACTACAGCAGACTTCATAGTTAGCTATAATAGTGAACATTGGAGCACTAGCTGAGAGGGAATTAAAGACCCCTAGCTTGCTGTTGGATTCTAAGAATATTTTTTCAAGGTACTGCAGGGTGTTTTCAAGTTTAAAGATTATTTCTCCATAGCATCATGTAATAGGAAGGAAGAATATGGATTAGTAATGATGTTTTTCTGCAGAACCTTAGAAGGATTTGACCTGAGCTTCACATTGGTAAAAAGTCAGGGAAGCAATCTGCTCTCTTGGGTAGTCTGAAAATGTCTTTTAGTCTTTTCAACCTGGGAAAATTCAGATTTGCACCAGTTCTGTGACTTTCAATCAATAATTATCATTGTAGATACAGATAAGTAAAATTGGCTAATAAGAAAAAATTAATTTATAAAACAGAAGAAATAAATATTATTTGCTCATATAAAATTCAATGCAAGGACATGCTGCACTGTTCAGTGCAATGATCAGAAATTGATGAAAGTGTACGATACATTTAATTGTTCAAGAGTTAATATGTGCTGAATAGAGAAAGAATATTTGATGCATTTCTTCATTTCCTCAAGACATGGCAGAGTGGGAGCTTACAAGTGTCTGGGCATGCTGTAATTTTATTCAGAACATCCTTATTTGAACCTGGTCTGTAACTTGATTGTTTTTCTCTTAGTTGAACTTAGAATCCTAGAATGGTTTGGGTTGGAAGGGACCTTAATAATCATCTCATTCCACCACCCTGCCATGGACAAGGACACCTTCCACCAGACCAGCTTGCTCAGAGCCCCATCCAGCCTGGCCTTGACCATTCCCAGGATGGGGCATCCACAGCTTCTCTGGGCAGTCTGTGCCAGAGCCTCAGCAGCATCACAGTCAGGAATTTCTTCCTAATCTCCAATCTAAACCGATTCTCTTTCCATTTGAAACCATTCCCTCTTGTCCTGTCCCTCCAGGCCCTTTCCAAAGCCCCTCTCCAGCTCTCCTGGAGCCCTTTCAGGCACTGGAAGGGGCTCTGAGGTCTCCCTGCAGCCTTCAGATACATTTCATACATAATCTTTGCAGACAATGTTTCTCTGGAACCTCTGCCCTTGTTCTGAATCTGGCAACTGCCTGTTCTTCTCTAAAGCTTAATATTCTTCCTTGCTATGAGGAACACGGGAAACTGGGCAGTAAAAAATACTTTTTGCAGGCAGAACCTGCTGCCCCTAGGTGGTGTTACCTGCTTGTTCCTGCCTCCAGCCTGAAGGCTCAGCATCTTTCTCTTGGGATCCAGTAAATTTATTTTATTCTCCTGCACTGCTGTGCTTAAATCTGTCTTGCCTTAAAAACATTACAGAGAAAAAAAATCTCCTTTTACAAAGAGTATAAGAAGCCTCCCTTTGAATACTGTTGTTGTAGAGCTTAATCACTTTTTTGGTCCAGTATGTGTAAAACAAAACTAACAAAAAAACTGGAACAGCAACTTCAGTAGTTTGAGATTTGCCACTGCTGAATTTTAAACAAATAGGAATTACTTGTTTGGGGTGTTTTTCAGATCTGAAAATAGGCCCACTTCTCATATCAAAGATGGGGAAAGTTGCATTCTGTAAACACTTGCAAATATAAAAATAACCAAACCACAAAACCTCCAAAACCCCAAATACCTTTCAATACCTACCCAGGAAAAAGTGCCAGGAGATAGGGACAAGAGTTTTATTTTTAAAAATGTCTTGTTATTCCAAGCAACTTATTTTAGGAAGACTTTATTTTTTACTACATCCTGAGACCTCCATTAGGTACAAATGTTATGTTGTTGGTGGTGGGTAACTCCCTGTGAAACAAATCTGGAAAATTATTCAAGGTGGTACTGTGCCCTGCACTACAGGATTTCAAACTGATTATCCAGAATTATACAGGCTGAGAGGATACAGAAATTTGATCACACTTATGGTCAATCCCGCTTGCACTTTAATGAGAAAATCAGTTTCTTATAAATGCTGACCTTTCTTACCAGTGTAATTTTCAATTTAGGTTTCATGATAGAGCCCTTTAAATTCTCCTAAAGATGAGATACTATAGGCCTTTTGCAGCCTCCTTCATGCTTTGACTTTTATCTGTCTGAGTCAGTTCCTTAATTCTGCTTTTCTGGTAACATGTTGAATGTGTTTCCATAGGGATGAGGGGAAATGTGTAGAGGGAATTTTGGAGATCTTTGATATGCTCCTGGCCATGACCTCGCGGTTCCGAGAGCTGAAACTGCAGCACAAGGAGTATCTGTGTGTCAAGGCAATGATCCTCCTCAATTCCAGTGAGTATGTGCTTGCCTCTAATACTCACCAAACTGTACCTTTTATTTTGAGGGTGGCTGGGAAATCAGCCTCAAAAAACCCAAAATATCAAATGATGATAAACTGTTGGAAGAGAATTATAGGAAAGGACTTGCCTCTGATAGATTGTAAAGATTTTTGCTCGGGAAACTTCATAGCTGTATAATTTGCTGTATTTAGGGGCTATGACCTGTTCTAAGAAATGCATGAATGACCCCAAGTTCTGATAGCTTCTCACAAGTGCAGCTCATGGCTCAGGCTGTGGATCTGACCTTTTGAATGGAAAATTTTGCTCCTATCTGTGTGGATCCCAGTCATGTGTAAAGTTGCTGTACAGTCCTACAAACCGGTCCTTAATTCTAGTAATTCTAGTAATACTAGTTACTCAACTGAGTGATGATTAATGAAGCTTAAATGTTCCTATTTAATGGTAATAAGTTGGTTAGAAATGATTGGAAGTACTCAACAGTTCTGCAGGATGAGTTTCAGGACAGGAGCTTTGCTTTGCCGCCTCTCACACAAGGTGAGTGTTTGCTAGTTTAGGGTAGCCTGCAGTAAAAAATATTTTTTTCCCCAGAACATTTTGTAGTCAATATTGACCAAAAAAAAAAAAATCCCACAACAAAATAGCAGCTGAACTATTTACATCTCCTGCTTTCAGCAAGAAGCTGCTGCATAATTCTTAGCCCACTACTGAAAGGGAACAGTTCAGCTGCAATCCCACTTGTCTGCCCACTTGTTTGAGTTGGAGTGTTGATCTCTGGAGGGTAGAAAGGCTCTGCAGAGGGATCTGGACAGGCTGGATTGGTGGGGCAAGACCAACAGCATGAGGTTCAACAGGACCAAGTGCTGGGTCCTGCACTTTGGCCACAAAAACCTCCTGCAGTGACACAGGCTGGGGAACACTGGTTGGAAAGCCATGATCATAATGATGAGAGGAAATCAAGCTGCACTAAGAGTGGTTTAGATTGGATATTAGGAACAAGTTCTTCACCAAGAGGGTGGTCAGGCTTTGGAACAGGTTGCCCAGGCAAGTGGTGGAGTCACCATCCCTGGAGGGATTTAAAAGGTGTGGAAATGTGGCACTTGAGGATGTGGTTTAGTGATGGCCTTGGTAGTGCTGGGTCAAAGGTTGGACTTGGTGATCTTAAAGGTTTTTCCAACCTAGATGATTCTATTATTCTGTGGATGCCACTATTTCACCAGACAACAAAAGCTGTTCTTTTTTCCCCTGAAATACCCACAACAAAAAAACCCAGCATAAAAACCCCAACCAAACTCCACATTCATCACCCATATTTTCTTCAAAGTTCATGTCTCAAAAGATCTGTCCATTCTCTTCTTCTACTCTCCTTTTTTGACAAAATTAATAATTTGCCCCTAATTTTCAAGGTGTTCTGGAGCTTTGTCCTTCCATAGGTATCTCTGGAGGGACTGTTGAGTTATTTTCTTTCCTTTGTCCCAGGTCTCTTCTGCTTTATAAATAATTTTATTCTGTGTTTCCAGACCTTCTTAGTGATGATTTCTTTTTTTCCTTGTCCATACCCCTAAACATAATCTTTTTTTTTTCTTTTTTTTTAATTTTATTTTTGTGGGGCTTTATTTTGTTTTGTTTTCTTTGTTTTGGTTTTTTTGGGGGTTGTTTTTTTGGGTTTTTTTTGTTTTTGCTGACTTTCAAGGTTTCTCACTGCAGACATTTGCTGTATTATGACAACCTTAGTGATGTGTAGGGAGACCATGACCAGCTGGGTCACTCTGAGCAGTGTCACTGACGTGTTCTCCTCCCTTCTTACTATACACTCAGGGAAAAAGGGTTTTTTTCAACAAAAAGGGATTAGAACAAGCATAATATTATAGTTCATAATAATTAAAAAAAAAAGGTACAGGGGGAAAAACCCCTGGAGAATGGAGAGCACGTCACAGTCTGACTGAAGGGTCTATGTGCAACAGGTCTTGGGAGGATTTGGGAGAATTGCTCACTTTGCAAATGATGGGGCCATCAAATTCAAGCTTGATGTGGCATATGGAGCATCACTTATGCAGTCTTGAGGGGGGTGTCAGGGCATGTATCTTCTCTAATTGTGTTGAAATATTACATATTAAAAAAATCTACAGTCGTAGCTTTTTTTCCTTTCTCATTAACAGCAAATATTTCTTCCTCTTCTCTGGCTAGGCATGTTCCCCTTGTCAGCAGAGGAACCTGAAAGCAACAGGAAACTGCACCACCTGCTCAATGTGGTGACAGAGGCTTTGGTGTGGGTTATTGCCAAGAGTGGGATCCCCTCACAGCAGCAGACCACTCGCCTGGCCAATCTGCTGATGCTCCTCTCTCACGTCAGACATGCCAGGTACAGTTTGCAGAGTGTGTGTGACACTTGTGTTGTGTTACTGTTTGTTTATTACAGCAAAAAAGAGGTGGCTGGAACTCCAGAGCACTCCTGAGGGAATCCTGGTGCTGCTCTGCACCTCTGCCACTGTGAGGCTTTCCTTCCTAGCACAACAAAACAGGCAGTAAACTCAAGTGCTTGCTGGGACTCAATGATGTGATGATATTAAAATGCTGTCTTAACCTCATTATATTAAATTATTCATTATGTGTCTGCCTGAAATGTTAAACAATAACACAAATTGAGCCTTTCGGAAAAACACCCCACCCAGCCATCAAAACCCTTCCATTCAAAATGAAAATCTGTTCCAAAACTGATCTGTAGTGTGGGCTTTGGTAGAGCAAAGTGGATTTTGGGGGCCATGTTTTTCCCATACCAAATTTGTTGTCTTTTATGTGGAGCCACGGAGTTTTTACCAAATGACTCATGCTACAGCAATGCCAGGCTCCTGCTTTTTCCATGAGAAGTGGCTCCAGTTCCTGGACCTCCTTGAGAAGTCCATCTATGCTTGTGGAACAACAGAGTGAAATGTGGATCCTACAAAGAGAGGTTTTAATTTTCAATCTGTTTGTAATTTTAAATTATTGCCCAGAGGACAGCTATTGACTAAGCTGTCTCATGGCTTGATTTTGGACTGTGTGTCCAGGGACCAGGCTGGAGCACACAAAGGGGAGCTGGGCACATCTACAGGGACACTGAAAAGGAGATGGCCACCTTTGCAATAAGCTTCCTGGGAGAGCAAAGGGCAGCATCAGGGACCTGGAGGTGCTGAAAGACAGCTTTTAACAGTCAGTTTGTGGACTGGCATGAGTTTGAGAGCTGGCCTTGCAAAAGCTCCAGCACCAGCCAGAGCTGAACCTGTCTCATGGCTCTGATCTCTGCCATCACCCGGATTGTGCTCTGTGATGTGACTCCACATCACAGCTTTGCAGAAGCTGTTCTGGCATTCTGTGAACAAACATCACAAATCTTTGTGAAATTTTAATATTTTCTCATTAAGCAAAGATCCTTTATGCTGTGTCTCCCTCAGCCAAAGTCTGGAGGCTGCTTGTTGTGTGTCCTGTCTCCTTTAGGCTGCTTGGTGCTGGCCAGTCAATTAGACTTTGTTCTGGAAATAATTGAGAGCTGGGTGTGGGAGAGGGGCTGCAATTTCTTCTTGCCCATTAACACATTCATAACTTTTGAATTGTTTATCTGGAAGCGTTGGCCCCCTCCCAGCCCAACCCACCAGCTCAGCTGTGTGCTGGCTGTCTGCTGCTAGTTCCACTGGGATAGATTTGGTGTTGAGCAAGCACCCTTAGGTCTCAACCCCAAACCCCTGAGTGCATCTGGAGTATAAATATGTGTGACTGCAATGGCAATAGCCATTTTTAGTCCAAACCATGATATAGCACTGAGTATTTAAGCTAGCAAGGTGTCATTGTATTTTACTGTATAACAGAAAGATTAAAGTCTGCAGCCACCTGCAAGATGCTCTCACTGGACATGCAGAGAGTAAACAAAGGGCTTGAAATTAGCTGGGTAATTAGGTCTTTCCACTCAGCCAGGTAGGAGAGGTAGGTGGTCTTTAGTAAACTGCATGTAGTAAATCCTCCTTTTGCATAAAGCTTCAGTATGGGGCCTCCCACCTTTACAGCAACCAAGAGGTTTTTCCTTTCTTTTCAATATTGTCAATACATCTCAATTATTTCCTGAAAGAGTTTATATGGTGTAAAAGAAAACCTGCTTCTCTAAATAGTAGAACATTCAGCCTTAAAGTATTGGGATGTTGTTACTGTTGGTAGTGGTAAGTGATCTCAGGGACCACAGCAGCTAAATCCTCTTAAATCCAAATGAAAAAAAGGGACTCTCTTGAAACCATGAGCATGTTTTTCTTCTCTGCACTGTTGGAACCAGACTGCTGAGTTCTTTTCTGTTCTCCTGCACAGTAACAAGGGAATGGAGCATCTCCTGAGCATGAAGTGTAAAAATGTGGTGCCAGTGTATGATTTGCTGCTGGAGATGTTGAATGCTCACACCCTCCGAGGGCAAAGGAAGTCCCTGGCCACACACCCTGAGTTTGGCCCCCTGGAGCAAATGGAGCCTGGAGACAGCCTGAGGAATGGGGCACCCCAGTAATTGTGTCAAGACCTGGAAATGTGAGGCTCTTTCAGAGCTGTGGGAGAAAACAGAACTGCTGTGATGGGGCTGCAGAAGTGTGACCTAGTGTGAGTTCTCATCCCTTGTGGATTTGCACATCGGTGTCTCGGGAGAGGCCGCGGGGCGCTCGCCTCTGTCTGCATTTCTGACATTGCAACAGCTGCACTGCTGTAGTGCCTTTTCTGAGACTCTGCAAAAGCACCTTATGAAATCAAGCCTCAGAACAGCACTGTGGGACAGGGAATTGCTGCCTTCCCTTCTCAGAGGCAGAACTGAGAGGGAGATATGTTTGAGATGGCAGAAGCTTGGAGAGACTTTTAAGAACTGACTGAACAATGTCCTGTTTTAGCACGGGATGGTGTGAAATTTAGAACAGCATCATTTGGGACAGATGTTTACCTTTGTGTGCTGGTCCCTGGGGAATGCCTGCTCTGCAGCTGATCTAGGTAAAGTGCCAAGATACAGACAGCGTAAAGGAGCTTATTCTCAAATATGCAACGGCTGCAAGGGCCTTCATTTGAAGGTCATTTGAAATAGCTTCTAAGGTCAGTTCAGAGCCTTTGCAGAAAGTTTAAATTGATCTTAAGTTTGTATTTTGTGAGCCTGTTCTTAACACTCACATTATTATCTGCTTATAATTCTTCAGTGCTTTAAGCAATGACCAAATTGTCTGAATATCTCAGTCAATGCTGACCTTTGAAATGTGTTTTGTCTGTGAGATTATCATGTTGTTTTATATATTTATTAATGATGTTAAATCTATTCTAATACTTAGGTACAAGAAGTTGCTCTGTGACTATTAACTGTTTGTATTTGTATATGATCTGCTGATCAGGCCTTGTGAAACCAGCTAGGAAAAAAATCTTCCCACCCCTTTGACTGGTGCGTGGAATTACGTCCTGCCCACCCAAAACCTCTTGCAGGGGGTGAGGCACTGGATGGGAACATGGATGGGGATCTGTTTTTGTCTGCTGCCCTGAGGTTTGCTGCTTGCTTGTTCTCAGCATGCATGGCACCTTGTGCTGTGGTCTTCATATCTTTACAGGAGCCCTCAAAGAGCGAGAATGGGGATAATGGTGAACGTAAAGATAATGTAAAGATGGGGATAATGTAAAGCACTACTTTGCTTTGCAAGTGTGATGACTTGTTTGAATTACACTGATGATGTAGTGGTTTAAACTTCCTTTTTGTGCTGATTTCTGCATGTGTTTAAGCTGCACTGAGTAAAAAACCTGATTAAATGGCCTGGCTGATGACCTCAGAGATCAGCAGGGTGGCATCATTCATTCTGGTAACTGTCTCTCTACATGGAAACATTTAAATATAGCACATGCATGTTCTGGGCATTATGGTGAAAGAAATTGGGATCACACCAAAAGTCTATTTTGAGCCCCTAAGTCTTTTGCATTAGGGACTTTGATTAGTATGCCATTTGCATATTTTGAATATTAGTCAAACCATTAATCTTGGTGGTTTTTTAAAGCCAAGGACAGTATTTTTTATAGGAGGTTTTCAGTGAGTTACACATCTATTGTCTGTTTTGATCTTGTACTAACTATACCAGA
Source organism: Leptocoma aspasia (assembly GCA_013399835.1). Lineage (NCBI taxonomy): Eukaryota > Metazoa > Chordata > Aves > Passeriformes > Nectariniidae > Leptocoma > Leptocoma aspasia. The sequence goes on along the minus strand of VXAX01004548.1, from coordinate 490,817 downwards.
TGCTGCTGCTGATCTAAATTTTTACTCTCTGCCTTTTTATTGTTTTTAAGAAACTGTAATATAGCAGTGTCCTTCTAAAGATGTGTAATATTTACAATGAAAAAAAGGAAAAAAATGTGAGTACAGTCTGGAATTTATTGGTACTTTCATTTTGAGAGATGTTTTGCTGTGAAACAAACCTGTCTCAGTATTTCTTGGGCTTGATTGTGTTCTGGCCTCATTGCTTGTTGTGTTGGTCTTTCTCTGATTTTCCTTACCCTGTGTAATCTTTTGGTTTAATACAGTTTTTCAAAGAAATGTTTAAGTGATTTGTTTGTTTGTTTTGCTTTAGAAGTGCTGAATTTATGTACAATCTTGGAACAAACCTTTTGAAGAGAAAATGGGAAAGACTGGGTATAAATAATGAAATTACCTTCTAGATGGAAATTTGCTGTGGATTGACTCTGTAAAAGGGATATGCTGCAGTTCTGTGCTACGTGGTGGTGTTCATATATGTTGCTATTAGTACAGTGCAAATAGGAAAATGATGTGATTTTAACCTGCCTTTTGTCTTGTTGAACATAATTTTATTAAAAGTTACTAACAGTGTTTTAAAATGGGTGAAAGTCAACAGCTGTGGAGTCTGGATTAATGTAGCTGTGTTCATGCTGGGATGAGGAGAAGCTGCTCATCTCCCACAGCACGGGAGGTGTGTGGCAGTGCCTGAATTGCCTGGGTCCCTTGGGAGAGATGTTGGGTTTATCTAAGGTCTGGATCCTCCAGACCATCCCAGATGCTGCATTCCTGGTGTGGACATCCCTGTCCCTGCCAGCCTTGAGCAGAGCTGTCACACTGTGCTTTCATTTGGATATTGGGGCTGTTTTATTGCTTTCCTTCTCTGCTTGGCTGTAACTCAGCTTCTGCTGGGATCTGGCAGAGGTGCTGCTGCTGCTTGGAGAAATCGTGCTGCACTTCTGGGATGTTCACAGAGGGGAGCAAACCTGGCTCAGGCAAGAGGGACAACTGTCATGAGTTTAAAAAAAATGGAAAGAAAAAAGGAAGGAAGGCCAAACTTTTTAACAGCACACATAAGGAAAACATGCTGAGCTTCCTCTCTCAAGTCTGGAACTGGAACCAGATGGTAAAACAATCTTGGCTGTTTTCTTTTTTTTTTTTTTTCATCTTTTTCTTAAAGAAATGTGGTTTCAGACAGGTGAAATGCTTTGTCTCCAGGAATGTGAGACCTTTTCCACACCTCTGTCTTCCTTCAAATTACCCATTTTTAGTGCTGTCATGTTTCCAGCCAGAGAGGAGAGTGTGGGGGAAAGATATGTAGATGTGTTGAAACATTCTTTCTTGAGATAGTGCCCAACAGAGTAAGTGCTCCTATAAAATAGCAAACTAAGACAGGTTAGAAAACTAAACACTTGAAAATATTTTTTTAAAACAAATATGCATACTTCCATAGTCATATTATGTTAATTCCTTGCTGACTAAATTCTAGATATATACAGGGATCATCATGGTCAAAGGAGAGCATCCTTTTAAGTGTTTTAAGTGCTGGAATTTTAAATTTTATTCTTGATGAGCTGGGGAATATAAAAGATATTTGTTGTATTTGCATCATTACAGGAGTTTAGTAGAGCCTAAAAATGCAGTGAGGCCCAGAAGGTTGCCTGTTGATCCTATTTGAGCTGTCACCAGCCATCTTCCTCCTCTGAGGTAAGAATATTTGTCTTGTTTGGGCTTTTATCATAGAATCATGGAATGGTTTGGGTTGGAAGGGACCATCTCCCCTGGCGTGGGCAGGGACACCTTCCACCAGACCCAGTTGCTCAGAGCTCCATCCAACCTGGCCTTGAACATTTCCAGGGAAGGAGCACCCACAGCTACTTTGGGTGACCTGTTTCACTGTCTCAACATCCTCACAGTGTCCTGTCACTCCATGCCCTTGCCAAAAGTCCCTCTCCAGATCTGTTGCAGCCCCTTCAGGTACTGGAAGCTGCTCCAAGTCTCCCTGGAGAGCTCCCCTCCCTGCAAGGACTGCTACAGAGCCTGGCCAGGTGCCTCCAATCCACCCCACCCTCCAGTCCATCCCCCCTGGGAGGTTCTGGCTGCAGATTGTGGGTGTGGGGACTCACCCTGGAATAGTTTTGAACATGCCAACCATGTTCTAGCCAGGGAGCAGCAGCTGCATTTTACCCTCCAATTTCTGCACTGTTGGGATGCAAACATAACTTCTCAGTTTCCTCTGAGTTCACCCCAGGTCATCTTTTCACACTTCATACAGGCAGACCTAGAAGCCATGGAAACAACTTTGCTATCACCACCATCCATCTCAGAAAAAAATGGTTTGACATTACTTAGGTCCTGTGAGGTAATGGGTCAGCAAAGCAGTTAAGATGTGGTCATCTGTTGTGCTGACCCAGTGCCCAAACCAACTCTAAAGAGCAAAAAAAGAAAAGCAAGTGGATTGCTACAATATGGAACGTTAAGTATTATTTACATTAATTTTTCACAGTATTTTACTACTAAAGTGAAGTGTGGTGCGTTAAATGGCACTTTCATAGCTAACACTTGATTTTATTTATGATCTGTGTATTATTTAACTCCATCTTTATATTTAAGAGTCACCTACACTCTTCATGCATTGCTGAGTGTTAGCGATTTTGATTTAAGTGCACGAAGAAAATGAGACTGCTTTGCTATAAAATTGCCAACATCTGCTGCTACTGCCTCAACAGACAAAACCTTCTTCACTCATCAGTGTCACACAGGAGCTGGCATAGCCATTACCAGTGCTTACTGCACATCTCCTATGCTTGTTTTCCACAATGTTTTGTTCTGAGTCCTGTCATTTTAGTTTCAACATTTCACTCTCTGTGAATTTGTAATGGAAATGGGTTCCCGACTGAAAGTGGTGCCTTTTAAAGCACTTTATGTATGTTATGGTAATGTGAAAACCACAACACCCCAGCCCTTCCCTTTCCCCCAGCTGTCTTTAGTTCTGTGAAGTGATGGTATTTGTCTGCTGCTTTCATTCACTTATGGATTGGTGCAACTGACTAAACAGGCATCGTAAAATGTAAATATATGGCTTTTTGTTCATTTCTCTCCTGCAGCTGAGCTCAGCCTGGTCTCATCAGCACATAATGTGTGTGCTCAGTGACTGAGGGACACCTTCCACCACACCAGGTTGCTCCAAGCCTCATCCTTGGAGGATGGCCTTGAACATGGCCTTGAACCCTTCCAGGGACTGGGGCAGCCACAGCTGCTCTGCACAACTTATTCCAGCACCTCACCACCCTCACAGCAATGAATTTCTTCCCAACACCGAATCTAAAGCTCCCCTTTGTCAATTCAGAGCCATACCACTACATCCCCTTGTAAAAAGCCCATCTCCAGCTCTCTAGCAGGCCCCCTTTAGGTACCAGAAGTTGCTCTAAAGTCTCCCTGGAGCCCTCTCATTGCTGTTGTGCTGGAGGTGGGTGGGTACAGCTGAAAACAGACCAAGGCCTCCTCTCACTGCCAAACAATAAGACTTCAGTTCAAAACTAGTTTTGGGTTGGTTTGATTTCTCAATGCATGTGTACAATCACAATGGGGTTGTACTTGCTCTCACTACTGCATCTGCTCTCGCTTTAAAATATTTTTTTTTCCTTACCTGGCCACTAACAACCCAGTCCTGAGAGAGATGATGACACAAAGAAATTGTTGGGGATGTAAAATGAATTGTTTAAGCAGACTTCAGTGTCAGCCTACAGTGCAGTGGTTATAATCAATTTGAAATAAAACTATTTAAAATAGGTGTGGAAGAAAAAAGATTTAAGCTATTTCCCAGACTTTTTTTTTTGGTGACATTTTGATATAATTTCTTGAAAGCTCCTCTTTTTTATATATTACATCAGCTCAACAATTTGATATAACTGTTCATAATGAAAGGAAATTGTAGGCTATGAAATTTTCCTTAGACCTTTTAACATTGAACAATTTTTTCCCCTGCACAGGTTCTTTAATGGAAGAAGAACTGAATATCACGTCAGCAACTGCCTATTACTTCTTGGCAGAAAGGTCTGCATGGGCATTTGTGACAAACTGGCAAAGAAATAATGGTTAGAGTTGGCTCACTTCTACAGAGGAAGAAACTTAAATGAGCTCCATCTTAAAGTAATTGCTTTGAAAATATCAAATAATGATTGCAGAGGGAGAGAGGACAGTGTGTGTGCAGTGAGGGGTGAGAGGGATCCATCCCTGGATACAGCCCCAGTGTGAGAGCTCTTGGTGCTGGAGCACAAGTCTGGCACCTCAACACAGCTTATGAGTTGAGTTTAATATCCTGGAAATAAACCACAGTGGGTTTGCCACCATGGCTGGGACAAAGCTGTTGGTTTGGCCATTCTCTGAACCCTAGGATTAGCAGCTTGCTTCGTAAGCCCCCCTGCCAGAAGATGGGGAATCAGCAACCACCAGTGGTGACAAGTGCAGAAAGGGGGAGAACTCTCACAGGCTAATCAGAGACCTTATTTTTTATGAGTAAGCACTGCAGAAAGTGGCTAATTCCTGGGTCATTTTCACTGCAACACACAAAAACTTTTTGACCAAATCCCTTACTACTGCACTGGCTCTCCTCCACATGCATTTCCCCACTCCAGCATTCCCACTGTAGAAAGTCAGTTCCAGAGTAGGAAATAGTTCAGCATTTCAAACTAGCAATAAGCATTAATTGGTTCAACTTTGTATTCCTTCTCCAGGAAGGAAGTTGCAAAGGAAAGGATCTGTGCCACAGAACACAGGTTCCACTGCTGGATTTGTCATCTCTTGCTCTGACAAGCAAGGGAGTGGTTGTCTTCTTCCAGCACCACTCCTTTAGCAGGCAAAGAAAATGACTCTTCCAGGAGTGGAAGGGGCAGCACTGCTGGAACATGAAGCTGGTCCCCCCCACCAGACACACCCACAGTCCTGCAGACATTGGCAAAATTTTAATGACAGTACTCAAACTGTACAACCGAGGGGCAGTGGCAATGCTGACTGTACACAGTGTTTCTCCAGCCACTGCCCACGCGCCAGTTTCATTTTAAAAACAAAGCTTATAAAAATGCACAATTCTCTCCCAAGGTACTGTACACTATTCAGCAGGTTAAAAACTGAAAAAAAAAAAACAACTTTCATTAAAAAAGTAATTGCACTATTTGTATACATCAGGGATAGTCTACATAATCATCTAGAAAATATGTGCATTATAAACCATCTCCATGCAATGCAGCAATTCCTTATTTCAAAGGTGGTATAAAAAGACAACACAGCAGTCCTAACCACTAGAACACTTTATGTCAAACAAAACAAATGTGCATCATGATACTGAACGTGTTAGATGAATAAAATACAATAACAAAGATTCAAAAATATGCAACGTTTTTTCACCAAGTGACTACAGTACCAAAAGATACAAATAACGTGAAGTGTGTGCAGAAATCATGTTAAATGAAGTCCCTCTTCACCTGTTTGTAATGCTAACCCAAGACAGACTGCTATGTTTAAGATTACTGTGATGTCGTTTCTGCATCTAAGAACTCAGTATCCAAACACCTTGCAACCTTAAGAGCACTGCCCCTATAAAATAGTGTATCTATTGCATCAAAGTATAAAGTGTGTGGCTTACAGTTTTAAAAAAAAAATCTATAGAAAAAGTTTTGTTTTCCGTACAAAAACGCTGAAATTTTGTCAAGATATACATTTTGAGATGTGAAACTCGCTGCTTGGCTGATGCTAGAGCAGCATGGGAGAAGAAAGCACCACCCAAGGGTGTTTTGGTGTGACTGCAGGGGGTCCTAGGTCGGGGGGGGCCCGTTGGTGTAGCGCAGCATGGGGTAGAAGGAGCGGGCGAAGTTGTTGGCCTGGGTGCAGCTGTAGTCTTCCTCAGAGGAGGGGATCATGCAAGCCAGGAGCAAAAGCAGCAGGAAGAACAACTGGAGAGGTAAAGCTGCTCGTAACACTCGGTAGAAGAAAGAGGGAGACCGAGGGTTCACCGGCACAGGCTGTGGTTGGCTTTCACTCCTGAAAAGGAGAAACAAAGAACAGCAGGCACTTCAGGGTTTGAGTCAAACAAGTTGTTTTTACCCTATTTTCAGATGCACACTTAACTTTTCCTAGGAGGCAAACAGAGCATTCCAAATAGGTGTTGAAGCACGAAGGAAAGACATTATTCACACTGATGAGGTTCTTCTCTGCCCTGGCATTACTGAGATCTACCCTTTGAACAGGCCCCAGTGGACTGGGGGTTAAGTTCTCCCTTTGTCCTTCATGGTCTGTTTGTACCAAGTGGCTCTCAGGGGCAAGTTTCTTTTTCCAGGCATGCTGGTGGAATTAAAGGAAGATTTAAACCCGCAATATCCCCCATTTGGCACAAAAAACACTTTCTCAAGCCAGGGCTGCACATCACTGCAGAGGTCCTGGAGCTGGAGTGCTAAAGGAAACCATTCCCTAAGGAGCAGCCCAGAGCTGGTAGGTAGAGGGGACTCTACAGGTAGGCAGACATCACCTCCACCCATGTGTCAACCTACAAGGAACAGCTGCCCAGGTTTCTGCTGGCACACTGCTCACCTCTGCCACATCACTATTTTTCAAGAGACCAGGCATATATAAAAATATTACCTTGTGCTGCTGCCATTCCTGCCATCAGCAGTTCCCCTGAGAGCCATCTGTTGAGAGAAATAGCTTTTAGTATATAGGTTTCAGAAACTACAAGGAATTTCTCTGAAAAGACAGCTGTAGACTTTAAGGTCTGATGGTAAATGCTGTAATAAGGTACATGGAACCTAAAAGGTAAAATGATTATACCTGAGGAACTTCCACACTAAACATGTCAAAATACACTATATGCTGATAGCAAAATAATAGAAAAAAAATACTTGCCTTCTTCACAGCAGGGCTGGATTTCTCTTCTTCTGGATTACAGACTCCTGAGTCCAAGTCATCTGGAACTAGCAGGAATGTTTTGGTATCCTAAAAGATAACACCACCTTCCTCTTTAAAATGCACATTCAAAACTGACAATAAATGAAGTGCAAAGAACCACTTTTCACTGCTTCTGTAGGTGCACAGCCCACTGCCCCTTCACATGAGCCTAACCAGTTCCCCAGAATAAAGAAATGTTTTACAGTGCCCAGCCTGAAGGAATTACAATGGAATGGGTGCATATAGGTATTAACTTGAAAATATCTCTGACAAGCCTCAGGATAAGCAACCCATTGCTATGACCTTCAACTCCTATGTGTTCATTATACACTCCTAGCCTGATACTGGTTTGGATCACACAAATTCAGGTTGGAAGGGACTTCAGGAAGTTCATCTAGTCCTACCTCCTGCCCAAAGACCTGACCAAAAGCCTTACTCAGAGCTTTATCCTCTCTGCTCTTCAAGCCCCTCGAGGACAGAGGCAGCACAACCCCTCTGTTATAACACTGTCCTAGCCTTGGAGTGCTGAAGGTGTTTCTAAAGTCAGATCTGTTCTTTTTCTCAGCTTATGAAAGTGGAAGTACTTAAGCTTTAAGTCAGTTTTTTTTTATAAATATCTTCACCCTTAATATGCTATTTCTTTTCAGTAAGGAAGATCCACAAACGAGTATTTAAATTCCAGCTCACCAGATTCCCTTGTATTGTTTTTAAGTCGTGAGAGACTTGTTCAATCAGCTGTTTCAGTTTTGTTCCAATTACATGGACTTTCTCTTCCTCTTCAATGTAATCACCATCTGATTTCAGCAGCAGGTAAGCAGTGAGCTCTTGGAGGGAGTTTACATTAAGCTGTTGCTCCAGCAGCTCTTTCTCCAGTTGCTGAGAATAAACAAAAAACAGCACAACAGACTGTTACTCTCAACTTTATGGATGTTCTCCCAAAAGGAGGAACTCTGGAAGGCTTTAAAGAACAACACAACCTGCCTGAGAATCCACAAGTTATAAGAATGGTTATTACAGCTATACAGGAAATGAAGTTCACTTGAAGAGTCTTGTTGTACCTGCTTGAACTAACATTTAAAAATAGTTCTAGCAGCAGGTAATTCATATAGAGAAGACATTAAATTTTGAAAATTTGAAGTCTTACTCCAGCATAAAGACTGCTCATAAGCAATTTTATTATGATGTGTAATGATGGAAAAGTGCCTTGTAGAGGCAATATCTTGGTCCATTTCAAAAACCACCCACATGCCTGAGTACAGCAGGTCTTAGGACAGGCTGCAGACACTGTGAGACATAAACATCCTAATCTTCACTGTGTGGTGAGACTGAAGTGCTGCAGTTAAGACTACATTTACCATTAGCTCCTTCTGGCATTCCAGTATTGTATTGAGATCAGCATTGGGAACTGTGATTTGTGCTTCGTTCCTCCGGCTTTCAGCACTTGCTAACCACAGGATTAGCTTTTGGCTCTGGTCATGGAAATCCTAGGGAAACAAAAAGATTGGCACATAAGAGGAGAAACACCTTTGCAGTGCCTTCATCTACAAACAAAATGCCCAGCCCAGATTAGACAGAGCCACCACAAACTCACAATTAGTGAGGGTACAGACTTAAAGTATTCCACACATGTAGTAAAAGGACATTATCCCCTTGAAAGGTATTTTTACCAAACAGTTTCAATCCACCAGAGGCAACTTTATCAGGAAACAAAGTGTCTTGGATTGTGAGTGACCATTCCACTGATGTGCAGGAATTACCCCTCTGCCCTCTCAACAGAATCCCAAAGAGTTTTCCCTTACAAGCTGGCATGTGCTATGCACCTGGCAGTGCAGTAAGGCTTGTTGTAAACCCTTCCTCCAGTTGTCCAGTGCACGAGTTGCTTTCTCCCAGTGCAAGTTGACCTTCCGAAGCCTGTTCTGCAGCTCCTTGAACTCTGTGCTCTCTGCTTTCTGGAATTCTTTGCTGCTCAGGTTAGCAGAAAGCAACACTGCTTTGTAGCTGTCAAATGCTTTAAGCATATCCTGGTAGAAAAAGAGGATTAGGAGCTTTTATGAATGATGAAAAACATGTTTATTTACAATAAAACCATGCACTCAAAAGTATCACAGGTATTGGGGAAGGATGTTTGAATCTGGTGGCTTTTCAATACTGCTAAGAAACATACTGAGGCAGGTTTATGTTTGGGGTTTCTTTTAAAGCCAAAACCTTCACTTTGAAGAAATAAGTGTGACTGGGCTTGTGCTTCTCCCTAAGCCACAAGCATTATGGCTTAATCCACATCTGCCTTTCAATTCCTCTCAGCTGCCTCTTTCCCTGACATTTGGACAAATACTCCCATAGATCATCACATGGTATTTTCTCCTAACTGATAAAGGTTTTGCCACCCCAGAATCCTAGAATAATGCTGACACCTGGAGGTCTGTACTCTATTCTCCTGTTTCACATAGGACCAACTTCAAACTCCAAGGAGGATGCTCAAGGCCTCATCCATTTAGATTTTCAGTATCTCACAGGATGGAGATTCCCCACCCCCTCTGGGCCCCTGGTCCCACACCAGACCACCCCATTGTGAGAAATTATTTTTCTTCTCTCTGGTCTGAGTTCCTGTCAGCCCATTCCTCTGACTTCTCAAGGTCCCCCCAGAAGGCAGTCCTGCCTGCTTTCCTCCTCTCCCTTAGAATTGCAGGGGGAATAACACAGAATTCGCAGTCATGATCATATTATCTAACTACCTTTATGTTAAGGCTGAGCCTGTATTTCTGAGNAAAAAAAAAAAAAGAATGCCAAACAATACCTTCCTTGTACCCTCCAGTTTACAGTTTGAATCAAGGGTACTCAATCTTTTCCAAGCTGCTCTTGCAGTAGGAAGTCAGAGCTGCAGGATGAACCCCACAAGCCACAAAGTTCAGATTGCTTTTCTCAGCAGCCCTTCTAGCCAAGAGTGTCCATCTTTATATTCTCAAGATCTGAGTTCCACTTGTAGAAAACGGCTGGTCTAAATTATTTTTCACCCATCAAAGGATCCTGTCCCCCTCTCCTCCAGGCAACAAAGTTTGTTTTAATATCAGAGAAAGCAAACAGTCCAACACAGACTTCTGGACACCAGTAAGCCAGTCTGCAGGCAGACTGGCTTCATCCTCATCCCAGGCAATTGGGATGTCCTGACACCTCATGAAATTCAGTTCTTAGAGCACACTGGCTCTTTTAACACCCCTCTAAAGCCAAACTGTCTGAAAATGGGATTTACAGCCAGCTGGACTCCTCTTAAGCGTATGCAGAAGAGAGAAGTAGTGAAGCTCTGGTCCTGGAGGAGGTCAGACACCCAACTCCAGGCTGAAGAGAAACACCTCCCTCCACTTGGGAGGCACCATCAAACCTTTCCTAGGGCTTGGTGCCTAATCCAGACTGGCTGAAGGAGTCAGAGCTGATCTTACTGGAGTGCAGAGTCACTGTCCTTGGCCTAATAACCACTCCAGGACACGTAGGCTTAAACATACTCTCAGCATGCCCAAGAAATCCCTCCTCTGTCCTGCAGTGTCCTGTTTGTGAGCATCACCCCAAGGGTGACACCAGACTGACCAGTAGCCTCAGGATGACTCCACACGGTGCAGCTGGTGAGGGGTGAGCACACAGGGATTTTGCACTTCCACAGATTTTGGGAACACTTGCTCTCCCAGACTTCAACCTGAGGCATTTCATTGCCTGAGTCCCGGGGCCCAACACTTACATGTGCCCTGGTAACCTGCTGGCTCAGCTTGCAGAAACCACAGCTTTACAGCAGATCTTTGTCAGTCTCTTGCTGGAATTACACCCCGCTCTTAATTCAATTAAAAAAAAAAGCAGCCTAGACTTTACAGCCTGTTGACCTGGCTAATTTTCAATCTGTTTCTGGTTTGCATAGAGGGGAATGGCACAAAGAACAGATGTCAGTATCACAGTGCAAGAAAACAGGGAGAAGTGGAAAGGTTTTTATTTCTGCCTGCTAATCTCTGTATATGAAGACAGAAGCACCTTGCCTAAGACCCTCTTTAGCCTTCTTAGCTGAGAGCAGTTCAGTTCCCCTGTGGCACAGGAAGGTTGCAAGTGGCATCCATGCTGCCAACTGATCCCAGGAGAACACAGTGATTAAAAAACATCAGCATCGTGAAATCCCTCTTCTCAGTAGGCCATAACTTACTTTCAACTTCTTGACCTTTTGTTCCAATGCCTGCATGCTGGTTGGAAGCTTCACCTTTTGCAGCTCTTCCAGCTCTTGCTCAGTTTTATCAAGCCAAGCAGAGATGTCACTGAGGTCTGAGTCCAGCTGCTGCCACTGCTGCAATTTCTGTTTCATCCTAAGTTTATTTCTGAGGTCTTGAGCTTGGATGAGCTCCCACCTATCAATAATGCCTGCAAATCATAGAAGAAAAAACCATTTAAATCTTTGGTAAAGGAAGGAGTGTGTAAAACAGATGCAAGAAGTTTTGCAGGAAAATTATTCTCCCTGCTACTTGAGACCAAGTAACTGCTGTAATGTATTAGTGTCATTTAGCCACATCTTTTCTTGAGATTCTGCAGTGTCTAAATTCCATATTGCTGGTCAAGTTACTCACATAGCAATGCTACACAGAATTTTAATGACATTAATGGGAGATGTTTTAATTCACTTGGAAGAACAGACCAAATCTAAGGAGACAGGATTCAATGAGCCCAGCTGTGACTTGGTAAACACCAAAATTTAGCACGAGACAAATACAACCCAGCAGTCAGGACTTGGGTGTGTGTTTTATGTCTGTGTGGAGCTCCTGGAGAGAGCCCAGAGGAAGCCACAATTCTCACCATTCTGGATGAAAGTGCTGGAGCACCTCTCTTGTAAAGACAGGCTGAGAGAGTTGGGGCTGTTCAGCCTGGAGAAGAGAAGGTTCCAGGGAGACCTTAGAGCCCCTTTCACTGCCTATAGGGGCTCCAAGAAAGCTGGAGAGGGACTCTTGACAAAGGCATGGAGTGATAGGACAAGGGATAATGGCTTTAAACTGGTGGAGGGCAGGTTTAGATTACATTTTAGGAAGAAATTCCCTACTGTGAGGGTGGTGAGGCACTGGCCCACGTTGCCCAGAGCAGCTGTGGCTGCCCTATCCCTGGGGGGGTTCAAGGCCAGGGTGGATGGGGGCTTTGAGCAAGCTGGTCTGGTGGAAGGTGCCCCTGCCCATGGCAGGGGGGTTGATCTAGATAACTTTAAGGTTTCTTCCAACCCAAACCATTCTAATGACTCTTAATGTTTGTTTCATCAATTCAATGCTAAAGGACATGGAGATGCCAGCTGTGTGATCACTGACACTTTCTGAAGCACATCTAAGCCATTCTCAGGCTATTCCTATTCATCCCACGGATGGGACACAGCCCTGGACCATTTGTGAGACCAGAGAAACAAAGTAAGCAAGCTGGTGCATGGAGCTGCAGCCTTCTTTTTGTCACATGATTTGCTTTTGTGACTGCAGAACAATGTGTTGCAACAATCTCAAGCACTTGAAACCAGGAATGAGGTCCTAAAGGTCAAGAGAACCAACCTGCTGGCCTGTTTCCATGAAAGAATCACTGTAAAGATACTGAAGAACAGAATGCAATACCAGCTTTGAAGAAACAGTTCTGCAAATGGGAGCATCTTGTTTTATGGAGTACCAGTAACTCCACACAGCAATCTTATTTTAGACAGAACCTTTGGTTTGAAATCTGATTAGAAGTCTCTGTTCAGTATCATAAAAATGTGAAATTGTTCCCATTTACTACAAGCAGCAAACAGACAGAAGTATGTTATGAAAGAAAAATCTCAATTTTGGCAGAAAATGTGAAAGCTTTCAACAGCACAGCACCCATGGGTTGGACAGAACCAGAGGAGAAGGGAGCTCAGTGAAACTTGGAAATTTGGCAAAATACTTTTTTTCTTCTCTTGTTCCAAAATATGCTGCCTTTGTGCCATCTCTGCTTGGTCCCCCCAGAGTCACAGGACAAACACCACAGCCCCAAAGCCACTCCTAATGCTCTGTACCTGACTGCTTCTCTGCTGCTGCTATATTCACAAGTTCTTGGTCATCTTGGGGCTCCTCATCGCTCATGTTGGCAGATGGAATTTTCTCCTTGGTGCTGCTGCTGCTTGCAGAGCTGAGCTGCTTCACCTGGAATGACATTTTGGTGGGTGAGCCCTGCAGGTTAACAGGATGTCAAAGGTCCAGCCTAACCTGTGCTACTCTGGAGTGGCTGGGCTGCTGCTGAGCTCTTGCCTATCACATTTAGCACTGGGCTTCTGCAGCTTTGCTAACAGTTTACACTGACTCCCTGTGCCCTTCCAGTAAACAAACACACACCATGGTGATGCCAGATACTGCAAGAGTGGACATGGCAAATTAATTGCTTTTGCACTACGTGTACCAGACAATGTACAATTGTTGATGCTCTTTGTTGGATTGTGGGTCTTGGCAATACTGACTCTAAGGCTCTGAGACTGGATGAATGATGACAAAAGCAGCCAGACACCAGTACCACCCTGCCTGGATGAGTGCTCACAATGGGTCCAGATCCACTGAGCCTGGCAGCTGCTGGTGAAGCCATGGCTGGCAAACAGCCACCAAGGCTGAAGCACCAATGGACAAGAAGCCATTTTGGAATGTTTTTCAGTGCCTAGAAGCAGATTAAATGGTGTGTTGCATGTCAAGATTCTTCAAATTTGCTTAGGAAAGGGAAATACGTCAGTAAGTATCAAGAGATTCACATGCTGTCCTTTTTGGGGGTTAAATTCTCCTAGACTTGTCCTATGACAATACAGGAAGGAGTTCCTCCAGACACTGACTGACCAGGAGTCCAACCTGACCCACCAGAAATACTGTCTAAGTTTGCATGAAGTGAAAATTCCCCACCTCAACCATTCTTTTCCTTGTTGCTGGAGAAGGGAAGAGGGTGGAGTTACACAGAACAACAAACAGACTGTGTAGTACAGGTTCAGTGCCCACAGAGCCTCCAACTCACATAGTCTGGTTTATAAGGAGTACTTGTCTCTGGTCCAGACAACACATTTCCAGCCATCTCTGCCTGGTTATATCTGTGTTTCCTGCAGACTGGGCTACCCGGGGAATGCCAAGGATGAGCTTCTGAAACAGACTTTCCTGAAACAAATAAAACCAAAACCACACACCATGAGTGCAAGATCCCACCTCCACAAGGAAGCTGTTGCTTTGTATTAAGTTAGAAAGCGCTTTGAATAAAATGGCATCAAGTTATGGCATAAAAATGACAGTTTTGCAGCTTTCCTTGCAAAGCATGCACATTTGCAAAACATCAACAGTGTTTCAAAGGTAATGAGATGAGAGCCATGCAGTTATGGGACATTCTGTTTTCTTCTGGAAAATGCTTGAATACAGGTTAGAGTATTCAAAAAGAACCAAAAGACAAGGCTGCACCATGTTTCTGTAAAGTTTGCATCCCAACAATAACTACCACACATCTGCAACATGTCAGCGGGAACAAGTTAGACATGTCCTGGTTTGGAGAATGTTTATTCTGGATTTAACAGACAGGACACACATAGTTCTGTCATGCACAAACCACAAAAAAATACTCGCAGAGTTGGAGCTACTGCCTTCAGTAGTTATGCAACCAAAATTAGAAACAACCAAAAACTGATATGACCCAGAGCAAACCACCGAGAAAGAACCAAAAGACTTTGGATCAGTACAATGAAATGCACGTTAACCATCTTGGCATTTACCAGGCAAAACCTAAATGGTGTGTTCTTGACTGCTTTTAATGTCCATGTGGATACTGCAGCGTAAGAACACCATGACAGGATGAGACATGGTGTCCACACAAGGCAGGAAGTCAGACATTACGTATGAGAGAGGTTGAGGAATATAGCGTGCAGCACAGGGAGATTGCCATGTTCAGACACATGCATTAGCAGGTGCCTACCAGAAGATGCTTTCAAAGTTTTTGTGGTCATTTTAAGATATGCCTCAGGGTTTTCAGTGATTTCTACATCTGAAAAAAGAATAATGTCATTTTCCTCACTATTCAGTATCTTCCAACTATTAAAAACAACTGAAACAATGAAGGACAGCAAAGACAAAGAACAAAGTAAGTGGTTGGTACCATTTTCAAACATTCTTAAACACTAAGGCTTCTAAAACCTTCTAATGTTTCTAAAAACAAAAGCTTGGTTTAGACAGCACCATTTCCTTCATCTAAGAGATGAGTCTGCTCACATTTGTTAATGGTACTTGAAAACCAACCAACAAAGTGGGAGCAAGACTTCAATCCCCCTCCCTTCCCACACAGGGACATCCTTCAGCTGTCCATGTCAGACCAAACTGCTGGACATTGGTTCTCACCTGACAGAGCACTGTAATATGTTGCTTCTTCATCATCTTCATGAGAGGAAGAACCTCCCACGTCACCTGTGTGATCCCACTCAAGTGGGATGGAGTCAACGCTGACAGGGGTCTCACAGCCTGATCTCTCATGGCCCTGAGTCGGGGGCATAAGGTGGCAAAGGGACTGTGTCGATGAGGGCCCCTCAGTGATGGCTTTCTTATGCCAGGGATCATTCTGGATTTCTCTGGAGTCTTCTTGATCTGTCTCATTTTCAGAGTTATCTTTTTCATCGTCCAATCCCTAAAAATAAGTAATTATTGCATATTAATAAGATTTACAAGAGATCTTAATGAGCTAATGATTGAACCACACAGTACTACTGAAGACAGTTTTGTGGTCGGCTGCAGCAACCACGTGCCTAAAACTAAAGGGAGACATAACTTCTGCCTTCTTCCTCTTTTGCCAAAATAAATCCTCACATCAGCAGCTACCTCTCCTCTTTCAAGGCACTCAACCACCACCATAGCATCTCTCCAGTTTGCAGGAGAAGTACAGAGTTCCAAATGTACTTAACAGGTCAGTAAGGAAATGATGCTCAGGCAGGAGTGAACAGCTACTTGTTCATGTTACTTCCTTTACCTGGCTTTCTAACAGATGTTCTTTCTTTTTGAGGCCAAGCAAACTGAGAATCATCTGAAAATGCCCAGGGAAAAGCAGAGTGCATGCTGTTCCCCATTCAGGGTTCTCACAACAAAGTGGACAGATGGAGTGGACAAATACATAAGGAGATATTCTAAGTGCATTATTGATCATAAGGAAAACAAAGTGATATTAAAAACACCAAAAAAGCTTTCGAAGCCTTCAAGCCACAACTACATAGTTCTGAACCTTATGAACAGGCTCCATGCTATTACCCAGATTCTGCAGATGGAGAGGCATGAAAGGATTGGCAACAAAGATTTAGCAAGGTTGGCACATCTACTGCAGAGCTCCCTGAGCCCTTTGAGCTCAAACCACTCAGTCAAGCTGCTAGGAATAAGCAATTACAGTTCAAAAACCAAAATAAGCATTGCAATTCAAACACCAAAATGTTGTCAAAGCATTGAAACAACTGCTGCTTCTTACAGGATCCCTTGAAGTCAACCTTTGATGGAACCGGGCAACTCGCCCAAACACCTCCTGACAGTATCGATGAAGTTCTTCCAATTCATCTTCAATCAGGATGGCATCCAAAGGCTCGCTCTTCTGAATCAACTGCTCCCCAAAAACGATTAGCTGATCAATCTTATTGGTGTTTAACGTTATTTCCTGTTGGAAACCCTATTTGGAGCACACAAGAAAAATAATTACTTCTCCATTGGCCCCTTCTAGCCTAAGGTTCGTCCCTGTTTTCCAGCTCACTGCAGTTAAAGACAAGCAACAATGGACATTGCTGTCTACTTTAATTTGACAAATATCTTTTTACTCAAGAGGTCCAAAGGTTCGTTTTATGAGCAGAATTACAGTTCCAAATGAAGTGGCATTTTCCACCCATGTGTACATCAGTATGGCTGCAGTGTCCTGAGCCTGCAGGGGATCATGATACAAGAGTTCAGCTAGTAAGAAATTATTTTTGTGTTGGTACACAATCTTCTTCTCACTAGCCAAGGAGTCTGTTGGTTGCTTGGGCCTTCAGCCTACACAACAGTAAATCTACATCCCAAAACAATAACAGTGCAGGGAGAAAGGAGAAAAGAGCATATAATATAGGAAAGAACTAGTATATTCCTTAGAATCACTGCACACTCCTGATGTCTAATTTCTGTTGAAATTCCCAGCTACAAACATGAGCCCAGAGGAGAGATTGTAGTATAGTGCCAATTCAAAAAGATTTGCACTAAAAAATAATGCCTCAGTTTAGGAAAGTAGCTCTTACTGTTAAGCAGTATCTGCTGATTTCCAGGCCAGATACCACTGTCACTGTTGTCAGGAGAAAATGGCAGGAGAAAAGAACTGAGCTTGAACACTGAATCTGAATTAAATAATGCACAGCTTAATCTTGATTCAGACAACATGTCTTAACAATTTACTGCTGTCTTCAAACAATTATAGCCCTACAGAGATGTGGTGGCTATTGTGAAGTTGCAGAAGATGGGTGACTCTGTCAGTCAGGCAAGGGCAGCCCGACAGGATCACTGGGCTACAGTAAACAACTGCTTCGTAAGGATACGTACATTTAACTGGCGCATTTTGTCATCAAAGTTACTTTTTGAGAAGTGTTCCACGTTTGTCAGCTGTAGGTCCATTTCTGTGAGCCAGACAAGGATGCTTTCCCTCGTCCCCTCAAACTCATCTCTCCGATTGGTGAAGTGCTGGATGGAAAAAAGGAACCAGTGTTACATGACTTCAGCTGCTAAAAGAGACAGGTCACAGGAGCTCTCTGAAATCAGTGTTTTATTTTAAAACTCCTGTTCACCTTAAAGGCCACCAGGACACAAACAGCAGCATGCTATGTATAAAACCTGTCCTCTTCCTGTAGGGATGCTAGAACAGTATCCTATACTAGTACACTATTTGTACAAAAGAGGGAGTAAAATTTTAGCAGTTCAAGATGCTTCTATAAATTACATTTTTGAGTCCACACATTCCTTTCTCCCACACCATTATACCAGCGACAGTTACTTGGACTGAGGCTTAACACCTAATTTGTTCTAAACTTAAAACAGAGATAAACAAAGGAAGCAACCCCCATCTCTAATTAATTAAAACTATGAGCTTAAAGTCAGTTTTTATTGATTTTACAATGGAGAAGCTGGATTGTGTATAATCATGCCAGTGTAATGAATGCACTGTTTGGCATGACATGCCCCACAGAAACTGCTAACAGAGATGCAGCTTGCCTGTTCTCATGGGTGGGCTTACTGTTCAGGAAGAGGATCATGTAACATCCCAAATATAACAATTCATAGCTGCACAAATCAAACCCCATCACTGCTCTCACTGCCTCATCCACTGACTTTTGGGAGCTAACAGTTTTCCCTGTCAGTTGCTTGCAGCACTGCTATATTTAAAAATCTGGCAGTGACAAGTTTTGCCCAGGGCACAGCACAGAGTATCTGCCCAGAGATCAGTTTAATTGATGAGCAGGATACTTATTTGAAATACACTCTTCAACAACATTCCTCAACGGGCAGGCAGCACAGCAGGAGCTGCTTTCTATCACATCTCCATCTTTAACGCCTTGTTAGTGAATCACAACTTGGCACAAAGTACAGCTGAGTTGGAAACTTCAATCATATCTGCACTGGGGGCCCTTTTGTCTCTCTGCCTCTTATCTATGGAAAGGTGCAACTGCATGAACACATCCACCCATTATAAGTGGGTAAGAGGAAAGTGCAGTGATAGGAGCAGTGAGTATTGCAACTGACTTCTCAAAATTTGCACTCCTTCTTCCTTTAAGCTTTTCTTCAGCTACCAAGAACCAATCTACCAAGGTGAGGTTTATGCCATGTACTCAGTGACCCTTCCAGAGCTCCCCTGCTGTGCCAGTAGCTCAGGACAGAGTTGCTCTGATGCAGGCTTTGCCAGTGGGTAATTCCTGCAGAACCCTGCGAGGAGTGCTCCTCACTCCCTCACCCCACTGTGCCACTACCTTGAGCCTCCTGAGAATGGAAGCCACTCGTTTCTGGAGGTTGTCCCAGCGCTGGTTCCCCTCGTGCACCATCTGTTTGAGCTTGCTGGCCGAGTCGGTGCGGTTCTCGCGGGCCAGGCGCCGGTACTGCTTATTGATCAGCTCCAGCTGCGTCAGGCGCTCGTGGATCTGCCGCTGGAACGCCTGCAAGGCAAAGCCAGGAGCTCATTCCCTGCTAACAGGCAGGATGTGGATATTATCCATCAAGAGAGATGGTGCCCTCCCACTTAAAAACAGACCTTCCAACTGCAAAACTAAATCCAGATTTTAAGAGCTGTATTTTAAACCATCTGCTCAAACTTAGCTCACTAGGAAAAGAATGAAAAGAATAAATATCAAACTACAAACGTCTCTTGCCTTTCGTAGTAAAAGCAAAAAGCAAGGCTTTAAACTTTTAAGTGTCTGTTCAGAGCATTGTATTCTCCACATTAAAAAAAATTCTGGAGACAAACAGACATCTAGCAGCTGCACACTCACCAAATTATTTATGTTCTCTATACTACCAATGCCAAACCAATGTTTTCCAGAGACAAAGGCATTTTGCACAGACAATAAGTATTCAGCAGTCTGATGTTGAACATAAAAAAGGCAGTTAAAAAGTTCACCTCAAACTTCTTCAGCTCCTCTTTTGCATGTGTGTACAAGACCTCTGAAGAATTAGGTCTAGCTGCTATATTTTCAGATGCTTTTAGCCAATCTTCAAAGCGAGAATAGTCATCCAAAAACCTCTGCCACAAACGCCAGGTTTCCTCGATTCTGAGAGTGCAAAAACAGAAAGGTTTTATCACAAGCTATCAACTCTGGATTCTTTTTTCCTCCTCAAAATTCAGCTTGTGGCAAAAACTACAGCATTTCCTCAAAATGCTGCCACAGGCTTCTGTAGGGTAAGAACGGGAGACGTACTTCATTCGCCTTTCCATGGACATGGCACAGATGTTTCTCCACCGTCTGTCCAAGCTCCTGGTGGTTTGCTGGATGGAGTCACACTCTGTCTCGTTAGCACACGCATCTGAGTCGTGCAGCAGGACCTCACAGATGTTAAACACGGACTCCACGCCCGCCGTGTGCTGCTCTATGTCTCTCTGCAGGTCCTGCCATCAGCAAAAGAACAGCGTCAGTGGAAGGAAACGTGCCTGGCTACATCTCAGCCATGCCCTTTCTAAATGCTGCAGAGGATGGAGAAAGAGCAACTCCCGTCTCAGGAAAAGCTGATTTAGCTTTAAAAAAGACTTGCAGGATGAGCTGTGCAGATGACACAGGTCAGGAGAGAAACACCATGCAAAAAAAGGCTTGTCCACCTTTGTCTCAGTCTAAACTCAATCTTGTCATTAACAGTCTGGACAATTTTAATGTGCATTCAAAATCTAAACCTTACCTACCCCATTAATAAATTCTTATTAATTCTGACAGCACAAGATGACTGTGTCATATCTGGTTACTACACTGAAAGGCTCATCAGGAACTCCTAGTGCAATCAATATGTGCATTTTAGTGACTGATCACAGGCTGCAGCATGAAAAACACAGTACACAAGTACCTGGTGTTACTTTTCTTAATCCCTCTTGTAGGGCTCCTGTTGTGACAGATTGTTTTAAAGGGTCTGGCAAAGACCTCTTGTCTAATGTACACTACTGGTTTCTTCCAGCCTTTCATCCTGTACTCAACACTATTCCTAAAGTCAGTGTAATTGAAAGACAGAAAAAAAACCTTATCTAAATATTTCTTATTGAAAAGGTAGATCTGTACTATGCTACCGACTTAAAATAGTAATAAAATTACAATAGCCACTACAATTCCATTTTTTCAACCATTTCTGGCTTTTCTAATGAAGGATACAGAGACTTTTGCTTGAATAACACTAGAGCAACAAACTCAAATGAGTATTTTCCTGACAAAAGTGAACTGGAGTTCCCATTAAATGGTATTTACTGATTTCAGTCAACAGATGAAGATTTGGTTTTGCTCTAGACTTAAAAAAAAACCCAAACAAAACAAATAAACTCCTCCAAAACAGACATAGCTTGTGGTAAATACAAAATTGAGTTGAAGGAAGATTTTTCACAGAAGTCAACAAGCTGCAAGGAGTTGAGAATCACTCAGTGGCAGTCCTCAGTGGTTACATGGGTACCTGAATCAAGGGCTGAGCAATAAATGGTCAAAATATGCCCTGTGGGATTTGTAGTAATGAACAGCTTTAAGGAATGTAGAAGTGAAATTCTTTACTTGGATGAGACTGCCAGAAGGAGACCCAACAGAATTTTTTACAGGTTACTAAGGATTCACAGCTATTTACTGAGCAAGATGCATCAATGTCTTTTCAACACAAGCTCCACAGCTGGGAGCAGCCTCTGTCTCACTGCTGGTACCTGGAGAGACTCTTCTGAATTCATTAAGTTCCACTGGATTTACAGGTGTATTAGTGAAAATGAGAATTCTGATCACAGATGACAAATTATTTCTAACTTGCACTACAGTAATGTCGCTGACATGATCTCATTACTTCAGGCCATGCCTGGGTTCATGGAATAGCCTAGACAGAATCTTTGCTGTTTTTCAAATGACCTGACTGCATTAAGTGAGACAAACACAACAAAGGGAGAGGGTGAGGAACATACATGGAGCCCCAGGAGGTACCATTCCTTCAACTCTGCATAGCACTGCCCAGAGAGCTTTAACGGACTACACACTGACAGATTTTTGCATTACTGAAACATCTTTGCAATCTTAAAATTAATATTATTCATGTTTTAATTGTCATCCTTTAATTGAACAAACATGCCATAAAACACCTCTTCGATACACAAGGTTTTTAAATTTCATTATTCAAGACTGCACAGGTAAAGCTTTTCCAATCATGGATGTCAAATAAAAGAAGCCTGTAGGGCATATTTCTCACCATTGCTCTGCTCTTGCTGAAATAATTGCTCAGATAAAACCAAGAAAGATCTTTTTACTTGTCGCATTCAGATAAATGTTTCACTAATGCAGAGCAAAAGCAGCTTTTCTTTGTACTGTGGTCTTTTAGTCAGCATAGTCTTCTCATACTCAGCCTGCTAAAAAGCTACTGTAGATGGAGTCTAGAGGTGCCTAGAGGTCTGTATTTAAAACAGCATCCAAAAAAATGAAGCAGTAAGTAGCTCTGAGCAGCAAATGATGGCTCTTATAGCCAGCTGAAGCTTGAATGTTCATAATAAAAATAAATTAGTTTGGACAGAATTCCTTTGTGCTCCATGCTCTGTTCTGCCTGGCAATTTATCATGGCCTTTGAGAATGCAAAACGTTTGAATGAGAAGAAAATATTTATTTGTTGTTTACATGACCATTCACAATGCAGATGAAACCACGAGAGGTGCTGGGCCAAGGCTTCTGGTGTTTGACCAGCTCCTGCAGTGCAGTCAGTGGGAGCCACCTCCAATCCTGTCACAGAGGAGCTGGCCCTTCCTGTGACAGCTGGGACATGAGTACAAGGACATACCAACCAGCAGAGAACAGAGCCCCCACGTCTGAGTCACTCAGAAGCCAGAGAGAAAAGATGGAAAGGATGGGAAGGATACCATTAAGTGTTCCTAAAGGCAGATGCCATAAAGCTTCCAAGCTTCCAAATTTGACAGACTTATTCTTGAACTTTAGGTTTTGGGCAAGTATTGCTATTTAACACAAAGGCCAGATGACAGCCAAGCACTTAGAACCTGGTTAGACTTACAGCACAGCCCTGAGCAAAGGATGACTCCACCAGGAAGTCTGTGCTTTGGAGAAGTTCCTTTTCCTTGCCTGGCTGCTGGCTAGAGAAATTTACTCCAGGACTATCCAATTCCTCTCCTAAGACCCCCCTGGCAGGTAAGGTAAGCCACTGCCTTGGATAAATGCCCACCAACACCCAGCAGTGCTAGATTGGTTCACACTTGTTGTCTCAGCAGGATTCATGTGCCAGCTCCCCCAGCCCTGAGGGATCTTCAGAGCCTGCCTCTGGATCAAACCTCAGCCAAGGGTGCATCTGCACAAATCCACCTTCCAAAGCTCAAGCATCCTGCTTTGCCAAGCTTGCTCTGCTGTCTGCAAGAAAGGGACAAGAACTGGAGCCAGTGAGGGCAATGCACCAAATCCCAGCACCTGGATCTGTCACAGCCACTTTGCAGAGAGCAGCATTCACGCCTTGTCAGTCTAAGTCATGCTCACGTACTCTGCCCACTGTCTGTGCCCTGCCTAGTCCTCAGGAAGTCTGCTGTACTGAACTGAGCAAATTTGCTTTTGTTTGTATTTTGCATTTTTTCCTTGAGTGAAGGGGGACAGGGAGAAGTGGGAGTAATTCAACACAATACTGATATCACTGAAGCAAATAAAAATTTTCCATGTAACGCATCTTGGCAGGAACACGCCATGCAAAGGAGTCAGAAGGGCTTGGTAAAGAAAAGAAGCAAGTGATTTTATACCAGGACCAATCAGCAGCATTTTAGCTCATTTACTCTGGCTGCTGCTGCAGTTCCCACCTGCTGTTCTGCCAGTCTCTTCTGGATTTCTTGGTCATCACAGATGTCATAAACAACAGGCTTGGAAAGCTCAGACTCAATCCGGGCCAACCAGGTGCGAAGGTTACTCATGTTTTTGTCCAATAGTTGTATAAAAGCAAATGTTTCCTTCAGTTTCTTCACCCTAAGCAAACCAGGAAGAACATTTTGTTACAAAGATGGTCAGTCAGTGGAAAGGATGTTAGCAGGAGGTGATGACAGGCATGGCTTTATGAAGCCATGTCCCATCAAGCTGCTGCCTGTAAATCAGAGCCATGTTTAAGCCAAAACCTACCTAAACTGGCTCAGCAGGCCCCTGCTCTACAGCTGCAAGCAGGTCTTGAGTGAAGGCTTTAATGAAACTGTATAAGCAAGGTGAATTTTCATCTGCTAGGAAGCACTGGACATTCATCTAAGTAACCAATTTGTTGGAAATTTGTAGCATAATTTGCAACAATTAAACTACAATGGGTATCTATGGTCTGATTTTCCTGCCTTGAATTTTGCTTGGTGTCTTCTTTAGCAACCAACAGGCTCACACTAATCAACAAGATACCACTCTGCCAAGAGACGCAGAATCTGAACAAACCACCAGTCCAACACCCTGGCAAAATCACAGAATGGTTTGGGTTGGAAGGGCCTGAAAGATCACCTTGCTCCAACCTGCCACAGGCAGGGGCATTTTCCATTATTCCAGGTTGCCCCAAGCCCCATCCAACCCAGCCTTGAACAATTCCAGGGATGGGGCATCCACAGCTTTTCCAGGCAACCTGTGCCAGGGCCTCACCAACCTCTGGATGCTGACAGGAGAGGAGAAGGCCTGAACAACAGCTACGATAGAACTTGTAGCACCAGCACATTAAACTCATCTAAACACCACACAAACATGCAGAGATATGCTAGACTCTCTTGACAGGTGAAAAATAAAAAAAAACCAATCCTGATGGGGGAGAATATCAAATGGCCAGGGAGACTTGTGCAGTGGACAAGCAAATGAACCATTGAGACTATTTACTTTTCTTAGAGCCCATTGTAGCCTAGCTCTCAAACTGCAGACAAACTTTTTTTTACTTCCAGCCTTAGCAGAATATTCCCATGTCGAACCCCCACGTCAAACCCCCATATCAGCCCCTCAAATTACCCAAGTAGCATGCTTTTCTATTTTGGCAAATTTGTCTCTATGTGTTAGAGGAATATCTGGTGAACTACCTCACTGGTCTCAAATTTTTCTTTAAATTCTCATTTATTGCAATTCCCAACAAAAATTACTAAAAAGGCAACACCAGGGTGACATTTATCTCTTCAGACTTATTTCAGAGCTTGTCTTGGTATATAATGGAGAAAAAAAATCATTACTTGTATCAGACCTGTCTTAAACATCCAGATCACAGATGAGATGAACTGTACCAAAAAGCATGGATTTCTCCCCATGAACTGCAATGGTGTACCCTGCAGTACTATAAATACCAACACTGCAGACTCTAAAGTCAGATGAAATCATTCCACCCATGTCCTAGGGAAACCCCATTTCTTATCCAGTACTGCTTCCCTGTGCTGGTCTCCTGATCTCTAGTTATGTTCTTGTGCCTCAGGATGAAGTTTTGAACCTTGCATGTGATTTCTAAAATGCAAACTTACACTTAAACCTTTAGCTACTGCCTAGTCCAACAGCTATCAAGATGAGCCTCAATTATTTAAGTCAAGTGCAGCACAAAAAGTTAAAGTCTGTATTGTGAAAGGCTGAAACATTCCCCATTCATTTGCCACAGTGGCTGGGAAGTGTCATATAAACAAAACCAGCAGTGGGACTGCAAGGAGACCTTCTACAAGTGGTTCACTGCATGTCCCCAAATGCAGGGGGGACAAGTTCAGGGGTCCAAGCTGAGCCCTGACGTATTTGGCAACACAGGTCTTGTGCAAGCTGGGACAGGGGAAGGGTGAGGGATGTAACCTCATGTATGCAGGCAGGGACAAATTGCTCCAAGGCAGAAGTGCCCACACAGGGTACCTGGACAGTTTCCTGGCCCACTACCCTGCCTGCTGCCAAACTATCCTGGCAAGTTTTAGAGGAGAGTGGTCCAAACTGTCTGTAATGAATGGCTTTTGCAACTGCCTGATGATACAATGACAGAAGATATGCAGGACACCTAATCCATAATGAATATGCCACACTTAAGCAACAACTGATCTTATTAACAACCTTTAGGTAACCAAAGAGGATACACACGTCAGCTAGACACTTGATTTAAGGTAAAGCACTTATGGAGAAGATATGGAAATGATTCTGATGGGTTTGTTCAGTCCTATTGTTTACAGAGTAAGGCCAGAAAATTTAGGGTCTCATATGGATTAGCAGCATGGAAAGCTTCCCCTACCTCTAGTCCCAAAAGCACCAGGCAGTACTTTTAGTTGTTTTATAAGGAGGGCGAGAAGAACACAGTCCTACACTGAAGCTCCTGGCAGGTATGTAGCAACTCTGCACTCTCCAAAAGTAAAATTAGTATTGTCTGACTGATGTAAGCCTGCAAGCCAGCCTGAAGGTTTTGGCCCAAGTCCATGGTCTACCTTGTTCCTGCCTTGCAGCCACAAAGCTGATGACTCTGGTGCAAAGCACCTGCCTCTGCCCCTTTACACAGACTGTGTCTTCCACTGCTGCAGCTGATTTAGAGGAAACCAGTGGATGACAAAAGCATTTAGCTGCTCTTGTTTTCCTTAATAAGCTTTTTTTTCAGAACTCTGGTCCCAAGTTCAACCTTGTATGCAGGCAGCATCTGGCTCCCAAGCAAACAGCTGCTGTATAAATCTTGCTGCTCTTGGTTTTGCTTCTATTAAGTGGTACTCAACATATCATTGCATCATTTTCTTGTGCTGTCATGGGCTGGCAGTTTTTTACCCAGGAGAACTCATTCTTCCTCTGCCCTAACCCCACCAGTTAATTTGGAACTGGCTAATTATGAAGCTCAGAAGGGCCAGTGACTCCCAAGGCATGTGGCCCTCCAAAGGCAGGTGACTCAGGAACCCTTTTCCCAGGAGAGATGGACAACACAGGCTCTGTGTTGAGCAAAGAATGGAAGAGTCTGAGCTAAACATCTACACTGCTGCATTATTAACTCTGCATGACTTCAGGCCCGTCAGGAGGAAAGCAAGGCTCAATCTCTACCCTGTCCCTGACTGTATTCTGTGGCAATTTACTTCCTGCATATTCCATGATGCTTCCCACATCTGCTCTGGAGACATGCACATGTTGGGACCATCTGATGACACAGCTGACCTGCTGAGACCACAGCTTACTGTGCTGCTCAGGATCATCCCTGCCTCCCTGGGCTCCCTTCTCTGCCTCTATCCACCTGCTTCCCATCCCTAAGCTGCATTACAGAAAAAATCACAGGTTGCTAAACATCTTTCTTCAGTCCGCATAGTGGATAGTTGGACACAGCCAAGGAAATCCAAAGCAGAACCAAAGGATATTAGTCTATAAATAAATGTATTTATGACTGAAAGTACATTCAATAAATTTAAAAAGCAACAGTTTTAGAATCCAAGCGTGGCTTTTTGCACCCCCACTCCAATATTATTTTGGCTTAGAAATCACTCTGATTTTCAAGTTATGAATGTCACCATGAGGATCTTTATTTTCTAGTGTTACCAGAAGCAACAGTCTCAAAGACAGCATCATTGTGGAACTGAGAGCTTGTATTTACTTTCTAGCAATTGCCATTAGAAACACCACTGTAATTAAGTTATTTAATCTGTTATTTATTCTGGATAGAATTTGGCATTTGACAGTCATTTTAACACCCTTAATGCACTAAGTCATTCATCTCAAACTTGAGCTTAGCAGCCAAAGAACAAAAACCTAAGGGAAGTTCACACCAGTGCAGGGCCTAATTGGGAAGGCAGCCTCGTCCAGACATTCACATTGGCTGATCTGCTCCTGTCAGCAGACACAGAGCCCAAGGAAAAGGGCAGAGTTCTACACTGAAACAAGAGGTAAACTGATGAAAAACATGAGCATCCTCAGCTTGCACAGAAGTCACAGGCAACTGCCATTTCTCTGGCTATGGCTCAAAGAAAAGAGTGAAACAGAGTAATTACATCCACAAAAGTCTTCATTTGCAAACACCATTCTCAGATGCATATCTGTACCCTGAAAATATTCTTACAAATCA
Organism: Leptocoma aspasia; assembly: GCA_013399835.1. Taxonomy (NCBI): domain Eukaryota; kingdom Metazoa; phylum Chordata; class Aves; order Passeriformes; family Nectariniidae; genus Leptocoma; species Leptocoma aspasia. The sequence goes on along the minus strand of VXAX01004548.1, from coordinate 463,200 downwards.
CCTGATCTTTGTATGAAAGAAACTTCATGAACTCTTTTGAGATGCATCCTGACCATTTCTGGGGAAAAACAGCCCTTCTGGAAGCTGGGTGGAGGTGCACAGTGCAAGCCTCCAAGCCTGGGGGCACAAAAGCTTCCTGCCAGATCCAAGTATCAATCACCCAACACACAGTGAATTAACAGCATTAAAAGTTCAAGTGCAGCAAAGAAAACCAGCTTCTTCCAGAGGGTGGAAGGTGCCACCACTGTTGATTGAATTCTTCCTCTATGAAGTGTGATTCTCAAGTTAATTGAGATTGGTCAAACAGGAAAAACTTACTGTTTACAGAAAAAAGGCCTACTTATCCATTGTTCACTTCCCACTGAGAACTCACCTGCCACAATTCAACATGCCTCCAGAAAAAAAAAGATTATAATATAAAAAGATCCAATAAAAATACCACCACTAATCTAAAAAAACACCCCCAACAAATTCAGACTTGTCTTGTCCTTTGCAATGGGCCAAGCTAAAAAATCCACCCTGATTAGTACTCAGACACATGCTTAAGTTGCCTGGAATAAACCAAACAAAGCCAGTTTTAAAATATTTTCATCTTTACACCACAATAGAAGTGGCAGAAAAAGAACAAAAGTAGGAGATTATAACTAAAAGCTGGCTGCAAAAGTGAACAGAAGGACTAACTGACCCGACTCGAGATTGGATTTGGGTCTTAATACCGTCCATGAAGTTGCCAGCATTGGGTTACAAGAGAAAAGCATTAAGCTGTATCAGGCTGAATCATTGCAAGGCCCCAGAAATACACAGTATATTTGTAGTAACTACTCAGGAATTACCTAGCAGTAGGAGGAGCTTCCAGGTTGATTGAAACGTGTTCACACAAACAAAAAGAATTACAAAATGCATGCCCTATTGCATTGCTTTAGCTGTCAAAATGCTGCAGGAAAAGGTATGGGGGAAGCTTATATAAGGTAAATAGTAGCATTCAAATTTTAGTATCTGAAAGAACAAAAAACATCCTGACATATATTTCAAACTCTCCTTCACGAACGCAGATGTCACCAGAAAAATCGACTCCGTACATGTCTTTTGGAGGAGGAGGAGGGGCTGCAATGGCCCTGCCAGCTGACAGGATTGTTTACCAGCGGCAAAGCAAATGAGATGCACAGCCCAGGAAACCTTTGTTCAGTGAGTCGCAGGGGGAGCGTAAGCGTGCGAGGGACAAAAGACGCGCTTTGGAGAGGTGATGCCAAAGGCAAATCTTAGGCCTTTCTCATGGAAGGCGAGGCCGTTTCCCGGTCCGTGCCGGTGCCGTGCCAGCCGCCCGGTGCCCCGGGGCTGTGTGCGCGCAGGGAGAAGCGCCGGAGGAGGCTCCGGGGGAGGCTTTTCTGGCGTCACCCCGCCGGCGAGCCCAAAGGTTGTTGTCAAGGCTCTCCACCGCCTCGGGTGCCAGCCCCAAACACGGCTGATCGCAAGCCAGAGGCCCTTGAGCACTATTCCTGCTGCTAACGTGCCGCACTTCCCACTCATCCACTCGTCCAAGGCGAGCTGCAGCGAGGCGCTGGCGCAGCGCATCCATCGCCCCCCCCCCGCGGCCGCCGGGTCCCGCTGCTCCGCCAGAACCCACCGGCACCGCGCACCCACACGGCACTTACGGTTCGCACGGGAAAACCATTCCTCAGCCTGCAAATCCCAAGCTGCAAGGGGGGACCGTCTGTGCGACCGGGCGGGCATGGCAGAGGAAACCCCTCCTCCACAGATGCCCTATTTATCCGCCGCTTTAGCATCCCGGGTGTGGGGGGGAGGCTCGCCCGTCCTCCTCCTCCCCGACCCCGAGCTGGGGAGACACCGGAGCTCGCTCTCTCCCCCCCTGTTTTAACCCTTACGTTTTGCGTTGGGATTTTACCTGGCGAACGACCGCATTCCTCCTCAGAACAAAACCACGAGAGCTTTATTCTGACACAAGAGAATTATTAGCACGTGAAGCGCACGCCGGGCGGCTGCCCGCGGCTGGCGACAAAAAGGTTGCGGGTTGGAGCCTCCGGCACCGAGAAAGGTGGATGCGGTGCTCATTTCTTGGGAGAAAGAGGGATTAGAGCCTCAGACCCGATGATTTGCAGCAGAGTCAGTCTGAAGCGAACCCAAAAAAACGAGCACACGTACATCCACGCACAGGCACCACGCACAAAGATGTATCCTTACTTCCCCTGCGTTCTGCTTTCTCGCCTTTACCATTATATCCCAGGTATTTAAGTACGAATTAAATCTCCCACACACTAACCTGTCCTCTCTTTAACCTTCCAGAGCAGGCAGAAGGCCTCCACTGCAAATAGCCTGTTATGCCAGAGGACAAAATAACCCCTAATCTTCATTTATGATATCATTCGTTTGTGGAAAAACACACTGTCATGATTTCTGTGTGTTATGACTGCCAGAGATCACGGGGTGGGAGAAAAAAGGCGGAAGTTGGAGAACCTTGGGTTACAAGTCACTCCCCACCCGGCCAATATCAGGAAAAAAATAAAGAAGTTGTGATAATCCCACCAAAAATGCAAAGAATTATTTTGAAATCAAAGGTTTTTCAGTATTCAGGTAATTTTCCGCAGACCTGTACTGACTTGCTGATGGCTCGCATGGCAGAACACACAGTGCCTGTGAGGACACAGCACACTGTGAGAGGGATTTGGACATTTGCACAGGTAAATCATGCCCAGTCACCTCCACAGTTTACTATTCAGAGTGGTTCAAAGCCACATTTGAAATGGTTGACCTGAGTAAATGGGGAAATAATCCCCAGCTTTGCAGGCAGACTCTGGGAGTGAAGATGGTGTGCAGAAGACAAGGACTCCCCTTGCATTGCCAGCTCCCCCTGCTCCCTGCACACATTGCATAACCAAAATAAGCCCAACCATCATGCCTGAGACAATAATGAATTCTGTCACAGCTTTTACACTGAAGAGAAGTGTAATCCTCAAAGGACAAGAGAACACGGAAAGAAAGCAGGCACTTTGTGAGTGAGATTTCAACCATCCACATATTATGTATACAAAAAAAAAAAAACAAAACAAACCCAAGAATGAGATTTTTCAGTGGTACTGCCACAAACCAGCACAATTCTGCTGGGCATTGCTGTCTTGTTTACCTGGGGAGGCCTCCCTGCAGCATATTTTGCTTCCCTTGCCATGCAATCTTGATCTGCAGCAATTTAAAAAGACCTTTGAACCTAGAGTGCACCCACACTGATTGTGGGCTGCCACAGGGTAGGACAGCACACCAACACATGGTGCCAGATTGTCTGCCCTGCCAAAGGGTAACCAACGTGGTGGAAAATAAATAGAGAGCAGCTGAAGGGTGTGCTGTGAACTCACTCGCTCCCCAAACCAAATAATCCGGGGCCTGCTGCTGCTGGAGCGACTTTTGGGGCAACCCAGCCACAGTGAGGGTGCAAGGGAGGAGAGGGAATTGGCAGCACACTGCACTCCCCCATCAGAAAGCCTCCTTGGACCCCCAGCACAACACAAGGTGGTGTCAATGGAGAGCTTCAACTCCTTCCCATTTTTTTTTGCAACCTGAGAAGTTTCAGTCTGTTTGGGAATTTCAGCCCACCCAGGGTATGCAGGAAATGAGCTGAAAACACCTTGAATCTCCCAAGTTCTAGGAAGGATGGAAAGGGCTGACTTGAGTGTGGCAGTTTAAGATTTCTGGACGATGCAATGAGGCTGGCAGCTTGCAAACACAGGGAAAAGACCCAGTTGCCAAGGATGAAAAGAATGGGAAGGCACATTTGACCCTGCTTTCTTCCCTGAATTTTCATGCACGCTTTGAAGGTCACAGTCATTTGAACCCATTCCTGCGACATACACAAAAACTTTGCCTTTCTCCACAAGGCTGAAAACATGGACTAACACACCAAATAAGAAAACACATCAGTGTGCCTGTAGCCAGCAAGTGGCAAGAGCTGCAGGACTCCCAGAGGTACAGAAATGCAACATCAGTTACTGCAGAGACTGGTCTGCAGACCCAAAACTCCTGGGGGCAGCCCCTGATGAAGCTGGTGGCTTTAATGAAGGTTCAAGCAGCACCCGAAGCTTTGCTCAGTGCCAGGCAGTGCAAACACCCTCTAGTGACACGGGGGTGCTCCTCTAGCTGGACTGCAGGCACTAAGCAAACAGCAATGCAGAAGGAAAACATTTCCTTTTCACTGGGCTGGGAAGCAAAGTTTGGAGTTAGAATCAATGGTGGATGGCCCAGGGAAGGGAACATGGCTATGCACACACAGTTCCTTGCTAGTCCTTGCCTGTTAATGCATGGCCCAGGAGTGCTGCTCCAGAGCATACTGAGGATGTAAATCCCACTCCATGGGTTTTTGGCTGTCTACCACCCTCATGCAGCCTGTGCACTCCTCCTCCTACTGCTTCAGTAACAAAAGCAAGAGATTTTCTGTGCCCATCTTTATGGTCAGCACAATGCTCCCTTCCTGCCTGTTAGGATGTTTGTACTCCCCATCCCTCAACAAAGAGGTCAGCACAAACCCCCCATGGTAAGAGTATCTTCTGAGCTGAACAGAATTCATTTGTTCTCCTTTCCTGGCATGCTAATGCCTTGATAGTTACTTTATCCCATGAAAATTAACATTTTGAGACTCTTCCAAGTTTGCAGACAGACAATGGCTTGGTGCAACACAGAGGCAAAGCTTCTGTCACCACACAGGTTGAGCACAGGCAGATGATGAAAGTGTTAAGTCCTGCAAGTGCAGCCATATGGCAAATCTGAGCTTGTCACCATGAACTAAGAGAATCACTTCAAGGACTAAATGGGGAGCTCACCTAATTTGCCCATCTGTCCCAGGACGTTTATTGGTTTAAAAAGGTGAAATAAACTATCAAGAGGAATGCTCTGCATAGATACATTGGCTTCCAGGCTGGTTTGGTTTCATGTTGGTATCACACAGCCATACACTGCACTGCAGAGAAGATAAAATCTTACACAGGTTGTAGGGACAGCCATGGGGACACATCAGCAACCACAGAACTGAAGCTGGCAATATATCTCTATTAGATTCCTTTGTGGATACAGTTATTTTTCACTTTTGAACCACAGGATCAAAAGGTGCCCATCTACAAGAAAGATTCAATGCCTAAAAACGAAGAATTGGCTCTGAACATACAGCTATTCAATATACATTTTCTCCTCCTACTCAGTGCCTAGCTCTGTAGTTCAACTCCTTCCCAAATCTTGGCTTGCCATGAAGACATACTGAAATTTGGTCCTTGCCCCTGTGATGGTGGGTGGGCCACTTGGAGCCAGGTGCAGGTACAAATAAAGGTAGCAGCTCATTGTGTGTTTAACAGAAATTGTTGGAGTTGTAATACTTGTCAAAAAAAGAGCTTCAAGTGGTCACAGATTTGGCACCCAAAACCTCAGAAAATTTTCACTTCAATTTTACTTGCCACAGCTACTAATCTGAAAAGACAGGAGCAAAACCACCTCCTCATTTCATGGATGTGCTGTGAAAAGTTCCTACAAGCAACCTTTTTTCAGGAGAAAGACAAGGTTTTCTCTGCATCACAGTCAAAATTTGTCACTTCTCTCCAGGAGCATTCCCCTACCCCTAAGCCCTCCAAACCCTCTGGCACTCCTTCCCAGAGGCATCTCCTCCATTGCTCTTATTTTTCCCAAGCAAGGAAGCAGTGCCCAATAAAAAGGGCTTTGCACAGGTCTGCAGACGTGGCAGCACTTGTGCAGTGCTCCAGTCTCTTCTGCAGGGCTGCAGTGGATGCACAGCCCCTGCACCATTCCCTCCAGCCTCCACACACTGAGAGGATCTCTGCACTCCAATGGCTTAATCCAGCAGGGACAACAAAATTCTGCCACTACCCTTTCAATGTGTTCTTTCAGCACAGCCTCAATACAATTTTTTTAACAGTTTCTGCAAAAGCAAACTGAGAAGGAAGGAGACAGTCTATCAGCACAGGGCATCACAACCCAACTTACAGGTCACCTCGCCTCCAGCCCAAGGCTCTTTGCTCCTCTCTGCTCTCCCTCAAAGATGCCCAATTTGTGTCACATTGGTGATGGGTTGAGCTGCTGCCTCCCCACCATCAGCTGAGCTTGAGAGAGGCTACTTAAAAGCACAGGAGGACCTCATTTTGAGTGGCCCAAAGCACACCTCTGAGCCAGGTGGACATTTCAGTCAACTGATGTGTAATTTAATTCCTTCAGATATCAAATCTGAGTGGCAAGCCAGCACCACAGCAGCAAACTCAAAGCAGAAAGTTGGAAGGTTATAGCAGGGCAAAATAAACTCTTAGGAGTGCACTCAGAGTCTGTTGTGAATGTCTGACCTGGTGGTTACTTATGACTGAGCAGCTGAGAGCCAAGCCCCAGCAAGGTGGATTAGGTGAGGGAGGAGAGGTGCTGCAAAACACTGCCATATGCTGAACTCTCTTAGTATTAACTCAAAGGGGACCAGCAGAGCCCACAGGGCTGCCTGATAATCTCGGGCCACCAAAGGAGCTGCTTAAAATCACATTTTGCCAGGTCTTTCCAGATCATTACCCTGGTCCTGGGCACCAAGTTGGTGGAAATCACAAGCAGAAGCTGGCATATTACAGGCATTTTGGAAATAAGAACACAGGAACAATCATAAAGCATCACACCAATTCCCCAGTAGCTGCAATACCCACTTAGATACCAAATATTGGGAGCCTTGTTGATGTTCTAGACAAATCCACAATAATGTACCTCAAAGCACCAGTACACACTTGCCTGAAGGTAAATATTTAAGGCATACCAGGTAGACAAATCCTTGTTACAGAGTACTGGAATAAGGTTGCCAGATCTCTCTCTAAATGCCCCATCAGTTTTTTAGCATGTTTTCCTAAAGATTACCAGAAATGTGCCATGCTTACCTCACTTTTAAAACAGTGCATTTTAATCTGCATTTAAAAATTGCTACAATTCAAAACCAATACACAGCAGAACAAAAAATGATCATAAAAGAGCTTTAAAAGTGACACATTACTATCAGATGAGAACAGAAAAAGTGCTGTTACTGAAGTGAAGCTTGCTTTCTTACACCAGATCAAAAACAAAGACAACCTTGAGACAACCATTGCAAGTCTATCTGCAGTGTCAGATCTTAAGAAGGCAGCTTCTGCTTAATCATTCACAGCTCATGTGTCACCATTAATTCAGATCTCACTCCTGATTAAGGCCCAGCACACTTAGCACTACATTGCCACAGCACAACCACCTGCATTATCTGTCCCAAATTTAACTGAGCAACAGGGCTGCTGAGAGCCCAGAGTGGGGGATCACAGGCAGAACAAAACCTTGGGAGAGAAGTTGAGACCAATACTAATTTGGTGTTAGCCTTATTATTTCTGGATTACCAATAAACTCAGCAGGAGGTGAGACCAGCCCAGCATCCTCCTCCCAAGCTGTGGCAGAAACTCAGAGATAATAATGAAATGGGATCATCTCAGTAAGGCTAATACTGAAATGGTCATGATGTTCTTAACTCTGTCAAGTATAATAAAGATGCTTAATCCATTAAGAAGAGGTTGTTGCCTAGACTGTGCAGGCTTTTGTTTTAATTTCACATGATAGTATTTTTCACTTCACCATCATACAGAAAATCCTGAATTTAAAAGAAACTCATATGGTCTTTCAGTTGTTTTTAGGAGGGAGACTGAGTAAAGAAATAGCACTGATATTAAATGAAATTTTGAACACTTGTGAATGTAAAAAAGGAACATTATCACATAAATCTGACTGTCTACAGAGACAGAATAGAATCTATTGCTAAATTCTGTGCATTCAGACAGAGTGAAAGAGAGGCTTCTGTTAAACTAGGAAGCTCTCCTAAAAAAACCCAATGAACCTACCATGCTGCCTTAAAATTAGGTTGCAATTCAACATATGGAACAGAGAGATCACTTTGACTCTTCCTTTTACAGAGCTCCCATCATTAAAATTTTCTTTTAAATGAATTCTTATACCCTGCCCTCTACCAAATGTCAATTAAGACATTTGGTGTCATAATACAGCAATAAGTTACAAGAAAAAAGCATTCCCTTCAGCTTAACTCTCAGTAATAAATTCCAACTTAACTGGAAAGTCATGTCACTCTGTTGCTGATGGTCAAGGACACAAGCCTCTGACTTCTATCTCACATAAAACACTGAAAATCATTTTCTTACCGTGCTCCAATGACATCAAAGAGGTGCTGCCAGCGATCATTGATTTTGTTGAGTTTATCATCTATTTCTGCAACTCGGCTCTTGTTGCTAGCCTTGATTAGCTGATCACCCATTTGTTTCAAGTGAAGCTTATTTTCACTGAACAGGTTTATTTCTTCCATGCAGTCCTGATAAATGCACACAAACATTGCTTTAATTACAGGGCCAAACAAAACAATGATACCAAAACAAAAATATGTGTTTCTTTTCCCATGTGTGTGATGCAAAGTCAGGTTTGGCTGAGGTTTCTACATTAGCATGTAGAGCTCTCACTGAAAACAGAGGAAAAACCTCAATGAAGAAGCCCTCTCACACTCTATGAAAAAATAATAATTAAAGATTTGGAAGAGCCAGGAATAAGTACTCCTAAAAATAGCAATTGAACGTTCTAATTTTATCTGTTGTTTTCCTAATTTAATGTCATTTCTCAATGAACTCAAATTCAAGTCTAGGATGGCTTTATTTTGTTGGCATTCTTATCCAGAGGAGATCTGGGATTAGATACTGAGATATTTTAGCCATGGGGAAGAACAGCAGAACAATAATGGTCTTCTTTAAAATCAAGCTAATACAAAAGTATTAGAAAGCACCAACTACCATGGGGGAAGGAACAGAAAAAGGTTTTATTTTTGGTTATGGTAACTTCTTGTTCGCCTGGTATAAGACCTACCCCATCTTTCAGTCTTTTCTTTGCTCTCTGCCTATCAGTTGTGTGGATGATGGAGGTGGTGAGAGCACTGAGCTGCTCCCAGGACACCACTCTGAGCAGTGCTGGGTGTGCACGTGTGCCCCAAAACCCCAACAACCCAGGTCCCACCACCACAGCTCACACAGGTGATGCTCCATGACTAAATGCAGTCTGGTGGCATTTCTACTTTAAACTCCAAGTCTGAACATCAAGAAGAGCTGATGATAGAAAAGCTCATCTCACAAAAGCCTGTGTGTGTTGGTTTTACATGATGTATCACTTCCAAGAAGCAAGGAATGCACGAGGAATGGTGCCTCTATAATGGGTTATCTGACTGCAATTGAAGAGAAGTGGCATTACTACTTACCTTCTGCAATTTGTCTATCATGTCTTCAATGCTAACATCTGCAGTCTGCAACACTTTGCTTTCCATCTGTACCAGCCAGGAGCACAGCTCCTTATTCTTCTCATTGAACACGATCCAGGCATTGAGCCTATCCTCGATCTCCTGCTTCCGCAGGGACACCTATGGGAAAGCACACACAACAAATTCTAGCAACAGTTTTTTCAGGAAGGAAACCAGCAATTATGAGCCTTCTAATTTCTAGTCTACACTTGATCTTGTTCTATTTTGCAGGAGCAGTTATCAAGTATTATACTTTCATTTCCAAAGCCATCAAGCAGATTGTTATTACACCTTATTTTGGATAGCAGGGCAAGAAGTTGACTAGTAAATACCAGATTCTCTCCCTCAGAAGAATGAAACTGAGTGACAGCTTATATGATATATTAAATGTTACTTAGTGAAAACCTGAAAATGTCAAACACAGAAGGAATATAAAATATATAATTACTACACACTGTTTCGTATGGCCCAATATATAACACAAGAGAAACAATACCTAGGTAAGTTCTTATTTCTCTGCCACTCTAAGAGAAACTTTCCAACTACTGACTGCAATTATTTTACCTCTATAAAAGCCTCTCTCTTTTCCTTCCATTTGTCCACCAGTAACTGGAGAACTTCCAAAAAATCAGCATCAAGAATCTATCCTTTTCATTAAAAACTATGGATTTTTTCCCCCATCAAAAAAACATTATCCAGGATGGAGAAACAAATTGTCTAGACAGAGAAATTAAGGTCTGAGACTGCCCAAAAAAGCAGAGTTATTATCATTGCTCCAATATCTCACAAATAAGCAGGGTCACACTTCTAACTAGCTAATAGCACCTGTCTCTAACCTAGGGCTCTTAAATATATGTATTTATTTACCTTGATGGATTCCTGTACTAAGATATAAGGGACAAAGGAAGTGAAAAGTGGTTCAAGCTCTACTGAAGCAAGAGAAACAAGTAAACCCTCATTCTCACCAATAAATTTTGTCTCAAGACCGTGCATAACATTTTGCTTGTCTTGGCTGTAAATGGGCACTCTAAACATCCCCCAATGGCAGGAAACACTCCCTCTTCACACCTCACATGCACTTTATACAGCATATGACTCCTCAAAATTCCATTATTGATTCTTCTATAGTAATCTCTAACATTATTTTCTACCCCGGAGTGAAGTTTAAATGTGCAGTGTGGAAGCAAGGCCAGCTCCATGTAACACCAGGATCAAAACAGAAGGCACCAAGCCATTTCCCACCACATTGTTTTTGTCTCTTAAATTCTGACTTGTTTTCAAGGAGGGGATGGAGAGCTGAAAGGGATTTCTGAATTCTTCATGACAATCTAAGCAGAGAGATGAAGATGAAAACACTGTCTTGGGACACAGGGAAACAGTCTCCCAAGTTCTCCATAGGAAAAAGCCTGGAGATGCCAGGGACCTCAGAAAGTTTCTAAGAGTGTCTCTGCTCTGGGATGCTCCCACATACCCTCAGCCTCAGAGATCTGGAGGGTGAACCCTTCATCCTTCTTTACCACCTGCAGCATCTCCCATGTATGGAGATGAGTTTACTTGTCAGTGGAAGAACAGACTATGCTTATCAGCAAAACAAGCTCTAAATGCTGATTTATGTGATTCTGACTCCATGTTTGCCTGCTCAGAACAGGGCAAGGCAGGATTTTATGAACAAGAAGCATCTTTTAGCTGCCTAAGCAATACAGGCTAAGAGTAAAAAACAGGAACAACCCAAAAAATCCCAGACAAGCTTCTAGGAACATGAGCCCTTCAAGCCATTGCTTCCAGCACTTTCTCCTCTGCCCAGCTGCCCTGGTACCACCCCCATTTTGCACCCACCGTGTGAGCATCATGTGCATTCTAAAGGGAGGTTAAAATAACATCCTGGCAGGATGCTGGCTGGGATGAATGGTTAAATCTGTGACCCACATGCACCTTGCAAGGGCAGCTCTGTAAATGCTAATCCCTTGAGTGCATCTGCTCCCTCTGCCTGTCTGCCCCTGCCCAGTTGAGCAGAGGCATCTGGCTGCCCCAGGGCTGTGACAGCTGCAGCTCTTTCACCCCCCTGCATTTATTCTGCAGACTTTCCTCCACACAATACATCTTGACTCTAATTTGTTATCCAAAACAAATCCAAAGCAGTCATGCCAACAGCAGAGATGATAAAGTCTGCTCTCCTAGCCTGGTGTCCAGCACTGAGCATCACTGTGGGCTCTCCTGAGGTTCATCAGGGCTGTGCAAACCTTCAGAATCTCCCTCCACTACAGCACTCAAGAGATTCCTCCCACTACAGATTTTGTGTGCCTAACACAGTTACATTACTGTCACCTCTTTCCTTCCTCCAAGACAGCCTGAACTCAATGTTGCTCCCTCAAGAAATTAAAATGGAAATTTTGAATAAAATCTGAACTTAAATTACTACAGGAAATTACTATGTGGATAGACTGTAGTGGAGCACATATAAGAATTTTTAATTTTCAGGGCTATTTCACAGCAGGGACAGCAGGCTTCAGTAGCTCACCAAAAAAATGAAAAACAACAAAGTTCTCTTGTTTATAGGCTTATTTACAGATTTCCATTAGGAAAATGGTTCAGGCATTTTGATTTAAAAAATAATGGCTTGTATTTCTCAGAAGGGATGTCTCTGGAATTATTTTCAGGGTTCAGAAAAAATAACAGAGAAAACACTGGTTGCAGAAAGCTGTCCGGTTTAAGGAGAAGAAATTAAATTCTTCTTTCTCATTGCAATGCAAAAAAAAAAAATTAACTATTTCAATCAAACCAAATAACTATTTCATCACAACACAGTTTGTGAAATAAGCACAGCTGTTCATTACTCTGGCAACATCCCCACCAAGATTGCTTGACCTTTGCCTGTGTAAAGGTTAGAAACAAAATACTAACTGGCTTCAATACTTTTTTACAAACTGTAAAATAAAAGCTATTTGCTTATCAGTGAAGAGACACAAGAGTTTGGCTTGCTGGCTGTAGAGCCCCACAAAGTAACTTAAGACCCCGAAGTATTTTACCTCTTCCAATCCTGTTACAGGACAAAGTAAACACACATTCAAACTGCATAATAACCTAATGAATCCAGTCCATGTGACTTCGCTGTAAATGTTCCCCAGCAATTTTACACGCAACACTAAATTAAGTGTAATACAGCAACAAGCCACAAAGAATGTAAATGTTTCACAGCATTTTCCTGCTACAAAAAAGACAAGTCAGTTCTCAATGTGTTCAAACCCAAGGAGTTAGTATTTAAACACATTTAAGTTTCCTTTCAGCTGGCATTTTAACTTCCCTCTTCCTTTCCCTGCTCCATGCCCTCAGGCAATTCCTGTTCTTATCCCTCCCTGCCTTTGGCAGCCCAGAACAAAGGCACCTATTGCAGTAAACAGCTGCATCTGGGCTCTGTGCAGTTCCACTCACTTCTTACAAAAGGTTTGCAACAAAACCCTCGGCAGCCTGTCCAGGACACAAAGGAACTCCCTCCCGGCTGCCCCAGGAGCAGCCCCATTCCCACCCAGAGCTGCCAGAGGGAGCCAAGCCCGGGAGAAACCCCTGTGCTGGCCCTTTGCTGTCCCTTCCCTGCCAGGCCCCAGGGACAGCAGCCGGCTCCGAACAGCCTGGAGGAAGCTGACACTTACCCGCAAGCAGAGCTCTTCCCACTGCCTGTGCAAATGCTCCACTTGCTCCTTGAGCACCATCATGTCCTCGCTGAGGATGAGGTGTGCCAGCTCCGCCTTCATGGCCTGCAGCTCCTTCATGTCGTGGGCCCAGTCTGCCAGCGACTGCTCCAGCTCCTGCATGGAAACGCACCCGCACAAGCCTTGGCACTAAGCTCCTCCGCTTTCCAAACCTGCTCGCTAATCCCTGCCTGGCCTGTGGGGGAGGAGAGCAGGGAATGTGCGGCCGCCTGTGCCGCGCTCAGTGGGGCTGGGCTGGCCAGGATCCTCAGGAGATCACTGCAATCTCACTGGAACCCCACTGGAACCCACTGGAGCACATGGCAGTGCCCCACTGACCCACCGGTACCATCCCTGCATCCCGAAGTGCTGAACACAGCCTGGCCCCAGCAACTCCCCAAGCTCCAGGGCAGCATTTGGGTTCTCACACCCAGGCCGGCACTTGCCCGCTTCTTCGAGGTTTCCTTTATTCCTGCTCTAATTGTTTTGGATAAGTTACTTTCTACCTGCATTTGCTCCAGTTTCAGGTTATTTTTCTAAACACACAAAAAAATTAAATCAGTTGCCTTCTCTAATGAATGATTTCATAGGCACTTCCTCAGATTTGTGAGCCACATGGAGTTTTTAAACTGCTTGTTCACAGAAAACAGGCTCTCTTTTCTGCTTTGCTACCCCCAACTCCCCTTTCTCTTTATTGTAAGTTACACATTTTCCTTAACACTGTTAAAATTGTCACCTAAAAGGCAGAGGTACCACTGCATGCAGCTGGGGAATATGAGACTCTACACACAAGGTCCTAGGTCCCATTTTGCAAAAAAGCTGCTGGGAAGGGTCACTGGCTCATCTAACAAAAAAAAAAANACTCTACACACAAGGTCCTAGGTCCCATTTTGCAAAAAAGCTGCTGGGAAGGGTCACTGGCTCATCTAAAAAAAAAAAAAAAACAAACCTCTTAGAGAGAATACAGTTTATCTCATTTTACAGGGAAAAAAACCCTGTGAGTGTTTGTGTCAGAAGTGTGCTGGGTCTAAACCCTGTGAGGATTTTCACAGGTCTTGGACCCAGCTTCAACACTAGAGGAGAACACCAAACAAACCTGACTCTAAAATTTACCTAAGATCACAGTACTCCCATAGATCTGCACACATACATTTATGTTTCCTAACAAGGGGCAAATCCAGAGCAATTACAGAGCTAAGTATGGAATTTCATGGGACTTTGCTAGCTTCAGGTCCAGGGCTGAAAGAAAAATAGCTTTATTCCAGACAGAAGTGCAAAGCAGGAAGAGCATGCCATGCCATTTTAGTCCTTTATTGTATTATGACACCTACTAGCAGCACTGCACTGGCACTGTCTGACCCTGCTGCCTTCTACAGCTGAATTTCTCTTGCTGGGATAAGAGGCAGAAGCTGTGTGCTTCCATCTCACAGATAATTCAGGGCTACAGCAAGGCTGCTGCCGTGGGAAAGGCAGCCAGCACTCATAAAGAAGATTTCACACAGCTGATAATGAGTTCAAAGCCTTGGCTCGTTAATAAGCTTATTTGTTCCCACTACATAGGTCAACAATTCACTTCATAAAAAGATGATGAAAGACTGACCACTCCAGACAAAATGTCTCCTATCCCTTGGAAATACTTTCCTTGCCATTTAATTTTCATGGTGCACTATGAGCTGCAAGGAATTTTGCCACTCCCTTACTCTTAATTTTCCTTCTCTTTAATTATTCCCAGATCCTGCAGGTATGTATGGTGCTTTGCAGAATTACAAGGTCTCTTGCCTAAGGAGCTCCATGTGCAAAATGGATTGAGAAACAAAAAGAGAGATTCAGTCATGGAATAGCAGCCAACTGAGCTGAGAGAAGGGAGCTTTTTTCCCTTTTGTTTGAGAAACTACTTATTTTACAAATTCAGACTGTAAAGGGAGCAGAAGCAGGGAAAAAAATTCCAAACACTACTACTACTCAATCTTCTTGGTCAGCTGGACTTTGGAGATAGCGTTCAGGATGGTGAAAAGGAAAGAAATTCAGTGTCACCAAAGAGCAGGTAAGAAGGAAAACCAATTTTACAGGGATGAGATGTTATGCAAAGACTACATCAATTTAAATACAATATGGCTGTTCGTACCTTAATATGTTCCTTGGTTTTGTGGAGCTCTTCATGTTCTACAGGGAGTGGATCTTTTACTTTCTCCTTTAGCTCTTGCAGTCTGCTTTCCAGCTCCTTAGTTTGTTTTTCAAAGCGGTCACAAGTCTGCTCGGGGAGACCCAAGGATGTATAAAAGTTGAGGATACTTTATCATGACATATGAACCACATGGGTATGTTACAAAATAGCATCTTCAACCCACTGAAATAATCTATCATGTGCTCTGATTGTTTGAATTTTCTTTTTTGATACATAGTACCACCCACAAGCATTTAGTGCTTAGATTTACAGAACTTCAAGCCTCTCCTATTTAAGCCTTGCCTCAGAGAGCATTTAGCTCACTTTGTTTTGTTCAACCCAAGAGGCTTTAAGCATGGTTTTTGGACTGTATCAGTGACAGTATTAAACTTTAAGCTAATGTGCTACCTCACCATGAAAGCAAATTCATTGCTGTAAGGACATAAATATGACTGGCCCTTTTATTTAGAAGTCATTGTTCAACAACATAAGGAGGAACAAGTCACGTTAACTCTAAGCTACATTTTAGCTTCACAGCCCCAAAGCAGGAGTGAGCTCCAGGCCATGGGGAGCACAATCAGAGCAGGAACATCCATTGTAGCAACAAATGGAATCCATCTCAATTTTCTTTGGAGAATCAGGGGACCACAGTTTTAGCTTCCCTCAAGCCCTGATGACACATGACAGGCACTTCCTTCAGAGAGCCCCTGCAGCAAGCTGTTGCAAGAACACATTATAGGTTTCTCTGCATGCAGGCCTGCAGAAAATTCTTCTCCTTTACATCTTCTAATCTGTGTAAGTTGCTATAAACAAAATCTCTGATCTGTGTTCAAGGACATTTGGATTTCTCTGCCTGTCTCCTGATATGGGAGATGGGGGTTTTCTTTCTTTCAACCTATGAGGTGAAAACTTGTTATTTCTGACTGTGTAAGCTATTCTGGCATTCCTTGGACGGAGCTGGAAGCAAGAGCTTCGGATGCTCTGAACTGGGTAGATAATAGCCCAAATCCTTTGTATTATGGAGTCATGTTAATAAATCACATTTAGCCTTCTGATGTTATTGTCAAGAGTCCTTTGTTAATGCACGGACCATGGCAATAGCGAGCAGCAGCCCAGCCCTGGAGATGGTGGGACTGGGAAGCTCTTGAGACCCAATGCCAGAGCAGCAGGTGGGGAGGGCATGATCTACCTGCAGGGTGCCACTGAACTGCATCTTCTTCTTCTCCAGCAGGGCTTGGGTTTTCCCCCAGCGCTGCTGTAACTGGCTGAGCTCCTCCTGGAGAGCAGCGCTGGTGTCGGGATCGGAGACAGCGCGCAACTTCTCCCCGACATCGATGACCAAGGTGTACATGGCTTGCCACCTCTGAAGGATCACCGCCTTACTCTTGGAAAGGAAAAAAAAAATTAACTTTCTAAGCTGTTCTTAGAAAGTTACAGAAGTGCTTTCCCTGGTATTTCACTTGGGAAGATGACTCACAAGGTACAATTTTGTTCATAGTCATGAAAGAGTAATCAATAGTTCTCCTATGTGCTTCTTCAATTTCAGAAAAATCATGTTTTCTCTGATATTTTGATTTATAAAACTCTACAATAGTTTTCCCCAGACTGAATCTATAGGGTGAAAGTGTAGCAGCCAAAAAAATGACGGAAATTCAGTTGTATAACTCAGAACAAAAAATATAATCTAAGTTCTGTGACCACCTCTAACATCATTATCTTAGGCTGATTTTTTCAGAGATGAAAAAATGTTAATCATGATGTACTCTGAGTGAAGTAAGCCATCAATAATAATTTGCCCACAACAGATTGTTCCCTAACACAAGGAGGTATAATCAGAGTTTCTTTCTGTAGAACAGCAGCAGGAGGAAAAGGGCAATTTGGAGTAGGAGGGAAAAGACTTTCTGGCTTTTCTCACTAAAAAACAAAGCATGAACACTAAGCTGTAAAATCTACTGAAAATCACCTTTACACAGCGGGTAGAAATAAAGATGAAATAAGCAGGGCAAGCACCAAATGGAGTATTGGTAATGTGTTAATCCATCAACATTAGGAGTGTGGGTACACAATATAAATCTTGGACTGTGCAAATAGCATTCAATAGTGTGATTTTAAAAGGTTTTAGATTGCCTTAAAGCAACCATCAAGTTCACTGCTTGTTTCTACCCTCCTATAAAACACAGTGCATAGTTAAATGGCAAACCAAAATATCCAAAATTAAGAAAGGAAAATATTTTTTCCACTGCACGTAAAATGCAAAACTCACTGTTCTGAAGAACTGCTCAACAGGTTTGTGCATCTTGGAGTGAAGAGACTCCTTTGCAAGTGTTTTTCACCTTTGTTCCTGGCATCTCCTGCCCATCCCTGCACACACAGGACCTATATGGCCTGTCTTGCCACATAAATACCTTTCTTCAGGCAAAATAAAAGGCCTGAATTCAGCAGTTGTGTCAGTCAGATGCACACAGACCTAGAAGTTACCTGCTGACTAGCGTGTCTGTCTCATCTTCTGACACCCTAAATTTCCATTTTCATATCCAAAAGATTTTTAAAGCATGCAAGGCTACTAGATGACCATGCTGATCAAGAAGTTTCTGAGTATAATAAACCTTTTGCAACGTTACTGCTTTCTTATCTGTGCTCAGCTTTAAGGAAAAAGTGTCACCAATCATTTCTCCCCCAAGAAAGTGTGTGATTTTAAAGTTTTTTGCCTTACTGGACAGACGTTTCAGTCTGAGCGAAAAAGCCCACATATTTTAGATTTATGAGAAATAAACACAGTACCTTGAAATCATGAATTACATTTCTAAGCTGGTAAAGGCTGTAACAGTCCTGGCTCTTCACAGCTGTGAGGAAGCTGTTTGTGTCATCAAGGAATCTGTTGAGGCTCTGCAGGGAACTCCTGAAGAGCTGCCACTGGCTCACGAGTCCATCAATATCTTTCTTCCTCTGCTGAACCATGCGGATAACATTCTGCCACTGCTCTTTCAGCAGTGTGAGCTTGGAAATAAACTCTGTCCTGAAAATTACAAGGGCTGAGTGTTAATTTATTTTGATCTCAAGGCTGCATATTATGGTAATTGTGATGCATCTCCATTTGCAAAGTTGTTTTCCAATTATAATACCCAACAATGCAAGAAAGTTCTTCGCAGCCCTAAGCTCAGCCCTGCTCTCTGTATTCCATCTTTTAAGCAATCCAAACAACCTCTTACATGATACAAAAAAGGGTAAGGCAAGTCAATCTTGCAATTGCGGTATAGCAGCATACATAGCACAGCAATCATACACAATATGCACTAAACACTTCTCTGAAGAACAAAAAGGTCAATCCAAGTGAGACAAGGTCGATCATTATGCTGCAAAATTGATCTGCACAATGGAAAATTGTGTAGCTATTGACCTCATTTAAGCAGTTATTTTTGTCCTCTTCTTCAACATGGTCAGATGATCCAGCAGATCTGGCTGGTTGATTAAGGCAACCCCATCTATCAATTCAGCTTCTCTGCAGGAGGCCATCATCCCTGATTTGCTCTTACACAAACCCCAGCCTTTGTGCAGGTAGTTCCAAACACAAAAATCCAGCAGCTCAGCTTAGCTTAGCCCTACCTCCCCTGGCAGTTTTAAGCCAAGCTATGGATTTCATACTGGCATGTCTGAGGGGAGCACACACACTGTCCTGCCAAGTCTCTGGGAGCAGCAAGACCTGGCAGGGAGGGAAATGTGTTCACCCCAAACACCTGAGGCAGCTGAACCTCTGCTCACAACCACTACCTGCTGTTTCTCATGCTAAATTGATTAAGGATGTAAGATCATACTGATAAAAAAACAGGTTTAGGGACCTGTTTGGGGTTTCATGGCCAGTGACTCAATGCCCTGCCATGTGTGCCAGGAGCAATGTGGATAACCCACGCCTCTGCACTCTGAGCAGCAGAGAGGTCCAGGAAAAGGGAGAGCATCCTTCATATGCAGCATCCTCATTATGCTCTGTGGGCAGGCAGCTTCTCAACCACAGGTACACAACAAAAGACTCCTCTTCAGGAGCAATTATTTTTGTTTTAAGCCCAGCCTGTTACTATCCCAAATGCAGTCTGGCCAGGGCACCTGTGTTTCTCTCTCACTGCACCTCCTTGTGCTTTTGCAAAATGTGACAGGTGATCATTCAAAGAGTGAACCCAACTAAGAATCTGGGTGTATGTCCTCATAAGAGCAAAGATTTCAATACCAATTCCAAGGAAGACAGCATATTCACCAAATGACCAAGATCTTAAGGAGAAAACCAAATAAAGTACCTTTTCTCTGCTTCTCCAGATTCCAAGGAGAGTAGAACTTTTTCTATGATAGAATTAAATGTCTGCTGATTTATGGAAATCTCAGTCTGCAGCATCTGAAAATACCAAGAGAACAAGTTTTAACTATGCAGTGAACAACCTTTGCTATGAAAGCTGCTTCTGCTCCTCTAGAGTGACAGCATTTTAATTGTAAAAAACCGAAAACTGTATTTCAATTGCTAGTGTCAAATGCACCCTAAGAATCCACAGTTTTTGGATACCAGGAGAAATTTGCACATATGTGATAGCAGACCCCACCATGAGCTGGATGATACAGATCTGAAACCTAAAGTTTTTTGACTGTTTCTCTGTAACAAATAGCAACTGTTCGGAAAAATGCCAGAGAAAACAGATTTCCACCAAAATCTAACTGGTCAAACCAGATATGCTGTGAAAATACTATTTTTAATGCATTTCTTCCAGAAACTGTTAAGACTGCTACCAGGTCTCCAGCAAACTATCCAGTTAGTTGCCACAGGCTCCAGTGTTCTGGGACAAGCAGACAAGTACACCTCAGGGCTGGAGAAATTTAGGACTTCCATGACACAGCACTTGCAGATGCACTCCTAAAGGTCTGATCCTTGCAAAAAAGGATCTGTCCCTTTGGAAAAGGATTTTGAAGTTTCAGAGTTTCTACCTTAATAGGCATTTCAAGACTGAAATGCTCTGTAAAGTCCTGCCCAGATCTGATTTCAAAAGGCAGAGCATTTTCTAGTGATTTACCCCTGCCTTCATCATTCAAGATGCTGCTTCCATTTTTAGTTAGCTTTACCTCATATACTCTTTGTTGCTCTTGCAGTTCTTCAAACCGTCCTGGAATATCTGTTTTTAAAGCTTCTTTCATTTTTTCTAGGAATTTCATCCACTTTTCACATTTCTGAAAGAATTTCTTCTCATCATTTTGCCTTCCCTCAAGCGTACTGTAAAACAAAATGAATAACCAGGAACTTCTGTTGGTGGATGTTTTTCTGGGTATGTTTACAGGTGCTCTAATGTGGTGGTTAATAAAATTAACATAGTGGGGGTTTCACTTGGCACTTTGCTCCCTTCTTCCCCTACGAACATCCAAGTTTTTGCTTCAAGTGACTTGGAATACAAATAGCCACTGAAAAATCAGGTAAACTGAAAGGGCAGAATTCCACATGGCAAGCCCCTGAGAAAGCTGAGAAGAAATTGCAAGACATCCTATGCTTTAACTTGGTTCTCATTTTAATCACAGAAAAGGGAATTGTTACTAGTGATTTTTTTTTGGTTTGCATTTCAGACCTGCAACATTCCAGAGCAGCTGCTGTTTTCTGACTCCACTGCCGAGTCAGGCTCTGCATTTTCTTCAGGGTGAAGTCACTGAGTGGCAGCTTTATGCTTGCTTCATTCAAACTCTCTATGCTTGGAGAAAGTGCAGCAAGCTCCAGTGTCTGATTCTGGAAGTAAAGAAAAAATAAATTATTGCAAAAAAGTAGTGCCTTTATTTCATATCAAAGAAGTATAGAAGCTTATTCTCCAACACCCAACATTTCTGTGTTAAATTCAAAAAATACAGGGAAAAAAAAAAGTAATAACTCTTTTACATAGTTCTGAACAGATACTCAAGACCTGGTACCTCCACATTTTCTTTATACCCTACATTGAGGAAAACAGGGTAGCTCCAGAGCAAAGCTGGGTAGAAAGATCTCCCATCTACCCCAAATCTGGGTGATTTTCCTCCTTCCATGCAGGCATTTGGCCTGAAATGCAGATCTAGAGTTTCTAAACTTTAATCATTGCTTTTTGTGTTTTGGCTGAATTATAGTTACTCTGATGGAAGTGCTGCAACTGTGACATTTAGGACACAAAGAGCATCTTGAAGTGGGCAAGAGCTGACTAGTATCTTTTTGTATTTGGGAATACAAACATACCATGAGCAATTCTGAGTTGTCTCCTTCCTCTAGACAGAGGCTATCAAAGGTGTCTGTGCAATTCTTGACACGACCCTCCAGCGTTTCCAGGCAGTTGTTGAAATCCTCCAGTTGTAAAAGATTGAACTGGGGTGAATATTGAAAATTTACATTAGTTACTATTTTTTACACTTATTCAGTAGACAAAAAGGAGCAATAAGCAATGGAAAACAGTTATTAAACTTGAATTGTAATGTATTTGTAACTCTCTATTGAACTTTTTTCCATTTTTCAACTGGACAAGGGGAAAATTTAACTCAAAGCAGAGGGCAAGAAATAGAATCTCAAATTTCTGAGACAGCTGTAACTGTGTGAAAGGAATAGGGGTTTCTGTGATACCTTTCGTAGCTTTGTGCTTTTTAACTTATTGTGAAATTGGAAAGTCAAAACTCAGCTTATCAGAGGGGGAAACTTGTGAAAATGAGCTTCCTGTGAGGTACACACAAAGCCTGCTCCCAGGTCCCTGCACAGCCAAAGCTGTGCAGCTTACATGAGCTCTGTGGAGAAATCAGTAGGGCTGGAATTCAACTTTCCTTTAGCAGAACTGCATTGGGGAAGCTTTTTCTTTCTTTCCAAAATTAAACTCCACATCTCTGAGAGCACTTACACGACAACAGTTTTATAAGGGATGAATGGCAAAAACTGGTGTGTGGAGAGAGATTGCTGTGGTAATACTACAGGGTTAAACCAGAGAAAATGACTACCCAGAAATCCATTTTTTCACGCAGCGAGAAGTTCACAGGGAATATGAGAAACCTGTTATCTTCACAAAGATTTCTGGCTTCCAGCCATTAACTGTGCTGGTAGATGGAGTCATAAATAGAGCTGGCTTCAAAAGTCTTGATGAATTTGGGTTTACTTTAAAACAGAACAATTCATTGAAACCAGACTTTTTCTACAAGAACAGACTAATTCTACATCACTAAATGTCCAGGAGTACATTTGTTTGGAAGCTTTCTCAGGAATACTTGTGCAGAGGAGAAGTCAATCCTCCACTATGAGCAGAGCTCCTGGATCCAGGTCTCTCCCCACTTGGCCTGAACAGGAATGTGAATCTGGTCCTCAGAACTACATCAAATGGTCACAGTTTTCTGTCTGGTTTTAGGTTCACTACATGAACTCTTCCCAAGGAAAACTGAAGCTCATAATTTTTTTTCAAGGCAGAACTGAGAAAGTTTACACCTTACTTCAATGTTCAAAAAATAAAAATACCTTTCCTAATCTTTAATCATCTGAGGGTCCTGGGGATAACAGGCCCACTGACAAAGGCTGATAGAGTACCACAAGCAGGTAAGGGTGAAATCCTTCACCTGCCCTTCTGGCTTCATATATTATTTCTTTATATAGTTTATCATCCTGCTGAGTTTTAATTAATTGAATTTTCAATTCAAGTACTATAGTGCTCCAATGAGGAATGTGGCTCACACAAGACTCTAGTGAAGAAGTTACCCCACACTGACAGCTAATTTAATATTAAAAAAAAAAAATACCTGAAGCTCATCCAACTTCCTCTGCAACATCTTTTCCAAATAGGTTGCTCTCTGGAATGGCTGCAGCTTCTCCATCAGAATGGCTTCAGCAGCTGTCCCAGCCTGCTGTTTTATCCTGTCAGCCTGCAAATAAATCTGGGTTCGGCATCCTGCGATGTTTTGAAGGCTGTGCTGTAAATTCTGATGAGAGAAGGGGAAAAAAAAGTCAGCTAATGAATCAGATCATCATTCATGTGCCACTTTCATTTGGTATCTTTTGTTGCTGTAACTAAACTCTTTTTGTTGATCCCATCTGGGAGCCAAGCTCAGCTATGGTGAAACCTTCAGCCTTTTACTTGGAGGATAATGGGAACTGCATCCATTGAGTGCAGTGCTGGGAAAGGCACAGTTCAAAGTTCAATGGAACACCAGTGACTTCAGGCAGCAGGATACTGCTGCTACAAAGGAAATCAGGGAGGGAAATTGGGATAACCCTCTCTATGAGATGTGTGAACACTAGAAGATGCAGGAACTGGCCCATGCTGCAGATGAGGAATGCTATTTAGTTACATCATACCAGTACTTTGGATCCCTCAGTGACTGAGGGCTATGGGTTTGGTTTTATTTGTTCCCCTTTACTAAGAAATGTGCTATAAAATTATACTCTAAAGGCAATATAAGAACAAAGGGAGTAATTTTAGCCCCATTCAATGTACTTGATTTTTTTCTTTTTTTTTTGACAAGTGAAATTTACTTTTAGCCATGAAACCCCCTGAAATTTGCCACTATGTATTGTCTTTTCTGAGGATAATGAGCAAAGTGTTCCAATCAATAGCAAAGAACACATACATTTCCCTAAAAAGCAAAATGGTCTTTGCTTCCTGACCCCTTTGTTTGAAA
Organism: Leptocoma aspasia; assembly: GCA_013399835.1. Classification (NCBI taxonomy): domain Eukaryota; kingdom Metazoa; phylum Chordata; class Aves; order Passeriformes; family Nectariniidae; genus Leptocoma; species Leptocoma aspasia. The sequence goes on along the minus strand of VXAX01004548.1, from coordinate 439,388 downwards.
GGATCATGTTATAAAATAGCACTCCAGACATTTAATAAATAACCCATTGATTTCTTATTCTCTATATAGGAATTTATTTTTATTTTTTGTGGTGACAAAAATCCACAAACCCATAATCTTTCCTAATATATAGAGAGGAAAAGATTAGAGGGATTAAAATACAATTTTGTTATGCACATGTATATTCAAATACACATAACTCATATGCCATTTCACTGATCCCCAATCTTTTAACTCACCACTTAAAAAACCCCACAATAAATTCCATGTGTTCGACCCACACACACCAGAACAGGATCTACAGTGCTAATGGCAGTCAGGTGGCCATGCCTTGCTTAGTAGGTATAACACTCTTCCCAAAAATTTCCAGAAAAGGCAATTCCTTTTTCCTGACATATTGGTGAATTTATGTCACAGCCATTAGTAGATCAGAAAGAAGTAAAAATACTTTGGTCTAGGCTTTGCTACTGTCAGGTTTTTTTCTGACAAAGAAAGATACATGAGTTCTCTTCCCTGTAATGTAAAGTTTCTTATTTAAGGCCACATGCAAAATGGAATACTCTGGACTTCTTCCAATTCGTGGCTAGAGATTCATAAAGCACAATGAATCACTGCTCTGTCCTGACATAAGGATTATTATATTTCTTTATTGCAGTCTGAAGAAACCAAAAAATGTCAGAACCTAATGACAGCTTTGCTGCCTGAGAGAGTCCAATGTACCGCGTGATTTCAGTATGAGAACTCATTTGCCTAAAGTCCAAAGCATTCAGAGTAATCTAATGAGCTCAGGAATCTGTGAACTCATCACACCAGACCAAAACACAGTACCAAATCCAATTAAAAACAATTTAAAGGCTGTGGAAGAGCTCAAGATGACCCTGTGCTTGGGAAAACTGCTCTTTTTTCCCCTCAGCTATTGTTCCAGTAGATGTTATTCCTCCTCCCAAGCAATGCCCTATTAGGTAAATAATTTTTCTTTCAGTGATTCCTTCCAACACAGGCCTGATCTTTTGTGTAGAGCAGAAGGGGGCAGAGATGCAATATGACTCCCTTCTGCTCTTTTCTCACCATACTATAACTCTGGTTTGGTCTCTGGTCAAAATGCTTAAAGGAAATACAAAGGTGCCTGCTGATGGAAGAAACCCACAGATTTTATCTTTTCCACTGAGTGGATTGTTGGTATTCTTTTGCCTTGTTTCTCAAAAACAAATCTTGGTTTGTACCAGGTAGCAGAAACTTATTCATGTACCTTCATCTCCTGTATCCTCTGCTCCAGGGTTTCTGTCATGTTCTCCTCTGGCACGTGAGCATCCAAGAGCTGAGCACACTGCTGGCTGTACTGCTGTAACTTGGCTGCTGTCTCAGTGCACAAAGCATCAAAGGGCTCCCAGAGCTGCAGAGCTGCCTGTGCTGCCTGCAGCTGATCTGTGATGTCTTCATTTACTGAGTTCCACCTGCCAAAATATCAAAAGATTGAGAGCCTTTTCCCGGTAGGTTCTCCTGCAGAATATGATTTGGCATAGGACTCCTGTGGGAGTTGCTTGGCATCCACACCTATGATCCTGAAAGCCAAAATTTGTGCTGTGGGACCCATCACACAAAAAGCATGCAGGTGAAAGGTACAAGTCCCCCATCCCTGGAAGTGTTCAAGGATGGATGGGGCTTGGAGAAACCTGGTCTAGTGGAAGGTGTCCCTTTTCATGGCAGGGGGGGTTGAAACTGGATGATCTTTAAGGTCCTTTCCAACCCAAACCATGATTCTGTGATGCTGCTCCTCACACAGATGCCCTTGGATAGGTGAGATGCATTGGTATAAATTTGAAAACCTTACAGATGTTTGAGTCCTGCCTCAACAACTTGGGTTTTTTTAAATACTGATAACTGGGGTCTGATTTTGCAGGCTTACCTAGTGTGTGCCTCTGTGCACTTCTGGTCAATAATCTCTGCAAAGGAGGGGGAGCAGTTCTTCTTCAGGTTACTGGCAGCAGCCTGGAGCTTGGTCCAACTTTCTTCACTGTTCTCTGATTCATCTTGAAGAGCCTGCAGAATGGATTATTGCAATTAATTGTGGGGGATAAATGACCTAAGTGAAACTTCCCCTGTAGATTGGTAGGGATAGGGCAGCAATAATGCCATATTTTTGCAGCACAGATTAAAACATTTGCAGAAAATGTAACACCTGTTCCTAAAAATTAGGAAAGTAAGAGAGGTGAAATGGTCCAAGTTAAAGAAAAAAATCATTCAGGAGACCTATTTTAAACTGAGATAATTTACTGGCTGTTAAAGAAAAAAGCTCATTTAGCAAACCCACACCCCTGAAATGAATAAATGAATTTGCTAGAAAACAAAAGTGCTTTTATTTTAAGCCACTGTTTCTACTGGCAGTAAAGTTGGCTTGACACCTCCTGTCCTCAGCTGCAAGTTCCCCCTCCTGATATTACAATTACAGCATATCTGTGAACTGCTCCAGGTTAAAAGTAAACAAGGTGATGGAAGGAAGGAGGTGAGAAGGTGCCCAGTTCCTTTTATTTATAACATGAGCCCAGGTGAGGGTGAAAGCACTTGTGCAGGGTTTACTGCCAAGAGTCCTCTACCCAGCATTCACAGCCTCAGTCTGTCCTGCACCACTTCTGATACAACTCCAAAAAACCCCAAACAAATCAGGCCTTATTTACAGGAAAACAGGGAGTGCTTGCACAGCCTTTCAAGACTCATTTAAAGCCAGGAAAGGGGATTTCAGCCAGAGCTGTAAAATGGCCAGACCCAGGGCCAGGCTAACTGCCTACTCCAGATGCTCCACTTGGACTCTGTAACAGCCAAGCAGAGCAGCAGGAGGATCCAGAGCATTTATGTTTGGCATTCTGACTCATTCAGAGGCTGTGCAGAAGACTCCAGCTCTCTGGAGGATGACAGAATAGCTGGATTGGTGCTGGAGCAAGCAGAAATGCCAGGCTCAGCATCAATACAAGGTGCAAGGGAGCACGAGGACTTGGTGGGCTTTTTTCTTGAACCTAAATTGCAATCAAGTTGAACTTATGCACTACATAAAATAAGAAGTCTAAGTACCTCTGGAGATTAAAAATTAGTAATATTGCACTAACTTCAGTGACATTATAAAAAAGAAAAATTTGCTCAGATGGTTTTTTGGTCTTTTTTTCAGTGGAGTTTGTTTGCCTAAAGGCATAGAAGAAAGTACAGAAATAAGACAACTTTACCTGGAGAGTTTTGACCTGTTTTTTCAAAGCTTCCAATGAAGCTTCTTCCCCAGAAGGTTTGCACTGGCCTATGCAGTACAAATATCTTGTTGTCATCAGGCTGACTTCTGCATAAATTTCATCATATGCTCTCCACTGCTCCAGTATTGACTCCATTGAGACCTTTAGCTGTGCAACCTACAGACGAACCATTTTTGTTAATATTTCTTGGGTTGTCCTGACATATAAATCACCTCTAAATTGACTTAGAAATCTAAATTCAATGCTCAATCCATAACAATTCACAAGAACTCACCAAGTTGGAGTATTTTGCTACTTGGTAAGGCTTTTTTGTGCAGGCTTCAAAAAAAGCAGTAAACCGTATCTAGAGTGAAGTATAAGAATTTGCTGGAAATTAAAATTTCACTGGAGTTCAAGGTAGCACTATTCTGCCAGAACACCTCAGGACGTACTGAAATAATGAACTCCTTATTCCTTCCACCCAAAATCAACCTGAAGTGGGAGGAAGTTGAAAGCCTTAATCTTCTTAGGAAGCAGATAGTTTGATCCAGAGATCAAGTTTCCCTTCAAGGACAATTTGAACAGAAATTGGTTTGCATGGAAGAAGCCACTACTGCAATACTCTGAGAGCTGTCATCCCTCTTATGCCATTGTGCTCTAATAATGCAGGCCCACCTGGATCCCAGGCTAGCAAGTTCAGGATTTTCATACAAAATTACATGATGGATATCCCCTTTATTTTCTGTCCCTTTCATTAATGATGGATATCCCCTTTATTTTCTGTCTCTTTCATTATTGCAGTTGTCTAATCTACAAGAAGCAGGCATGGGTTTCATTTGCCACATGCTCCTAGACACTGCAAACACAAAAACAGAGTCCTCCTTCAATCACTGTTATCCTTCTGTTCCAGGGAAGTACATAAGGCATGTCCTGGGTTAGATAAAACATTCACCTAGTTCAGCACCTATTTTCAGTCATGCTTGGAGAAAAGCATGAAAACCAGGCAGACAAACCACCATGTCTCCACGAGACCTGACAAAAGCCAGGTGCCAGATTTCGGTTCTGACTATGCAGCCACACAATGGAAGATGAAAAAATGTCCACACCATAGTTCACCCTAAATAGACTGCATAGATCATTTTATCCTAGTACCCAGGTTTCAGGCACATACAGACTGGTGGATTAATCATCCCTATTCCCTTTTGAATCATGGTACAGGTGGGAGGAATCTCTAATTGATTTTTGTAGCCTGTAGCTAATTACTGCCCACACAAGGAAGATGGCAAGACATCGTTGCCGGGAAATGTCTCTGGGCCACAGACTCACAGGTTTGAGCTCAACCCACGGACAATTTAATCAAGGTATTACATCTCCTCAGCCCTGTATTAGAAATCTCTGCCTGGCTCTGATGTGAGCAGTCACCCGTGGGAAGGAACCTGCACTCGCTGTTTCACTGCACACACACAGAGCTGAGCCCCAAGAACATCCTGCAGTTTGTAAGTTTGGTACTTTAGTCATAAAATCACTAAAATTAACATGACCTACAGTGACTGTAAGAAGAAAAAAAGCACCAGGCTGTCAATCCTGCCAATTTGTATCCCCAGCTATACATCTGAAGGAAAAACTTTCATCATGTACATAAACATAAATTTTCCTGCTTTCTTGGTAAGAAACAGTCACATCCTTTCTGCTGAAACCTAAACCAAGAAGCAGCAGATCAATACTGGATCGAAATCTCCTGTGGAAAAATTCAAGCAAAAGGATTCAGGTTTCACAAAGTCCTGAGGAAAAAAGGCAAGGAATCTGTAATAAAAAGTGTAAAGCAATCTTAACTAGAAACACAACCACTCCATCATGTATAATTCTCTACATTACGTAGTTACTTATTATCACAAATTTGAATTTATAAATGTACTCATTATTATCTCTCCTGCACCTATCAATTACATCCACATAAAAAAAGATCAGCTCCAATTATAAAGATATTATGACTATAAATACAAACTGCTGGGGAGTCAGTTTGCATGGGAAACCAATCTGCCAGACTTTCCTTGAAGTAACTGGAAACTACACAGGATTTGAGGATGGCAAAATCCACCCTGGTGTGTGGATGAAAGAGTAACTGGGAGGTGGAAAAGTGCAGTGAGAACAGGGCCAGAGTAGGCAGTTTCCACCAGTTGCACTACAGGGGAGAAAGACCAGGGTATGGAAGAGAAGGAGATCAAGTAAGAGAGTTTAAGGTTTCCATTTTCAGCTTGACAGAAAAATAGCAGTACTCTTTAGTTTCTTAAACTGCAGATGGGGATCTGTTCCTCCTCCCTTTGTACTCAAACTGCTTCAAGATCAGACTGATTTCTCTCTCTCAACTTTGGAAATACATTAATTTACAGTAAAGACTTAAAATGAAATTCTTAAAAAGGTAAAGAGTAAGGAATACTTTGCATCTTTTTTGTTCCAGCTCCGCCCATCCCATGAAGAAGATGAATAACACTGGTGGTCAGAACATGCAGTGGAGGAAACCTGAACACAAGCAAGGCTTTTACCTGGTTTACAATGCTGTCCTTCATTTCACACAGCTCAGCTGTCCTGAGAGACTGAGCTTCTGGGGTTTGTTCTGCACTACCATTCAAAGCCAAACTCTGTTTGAGCTCATCAAGAGTTTTGGATTTAGCCGTGAGTTGATTTTCTAGCTCCTAAATAATGGGAAAAAAAAAAAAAAAGAAGATGAATAAGATCTTTTAATGAGACCATAGAAAGAAAATTCTGTGTGAGGAGCTTAGATAAACATTCCTTCTTTAAAACCAATTTTGTACAATTCTTCAGTCATGTAAAGGTAAGACAGAAACTGTTTTTGCAATAGGCAAGTCCCTGACATCCTAAAAACTTCTAGAAAGTTATTTTCAGTTTGTCCCTTTACTCAGAGGGACCTCCATGGCAGAAATTCCAGAGAAATCAACTCCAGTGAAATGAAGTGAGAACAATCTCCAATGAATGGAGATACCTGGGAGAATAACTCCTTCCCCAGCACAACCAGCAAGATTATAAGAGTCTTGATATGCTGGGGAAAGCTCAGCAGAGAGTTCTTTACAATGTGAGGAACTATCCATACCCACAGTGGGCCACAACATTTTCCTGTAATGCTACACTTAAAGCCACGTCCCTTTTTCACCTCTCACTGACCGCTCCCAAAACATTTTTGAATTTGGACCTCATTTTTATTGACCAAATGAATTTTAATTAAACATTTTAGCCACCTGTATCCTACCACTGTGTGTTGCTGAGCAGGTAAGTGTTTAGTCCAAGCTACCCTTGTGCCCTTCTTCCATTCTGGCCCCTCCACACATTTCAGAGATGCAAGTAACTCAGTGTGTAACAGAGCACTCCAGACAATAAAAGCAGCCTACTACAAGAGAGAGATGTAACCATGGCAATGAAAGAACAAATATTCCATGTTAAAAAACAGAGAGGGAGCACTGTACTGAATGAAAACAGCAGACTGTCAGAGTAACAGGAACCAATTATTAGCTGGCTGCCACCTGTATTAATTTTGAGGGATCTGATGCCTACAAAAACATAACAAAGGACACTCACATCCTTGTGTTGCAGAGAGACTACACTACAATCTAGGGCAGAAGTAGAGAGGGTTGCTATTTCTCCAAATGGGACTGAGTAGTTTCCATGACACTTCCATCACAGAGCTCTTCAAACTAATGGAATTGATAATTTCTGCCATGGCTGTGCTGAACTGAGAACTACTTCTATTGGAAGTATCTCAGAATACAATATTGCTGCACAACACTCCAAATACCATGAAGCAACAGCAGATGCATCTTCAGTTGGTGGGAAAAACCACAGAACAGCCACTCACATTAAAAATGGCTCTGGCTCTTTATCACTTGAATGCAACGTGCTTTAATTAAAATGACATTGGAGAATTCTTCTGGGAAATGGCAACTTCCTTTACATTTCCTTCTGTTAAAATCTGTGCAGTTCCTTAGTCTGGATTCAGCAAAGTGTGCTAAATAGGGCTTTTACAGTAATATCACTCACGTCATGCTTTACCTTGCAATCATCTAAGGTGTTCTGTGCAGAGATCAGACTTGCTGGCGTCTGTAAGGATCTCAGTCGATCACTCTGAGCTTCCAGCCAGTTGTGCAGAGTCTGGGCTTTGTTCTCATTCTCAGTAATATCCTCCAAAATGTGTTCCAGGTCTTGTATCTGAAAGTTACAGAACTGTTTTAAACCTACAGCTGGGCACAAACAGGGCTTTGCCTTCCATGACAAAATTTGAGATTACAAAATCTATACTGAAAATACTCTTTAGAAATAATGTTTTGAAAGGAAAATCCAAAAATTTTTGCAGGATCTTTAGCATCAGACCTTTTCCTTTGGAAGAAACAAAGCAGTGTGTGTTTTGGAGCTGGGAGACCTGACAAGCTGGGGGACCCTGGGCTATGTGGAGTCTGAAAATCTGATTCTCACTAAAACCCACCAACAAGGCTACTAATAAGAAAGGGACCTCAAGTTGCCTATCTTTAATCTTGGCCCTGAGGATCCATTAAATCCTAGAACGGAATTTCATGAAAATAGTTAGAGAAGATAACCTTTTCCCCAACAAAACTGCAATTTCATCATGGAAATTTTCAATTGTATGGGAAATGAAATTTTCACTTAAAAATGTTTCTGGAAGACTTTCTGAACTAAAAAATACTGGCAATTTTCCATTTGACCAGAAGTCTTTGTATCTGGATTCAGAAAGGGCAGCTTTTCCCAAAGCTGTATAAATTGAGACACAGAGATGAAAGATAAACGGTTGGTAGAGGGATTTATTCCACCACTCATAGTTGCATTTTAGGATTCTAAGCTTCACCCATGTCTTTTCCATATCATGAGTCACACCAGCTTTTCTGGGCATTGGGGCACATAAGCAGCAGCATCTAATTCTGGATGCATGGATTATTTCTATCCTCACTAGAATAGAATAATTCTGAGGCATTGCCTGAAACAGAATTTCTCCAGAGAAACAAGACTATGTGCTGATAGCAAAATTCTGCATGTAGACTATCAGCTGCTGATCTTCAAAGCACTCCATTGGGAAAGCATATTTAACTACTGCAGGAGGAGGACACCAACACAGAGCCACCCATTTCCAGTGACCCAGGAAGGCTGGAGCAGGGCTGGGAACTGATCCCTGCTGTGCCTTATCCAGGAGGCTCATATGTCCCCATCTGAACGTGGCTGTCAACACTACTCAATAATCGCTGCTTTCACAAATCCAACTGCTACAACAGGAAAACTGCTGGGAGCTTAATATATCCTTAATACTGAGCAGTGGCACAGGCAAAACCAGAGCTATAAAAGAGAAAGCCATGCCATAGGAATTCAGTCCAACCTTTCTGTTGAGGGCTGCCTGGAGCCGGTGCCACCGCAGGTTCATCTCGCCCAGGCACTCAGCAAACTCTGTCCTTTCGTAGCGCTTGCTCTCCACATCACAGGTGCTCATCTGCAGCAGGGACTGGTTAACAAAATCTACCATCCACTGCTTAAAGTTCATTTCCATCATGTATTCCTGCAGGGAAAAAAAGAGAAAGAACAAGAACATAAACCAATCAGTTCTGCAGTTTTAATCTGATCATTTCCAATGATGCTTCAAGGTGTGGCCATGGGACATTGACGGCTTTGTTTGAATCATGACCTAAAAGATTTTTCTGAAAGAGACCTGTCTGTAGGAATAATTCTCAAATTTTACCTTTCTGTATTTGTGTAGCTGTTTCCATCCACTGAAATTTCTGCAGAAAACCTCTATCACTGCATAGGTAGTTCAAGGTAAAAACAGGCTAGTGATGGAGCAGGGAATAAAACCCAGGGGTACCAGACCCTGTACTTAATCCATTGGACAAAACCATGACACTCCACGGGCCTAGATTAGGCCAAGAGCAAGGCTTTCCCACACTCCTGCAACTCACAGGCAAAGGCAGCACAAGCTTCTACTCTTTTTAACAAAATATCTGGTATCAGAATATAACCTCCAGCATCTCTAGCGGAGAGAGATAAGTGAGAAACTACATGCAGAGTGAAAACATAAGGGAATGTCTTTTTATTTCAGAGGGTATTAGAAGAGAGTAGGAAAGGGCTCCATATTTATCTATAGTGCCCAGAAAAGTCATCAGGGAATACCACAGTAGAGGTTCTGAAGCCACAGCTGCTTCCCTCTAGGAATTTGAGACCCTCATCCCATCTTTCTTCTCAGCACACACAACCCCACATTACTGATAAGTGCAAAAGATATGCCTACAAACCCACCTCTAAATATCCTAAGTGTTAAAAGCAGCACCTCACCTATATGTCCCAACTGCCAAATCCAACTGATTCAGACCAAAATGTTATATATGTGCTATACCAAGGCACTTGGAAATAAATGTTTGCATTGGCACTTGCCTTACGTGCAGCACCAAAGTGCCTGCAAGCTGCAGCTGCAGACTGAGAACTGTCAGCCTGTCTGAGCCCTGGGCAGGGGCAGAGCAAAACAGGGCTCTGTGGGGATTCATGCCCTGAGGCTGGGCTCCCTGGCATCTCTGGAGGACACAGCTTGAGTCCTCCCCTGTGGCTGGAGCAATCAGCCTCTGCCACTTGTGCTCCGAGATCTGAACAGTGCCAAGAGTCTGCTGCAGCCCTTCTCTCTCTCTCTCTGCAGGGATGTTCATCTGGTCCCTCTTTCCTAGCAGGTTATTTCTGTTGATGACACCTAATATTCAAACCCCCTGTTCTCTAGTTAAATGGATTCAGGTTATGGAGCTCCATTAGGAGGTATTCCTTATTAAAAAGACAAACTAGAACACAGCACAAAAACAGAGTCTGTCTTCCTAAGGAAGGAAAGCTTTCCTGCTTGTCACATTTTATAATCTAAATGCAAGAGAGAGAACAAATAAGACAGATGGGACAGCATGAGAAAAGAGGATTACAGCCCAGCAGGCAGTAGCTGTATTGCAGAACAGGCAGTAGTTTGTGTGTCATGGAATCATAAGGTATTATAAAGGAGGATGTTTCGACACGTTTCAGACTTAGCAACCCTCTTGAGAGCATGGGGAAGGATATGACAGTGCCTGTAGGCTGCTTCCATCCTTTTCACAGCAGGCCTGGACTTGCAGTTTCCCATTTACCTTGTACTTCTGAAGGAGAGCCTTGACCTGGGCAGCACCACGTTGTGAATTTATTGGCTCCTCTCGCTCCTGCTGTTGTTCCACATGGTCCAGCCAGGCCATTAGTTCAGCAATAGCTTCCCGTGATGAAAGCTTTTCCATCTGAAGCTGAGGTAAAGCATATAATGAATCCTCTACACTCTACTTGTTAGAAATACCAAGGAAAATGGCATTTCTATTTTTAGAAAGGCTCAGGCACTATAATCGCATTATTGGGGCATGAACTTGAAAGTGAGCCCTGTGCTCCAGAGGGGCAAATGACCTCAGTTCTAGAATTCATGAATCTGAAATAAAATTCTTTCTGAGCAATTCTTTCTAATTTTAAGTAAGAGAGTTCCATGCAAAATCATAAAGATAATAAATATATGTAGAACAGCCCAGGAAGAACACAGCAATATTTGAACTGCAGTACAATATTGGAGTTATTCTGAAAGCATGGCACAGCTAATTCGGAAAAAGGCAACTGAATCCCAGCAGCAGCATTTTAACATAATTATTTAGCTTGAACTGAGAGATGGCAGCAGAGTTTCTCACTCACCTGGTGAAGCTTTTCTTGGATGGCTGGGAGCTGTGTAATCAGTTCTCCCCATTTCTGCTCAAACTTTGCCAAGGATGACCTAAGTGCTGCAGTATCAGCTTGCTTCACGTGGAGGAGCTGGCTGGCAGTGCTCACCACTGATGACTTCAGGGAAGATTTTTCATCAACTTCCTTAGAAAATGTCTGAGGTGCAGGGGAGAAATTTAAGAGAGGGTAAATATTTACATATCTCTTGAAATGAAGACAAGCCATATTTTTACAGGATGAGATGCCCCAACAAACAGATTTTATCAAGATGGAAAAGTTCAGAAAACCTAAGCTCAACATGTTCTGGCAGATAAAGCATTTTTTTGCCCACCTTGATATACAGTGCTGAATGCCACCTTTTGCTCCCAGAGAGACTGGGAATATCTTGATCCTCACTTCACACAGAGGTCCAGGGAGCAACCCCATTCCTCAGACCTCTGGCCAGCTCACATTTACCAGTCAACCTCCACGATGCTTTGCTTTCCCCCTGTGCACTGTTCCTTCTGTCTGGCCTTACACTGGAGCTGAACCTCCTGGCTAGCCACCCAAGGGGAGCAGGCAGAGACACAAAATGCAATTCAGCATGTTTCTCTCTCCTGGCTTTGGCTGACCACCTCCTGTACCCTGAGCCCACACTCCAGGTTCAGTTGTTAAGTGGCTTTGGGGCACACAGCCATTCAGTGCTGTATTATGTGGGTGGCTCAAAGTCATGGCAAGCAAAAAAAAACTCTCAAAAGGGTCATTTTCACCAGAATTCACAATGTCTTATCTAAACCTGGCAGCAGAAATTACTTACAAACAAACTGCTGATGTTGTCCCTGATGGTAGCAAGATCTTGTGACACATTGAGAGACTGCTCCTTCCAAAAATTCATTCTTTGCTGAGCAGAATCCAACCATTTCATCAATTCCTCTGAGTCTCTGTTGTAGCTACAGGCGGAAACAAAACACAGAAACACACATCTAGCAGAGGCTGGGATACATTTCTCACCCTCCAAGTTGTCTTCCCTGTGAGATGGCATGTGCTATTCTGGCACCTCTGCTGCTGCATAAACCTGCAGAAGCATGGCTTCAGCTGTCATCTATAAAAAATCACAAACTAATGTCTAGCTGATACTTCAAACTGGTTTTTTGTGTGTTAGACCCACCTGACTAGGAGTTTCAGTAATGTTTGAAGTCGGTGTAGCTCATGGCCAACTTTTTTGGTTAAAGACAACCACTGCTCTTCCAGCTTCCCAATCTGGCTTCTTATTTCTGGACAGCTCACAGCAGTCAGCAATTTCTTCCCTTCTTTCACCATCTGGTACAGCCTGGCATGCTTTTCATCAACACTGCTTTTGATTTTCTGTCAGAATATGGAAGTTTGCAAAACAGTAACATTTTAAAGACAGAAAACACAACTAGAAAAACACATATCCCTTGTTCTAACTTCTTAACCTCCCGTTTCTTCTGTAATGTATTTTATTTTCCAAATGATAGGAATCTGTAATTCATTACATGCAAAAGGGACACAGTTTTTTGTGGGTTTGTTCATTTTTTGTCTGTTTGTTTCCTCCGGGTAGGTCAAGACAAATCTCAACATACTTTTATACATTGTCAGAATGACTGTGTTATGATTTGATGGGCTTTTCTGACACCTGAAGACCTCAGGCAATGGACAAACACTCTCTGTCAGACCTGGCTGCACTGTCCAAACATATGACTGCTCCCACCATAAAATTATTGTCTTTCCATGCTCCTGAAAGTCATTGCTCCTCCTTCAGGCTCTATCCTGTTTTTGAAAAAAGTTACCACTGTTTTGAAGGAAACAGCTGGGATAATTACTGAATAATGGTGGCAGGGAGAAATGAAGAGTGGACAGTGAAGTCATTAAGTAAAAAACAAAGGTCTGCGGGTATTTCTCTTGCAGGAATTAAGCCCTAGAGAATTTAGTCTACTCTGTTTTAGAAACTGTGAAACTCCACAGTTTCACCCTGCACTAAACATCTTCTAAAGCTTCAGGACTTTGTTTCTGAAGTCTTTAAAGACAAATAAAGATTTAAGAGTGAAGATCTAGTGAAGAACTTAAAAAGCCAAGGAAAACCAGGCAATTTCACATCAATGGCTGTGCAAATTTTGCATGTCTCTTGTTTCAGTGCAAAAGGTATCAAAAGCACCAGGGGGCCACTATGACTGTAAACATCTACTGCTGATTTTTTACAAAGGCTTTACTGTAGCTCAGACTCTCCTGGGAATGTCCAGTGATGGCTTTCCTGCAGTCAGCTAGATTAAATCATTATAGTACTTTGATTCCTTTATTAAACATTCATTAATCATTTACTGAACACTCATTAATTTGCTTTTATTAAACACTTATTAATTCAAAAAATTCTAACAGTGTGTGTCCTCTGAAGAGTGTGTCCTCTGAAGACTGAGAAAGGTCAAACCTGTGAGGAATACAGAGCACTCTCTGAAAATACAGCACTAGATTACTGAAACCCTTTCTTCTTAGGTTTATAAACCTTTCTTAATTTTATAAAACAACCATAAATGCTGCATTCATATCCTTATATTTAACTGTGTTTAAAACATGGATAAAATATTTCCAGCTGGAGCTGAAGTTGTAAATAAAGATAAAGCTCTGTCATCAGAGATGCAGCTGCAACTAGTGTTGCAATAAAAGTTCAAATATTTGGTATTTTCAGATATTTGAAAGCACTAGGTTGATAGTCCTTTTCCATAGGTTTAACACTGTGGCATGAAAATAACTTCTGAGTTACAGAGAAGTGGCACTATGTTCACTCTAAGGCTCTTGTTGTCCTTGGGATTCATGGAGCCTGCACAACATCTATTTTAGCCCAAATACTTCCCTTTGAAGATGGAGTTATAAAGTAGTTTTAGTCATTACTCCCACTAAAATGGACTTGTAGCCCCTGGCTGAAATTAGCAGCCCAATCTTCTCCTAGTTTTAGAAGTCAGTTTTGAGCTTGCATGCACACACAGCTGAGGAGATGAGGCAGTGCCCTGCAAATCATCTCCTCATATACTAACTAGTATTTTTTGCCAGTTCTACTGATCCATAAAGAAAAACAGTGACAAACACATAAATACCTCTAGAAGTGCAATCCTTTCCATTAATCTTTCTTCAGTTTCTTCAACCAAACTGACAGAAGGCAACGTAGAGGCAAGTGCTTCTAACTCCTTATTGAAAACTAGGCATTCCTCATCAAATACCATCCAATCCTAAAAAAAGACATTGAATTGTTAACACAGCACACATCCATTTACATTAATACACCAGACTCAGGCCTTAATGCCTTCTCTAGCATCAGCAGCTCTTGCTTTAATGAAACATAACACAAAACACAAAAATAAGTGAATAATATGTAAATATCAAAGAGAGAAATGATTTCACCACAGATGAATTAATTATGCATTCTCCAAAATCTTTAAGGATTCTTATTTTAAAGTGGTATATGCAATTTTTTATTCTATAGGGATGTTCTGAGATTATTGGTTAATTTTTTTTAAGTTTTATTTTGAAGTGGTACTGGTATTTTTCTGCCTTAAAGGGTTCTTCCATCAGTCCAGACACTCGGAAATTACAGCAAGAAAGTGTGATGTGTTGGAATGTCCACTTCTAGAGATTTTAAAGAAGAAAATTGGTTTACTGACACACAGAGAATAAGGAATAAATAGACTGTTGCTGTTTAGGGGAATCAGGAAAGGGCAACCACTAGCCAAAGAATCACTGGTAGGACTCCAAGAGATACCCCAGATTCAACTTTTCTCGTTCCCTCCAGCTTTTACTCTTGGGTGTCTTTTGATTTATTACCTTTAACAGGCTCTCTAAGTGTATGCCATACTGGCAGGCCTTCTGCTCCAGCAATTTGACTTCATTCACCAGCTCTCTCCAGAATTCCTCTCTCTTTTGCAGGACAGAAGGACTCACTCTCTTGGAAAACACTTCCATGTAAGCCATGCGTGTCATGAGGTTGCGGAAAAAGTCCTGGAAAAAAGCCCCAAGTTAAAGGTTGCTCTTTAAGAGAGATCACACTCCCACAGCAGGAGTTAAGGCCTAAGTAGTAGGGAGGACACAATAATCCTTTGGGATAACTATAAGAAAGATGTGTTTTCCTTACACAGCTATGTGTTGTGAGGTAAGCAGAAAAAGCAATTTATGATTAAAACTGGTACTGTTTTGGTCTACTGAAAAAAGTCTCTCCCCTTTGCCATGAGCCACTCTCCTCCACTACACAGTGGAGAAACCAGTCACAGAAAACAGTGCTCCTTGCTATGCTGAGCTGAGCAGTGCTGTGAACAACAACTCATACCTTGTGATTGCTCAGGTGAGACTGCAGAGCTGCTCTGCTTTTTGTCAGGTGCTTTGGATCTTGTGCCATCCTCTCTCTTCCAATAGCTACCAGCTCTGCAAACCCACGAAGCAAGTCCTCATACTGGCTTTCACTGATGGAAGGCGAGTTCAGCTCCACATACTTTGCTTTCAGAATCCCCCACATGTCATCCAGAACATCCTACAATGCAAACAGTGTAGTGATTCATGAAGGACAGAAATGAACCCCACAAACCCACTGAACACAAAACAACCATCACCTTTTGATGCTGCAAATGCATTGCTTAGAAGAATCAAATGTTGCTGAGTAAGCGGAAACTGTACTGTGCTCTTACCTCTAATTTATAAGCTTCCTGGATTAAGGTGATAGGTAACTGCAATCTTTCTCCATGGCCTCTCAATTTTGCTACTTGGTTTTCAAAGTTCTGCAGCTCCACAGCACAGGCATCAATTTCCTGGATGAAGGACAAAATTAACTATTAGGAAGAGCTCCATTCCAATAAACTCCCCATTATCACAGGTAGTGCAGTGAGTCCAGTGGCTGGATTTCTCCTGTACTAGCACTTCAGAAAATCCAATAAGCTTATAAAATAAATGGACAGAACATGGCATAACTTACTGTGTTCACACAGCACAGCCAAGGAGGGAATTCAGGTCTTGTGTCTCAGGACAACATTCAACATGCCTTTCCATTTACTAATTCAAGAGCAGCCATTAAAAGGAACCATGGACTCAGAAAACAGTTTTTTCTTATTACTCAAAAACACTCAGGGATTGACAGGATCCCTCTGAAGGAAGGAAAGCTGTGGTCTTCTGGCATTCCTTTTCCAAGAGTGGTTACCTAACAGAATATAGCCAGTCCTTGCTAGGGAATTCAGCAGGGAACACAGCTTTGAGTCTGGCAGAAAATTATGCTTCTAAGCAAGGGTATGAGCCTGTAATAAGAAAGCTTCAGAACACCCTCCCCACTTCGGTAATAAGTAGGTAAATAGCCAATGACCATTCTGGGGAGGATATGCAGTCTGTTAATTAATAATTTTCTGCTACTCTCAATAAAGGTCAAAGAAAATAGCTTAACTGGTCAAATTCCATATGATAAAGTGCTCATAAATGCTGCATGAGAAGACAGAAATACCAGAGTCCTATTCCCACAAAGAAAAGGTAGTTTGGCATAAGTAAAGGCATAACATGCATAGCTCTTTTTCTTCTCTGCCATAGTATGGGGTGTTTTTGCTCTGGGAGGTTGAGGAGAGACTGGTTCCTCCACTCCAACCACTAAAATGTCTGGAATTAGGTCTGAGTAGAGATTGGGGTGTAGTAAAAAAAAAAAAAAAAAAGGTGGTGGTGAATATGGCAAATACTGAACTCCCTCTTTTTCCCATTTTAAAAACCTAAGTTAGACTCAAACTTAATAAAAATATGAAACTTCACAAATTGTAGAAAACTGGAAATAATAGCTCATTCTGTAAAAACTCTCATTTCCTTCAAATAAAATTACCTGAAGCTGTTCAGTAACATTATGTCCACGAAGTTCATTCAAGCATTGCTGCAGAGCAGCTTTTTTCTCAGTTAACTGATCATAGAGTAGCCTGGTTTGATTCTGCACAAGAAACAAACATCAGAAATATATCACATTAACAGGAGTATAGTAATGACCAGACAAAATTATACAGCAACCAAAACGATTACCTCCTTAAGTAAATGCATTTTTTCCCTCTTAAACAAACAAAAACCAACACCAAAATAAAGTGTATGCATTATGGGTTTAAAGCAGTAATTGGATGAGGGAAATTCTGAGTCTGTGTAGTATATAAGAAGCAGATTACTCTGTCACAATGATCCTCTGTGACTATAAAAATCTGGGGAACTGGTAAGAGAATCAAATTATTCTCTTCTGAAGATGGGAAAATGAGCCCATTACTGGGGACTGATGGAGCTCTATGGATTCTGCATAAGTAAACATTGCAAGACTAGTTCTGTGGCTGTTTGCAGACAGTGTTCTTCAAAGGAGCTGCTTTATTATTCAGCAGTAAAGGGCCAGAATGACTTGCAGATGATGAGCACACTGGAGTTTTGCTGGACATTGCAAACTGTATTTCAAAGACCAGATTCTTCCTTCCTTAGTTCAGACTAAAAGACCTGATCTGAATATTTTCCAGCAACAGTTAGTAGATTTAGCCCATCACAAGAATCTAAAGAACACCTTCTCACAATTTGCTTTTCCAACAAAAAAACAAAAGAAGGAGAATTTGTGAAACTATGGCTTCTGCTTCTGTGGCACAAAATCTAAAGGAACAGTAAATGCAGAGGGGTCAAATCAACCTCCAGTACATTGCTAAAAATAGTCCAGTGTTGGACATAGCATCACAAGGGAAGAAGCCTGCCTCTCCTGAGGACACAGCAGCTGAAAGAATACATTAAACCCTCCTTGGCCTAGTCCCCACACACAGAAACCTGCTTTAGCCTGCAGCTCAACCTGCATGGGATCCCAGGTTACTTCCATACTTTCTGCATGCAACTTTTCTGCTGTGATCCAGGCCTCTGTGGCAGTCAGCATTGCAAACAGCACTGTAACCAGCAAAATTAATCTGCTCTTGAGAGGCCAAGACAAGTTTTTTAAGTAGCAAAAAAAAGAAAAGAGAAAAAAGAAAAAATAAAGCCCATTAGAGGCTGCTCATCTGTAACCCAAATGCATTAACACTGAGAAGCCTAACAGATGCTGTGAAACAAGATGTGCATTTGGCAGTGGAGTACCAGGTAATTGCTATTATGATCCAGCCCAGCTTTCATGGAGCTGCTCCTTGAAGCAGTGGCAGCCTGAGTTTGTTCCAGCCGTGCCTGCAAGTTGTTAAAGCACTCGCAGAACACATCTGTGCTCCCGCCAGCGCAGCCGATGGACTTGAGGAGATCATCCTTTTTATCACTCAGATCAGCGTGAAGTTTTTGCAGCTCCACAGACAGAGTCTAAAGGGTTGAAAGAAAAACAACATGAGCAAAAATGGTCTGTGCAAGGACTCTTGCCTATCAGAGGCAGCAGGACTCAAGCTGGTAATTGTTAAAAGCAACAGGCCCAAATCTGTGCAGTACAAAATAGTTTGGCGGCATTATTCCTGAATAATGCCAGCAGAACAGAGAGGAAATACCAGGCCATATATATTCTGTTGTAACAGAAATCCACTGGGGTTTCTCCCTCCCTGAAGGATCTGGGGCAGTTACCTCATAAAGAGCTTGCTGCACAGCTGCCTCTTCAGTGGAGAGCACGGAGGTGTTCAGCATCTCCTCCATGTTATTCAAACACCGGCTGATTGCCAGAAGCAACTCAAATAATTTTCTGTCCAAATTGGAAGAGACTTCCTCTGCCACATTATCCTGGGGAAAAGCAAGCCAGTTTTCAGTACATTCACCCAAGGCATGGCTAAGATTCATTCGCTCATGTAAGGTTAGAGGTTCGCTCAGCTAATACTAAAATGGAATTAATGAAATACTGAGGGACAGACTTGGATATATGCATGTAACATTCAAACATGTCAAGGCCAAAGCTGAGACAATGACTCTTTTTGTACTGGACAGTGGCTGTGCTCTAACACGCCTCTAATCTCAGGCATGAGCACAAAAGGTTTGTCTTGTCAGTTCTAATCCTGCAGATTTACTGTAATCATTCACAGGCTCTTTGCTTTATACAGTTTGAAGATTTTTACCCACACCACCAAACTTTTGGACTCAGTAGTGGAAACTTGGAATGTTTCCTTTCAAAATCCTCAGCTTGCTTCTACAGTACAATCCATACCCAATACAAAAGCTCACTACAGTGAATGCCATTTGTAATAATATGATTACTGGCTGTTTCCCAGTGTCCAAACAGTGTCTTGTGTCTAGAATCCCTGGGGTTTTTTTGCAATGCTTAGGACACGCCATTTTCACCTGTGCATGCACCACATTTGCTTCCTGGCTTAGGTCTCCCAGCTGGACAGTGTAAGTTTTCAGCTCTTCCACAGTTGGGGTTCCTGCACCTGAGAATGTGCCTCGAGGCAGCACATTCATCTTTGTTGTGATCTAACATTTGGAAAAAGAACATTGCAATTAGAAGAATGGCTCAAATGAAGATAGGCTATGAGCAACAAAATAACACTCCCGTCAAAAAGCATTAAAAGATTCAAGGCACTGATATAAAGCACCTGGATGGCA
Organism: Leptocoma aspasia; assembly: GCA_013399835.1. Lineage (NCBI taxonomy): Eukaryota > Metazoa > Chordata > Aves > Passeriformes > Nectariniidae > Leptocoma > Leptocoma aspasia. Next base: position 419,892 of record VXAX01004548.1, on the reverse strand, counting down.
GGGTTCCCTTTTCACTGGCAGAAGTTGGGCAGGCTATGCCTCGATGGGAGCCTGACTGAAAAAGGAGACTCTGATTCCCATCTACAGCTACCACCACAGCTACAGCTGTAGTTTGGGTTAAGGCAACCCTACTGCCCACTGCAAGGTAAGTCTTGCCTGAAGAAGAGCTGACATTCATCCTTTTACATGTCTGATATTCTTCCATGTATTGCAGCAATTTCAGAGGACAGAAAATCTAATAATTCTAATTTAGTACGAACAGAACTGTTAATAACAGGAATTACAGTTTTATCCAAGCAGTAAAAGTCTGCAGTCTGTTCAGAACACACACAGCTCAAACTCTGCTTTTGATGTGTGAGAATGAGAGAACATAATAGCAAATGGCAGAAGAAAATTTAAGCCAGAGATTTGCTTTGACCAAAATATTCTCATTTGTGGGAACTGAGATTTCACCCACATCCATGGGAATCAGCTGTGAGCTTGCTGGATAACTCCCTTAGTTCTCTTGTAAAGAAGCAAGCAGATAATATCTACTCTGAATGTTAACCACAGGGACTCACCTAAGTGCTCCCACACTGTGCTCAGCAGTCACTACTTCAGAGACATGATTTACCTCCAAGTAAAATTAAAAGACAATTATGAAAACACTATGCACTAACAATCTCCTCTGGAGAACCCTTGCACAGATTTCAGTTATCTGATGGAGAGCCATGCTGCTATGACACAGAAAGATACACTAATTGCTATCTACACTATCAGAGTGTTTTATGGAACTTAAACAAACCTGAGGTTCCACAAGCTGGCAGAGAGGAGATTTCATCTTTGATGACAGCTCCTGTTGTAAATATTGCCATTTATTACCCACTTGATCCTTTGGACCTAACGTGGCATCAGCCTGCTTGCTCTTTGAGTCAGATTCTCCATTGCTGTATTGAGAAAACATTGTTAGAATGACAATTACTGAAGCAGAGTAAGTAAAACTAGGTTTCTTGCATAAGATTGTAAGTTTCTCTTGCTCCTGCCTCAAAAGCAAAGTGAAACCAAGTGCACATATGATTATTAATCCAAGCTTTGATAAACTTGTTTGGACTTTCCCCTCTGCATGAAATATGCCACGGGCCTGCTGGCAGCCTCCACCTGTGAAATGACAACCTGGGGAGCACAATCCTGTAGGAAGTCTTGGTTCTGTGCTAGAAGGTGCCTGACCCCAATGACCTTTTCAAAGCTGCTCCCTTTACACTGGCTGGGCGTGTCTGTGCACTTGTACAGCCATGCCTGTGAACAGAGGGACCCAACCTGCCTACAGGTAGGCCTGATTCAGCTCATGGCAGGTGTCAGTCCTGTCTGCTAGCAAGATCCTAAACTCTGGAGTCAGCCCAGTATCAAAGAGGCTGTCACATACATAAGCCTTCATTTCTCTGGACTGCTGATGGCAGAAATCCCCAAGCTTCTGCCATTCTTCTTCCAAAGGCACACAGAACCAAAGAACAGAACCAGGGGTGCCACTGCAAGGCTTCAGCAGGTTTAGGCAGTTTTACATCACTGAATCTGGTAATTGACTGTTATTCTGTACCTGGATTCTGATTTCAGAGTCATGCTGTTCTCAAGCTGTGGCTGCATTTTTTCCACGCACGACTCAATGAAGTCAATGAGGCTTTTCTGCTCAGCTGCTTTTAATTTCAGGTCCTGTGCAGAGAGAATAGTTATGAACAGTTATGTGAACTGTAATAATCTGAAATTATGATTGTGCTTTTCCTATCACATTTTACGTGAAATCATTTAGCAAAGAAAGACTACATCTGTCAGAATAAAATGCGGTTTATATATGAACATGAATATACAGAACAAACCATTTTCTGCAAACATTCATTTATATGGAATGTATTTCTACCTGAGCTAAAGTTTTAAAAGCAAAGCCCAACCAGAACCAAATTACATATGGAAATTTAAACACCACTGACTGCAATCCTTACATAAAGAAATAGGCAACGGAAAATGGGGATTTGCTCAAATATGAGTTCTAGTTCCATTAGTTAAAAGGAGAGTGTTGAGTGAACAGTGAACAATTCTAGCAGCTCAAGCTGGACCATTTTCTCCAGCTTTTTACCCATAGCATGAAAAAGGCAGAAGTTAATTTACAATTAGCAAAATAGATGCAATTTGCAGAGCACAGAACATTACAGGATTTTTATGTTGTGTTAACAACAACCTTAAAAGTCACAGTGAGTTAGCACATGGGAATATGTTCACAAAACTTTAGTTTCAAACTTACCTTCAAAAGCAATACCAGTCTATAGATTCAAATTTCATAATACATCAGTGTTTTAAAGCTAGGACTCTTGCCTTGTCTCACAATGATTCAGATGGCATCAACCACCCCTCCAATCTCCTAGCTTTATGATATTACTGAAACTTTTAGCAAGGGATTTTAGGGGTGAGGCCTTTCTGCATCCTGACAAACTCCCCAAATCCTGGAGGAGATGGGCAGCTGAAACCTACCCTTGACAGAGCTGATCCCACAGCAGGGAAACCTGCAGCAGCTGTAAGTGCAGCTGTCCCCCAGCCCACAGGGCATGTGGAGCAGCCTGGCCCCTGGATGGGGGGAGAATTAATTACCTGTGGCTGCTGGAGCCCATTGTGCCAAGGCTGTGGGGCAAGGGGCAGCTGGGATGTGCTGAAACCATCCGAGTGCAGGATCTCCAGGGGCTCTGGGTCAATCCTCTCCCTGCTGGGAACCTGTAAAGAAAGACCCATTGTGGGAAGGCTTCTGGACAAAAAAAGCAGAACCCCACAGGTGCAGCTTGAGGAAAGGCAAAAGCAGAGCTGCTTGCATTTACCACACAGAATCAGCAGCACGTGAAACACAACTGCTACTTTTGCAAAGATTTTTGTCCAGTTGAACTTACTGGAAGTTTTAATGTCCTAACCATTCTAACCTTCTGCCAAGGTCCTCACATGTCTCCCCCAACAGTTACTTCACTTTCTTTGCTTTTCCTGTTAGCAGATTAGGTGATACTGACCCTCCTTTCTTTTTGTTTGACCAAAATACAGGCATGTGCAATTTATGCTTATAAATTTGGTCACACACCTGGATTTTCAGTCCATCTGTGCTCACAGAAGTATTTCAAGACAAGCCTTTACCAGTGCTAATTCACACCAGAGGTGTGGCTGCTCTTAAACACATCAGGTAGGCTTCTCTGATCCCTCAAACAACAGAGAGGGAATGAGCTCTGAAGCCAGGAGTTACCATCTCACCCACTGGAAACTCAGCAAAGACTGTGCAGCTGTGGTGCAGGAGAGCTGACAGAATCACTGCATTTAAGCATTTTTCAAAGGGAAAATTACGAAAAGGCCTCTCTGCTGTGATACTGCCGCAGACAAACATCATGGCTTTTTTGAGTCATTTAAAACCAAACCAAACCCTAAGCCTTTCTCCCGTGCTCTTAGCAATATGCTGACCTCTGACACTGAGCACTTAAAGCAGAAAAGATGCTGTTCAGAGACTCATTAAAAATCCACTACTTGTTGCAAACTACAAGTAATTATACAGCACTGTAAAGTAGAATAATGGCAACTCTGACATTTCTCCCTTCCTTCCTTCACACGGTGAGCTCTAACTGTTCTTCTGCAACTACAGACCAATAAAGCACCAGGACTCCCAACCCCTGCCCTGCACAACATTCATAAGCTTTACCTGCTCTTCACTGTACTTGTCTTGAAGCATCATCTGGACCTTTTCCAAATTGCGCTTCACCTCCTTCAGCTTCAAGGAAAGAGCCTCTGTCTTTTGTTGGTAGTCTGCACTATCTCCACAATCTTCCAGTAAAGAAAGGACCTTTTGTTCAATCTCTGATAACCTCACCTAGAAGGGACAGCAGATAATTACTCATTCTCAGAAGTGCAACACTCCTTTTCTGACAACATTCTGAAGTCAATGCTCACACCTCCCGTCTGAAGAGAAGAGAAACATGCAGGGAAAAAGAGAAATAGCTGCAATCCCCCATGATTTTCTCCAATGTAGTCCTTTTATTCTGGACAATTAAATTAATTTTATACAGAGTTAGTCTTAAAACTGTTTCAAACAAGAGCATCTGCAGGAGGTTATCTTAACTCAGATATCAAGTAATAAAAGAGGAGAGGAGAAATGACAGACTCAATTTGAATGCAACCAAGACAACACACCTCAGTGGGGGAGAAAGAGGCAATGCACACACAGCTCACATCACCCTTTGGGAGGAATGATGCTGAACTACCAACACATAGGAACATTCCATGTGTCAGCCAGGCCATTGTAAACTGTTGGGATCTGATTTTTGATCCAAGCTGCTGTGAATCAAAGTGCATCCCTGCATACTGTAAACTCACATTCTTAAGGTGAGCATGGAGAAAGGTACCATGACTCAACTGCAAAGTAATCAACTGCAATAAATCAACTACTTTACATCATATGCCCTTATCTAGAGACTGTTTCTCTTCCATTGTGCGTGCATTTTTTTGTGTAGATCTTGACCAGGTTAGAGAACCCTCTTCCCCTGCCCAAGTTCATGTTCTAACATTGAGCCAGATTGTTTGAAGTGACAGGAATTCAGCCTGCTTGTTTTCACCAGCTGGAGCTGCCCTGGTGAAGCCCATACTGACAGGAACCCTGAACAGGATCCAGACACAGCCAGCTGCTTAGGAGCATTCCCACAGAGTTCAGCACCCGAGCACTTGGCTGAATCACAGCCTAAACCCAGAGGCACTCAATTAAAAACAACCACCCAAAACAACAACAAAACAGCTGGTGATATCTCCCAGTAATTTAAAATGGGACATTTTTGTATTGTGAGTGAAATTTGTTGCTCTAGGTAGGCTCAGTGCCTGAAGCAAACTGGCACACCAGACTGGCACCACAGGGAGCCTCAGCCCTGTTCTAATCTGCACATGCTGCATGCCAGGGCTCCCTCTCTCCCAGCCCCTCGTGCCAGTCCTGTTTTCCTCCTCCCATTTTCACCAACAAGTGCCACCCACTCCCTCTTGTTCTGCTCCCATGGGGGCAAGACACTGACCTAGGTGCGTGGCAGTAGGTCCAAATATCACCACTGCTCACTGAGGGCAGGGGGAACTAAAAGCCACTATTTTTCTGTACTGGTAGCTTATGGAAAAAAATGAAAAAAGTAGAACTTAGCAGCGTGGAAGCTTTCTTAGACCAGTCTTTTAAATCATTCTGACAAGCAGAAAGTGAAAAATGTCAAAAGAAAAAAAATACTCATTTGTTTCTAGCTGATTTATCATGATCAGGACCAATGAAAAATCGCCTTTTAATAGAGGATTCAAACTATACTCAGCCATGGTTTGAAAATAATCCAAATCAAACCAAAGCTTTACATATACTTCAGAATTGAACCTAAATCTCCTGGATGCATACAAATCCTAACTCTAAAACCAGGTATTTTAACGAAAGCCTGGCAAAGCTGAAGCCAAGCAGTCAGTCCCTGTTCTGTGCACAGGGTGAGGGAGCTGCTGAAGCAGGAGGGAGGCAGCAGGCAGAGCTGTCCTGCAGACACAGCCCAGGGAAGGGGATGGCAGCAGCAACGTCACCACCTTACCTGGCAATCAGCAAGCTGCGGCTCCACCATCTGCTGCCTTTGGGGGGTCTGAGAGTCTGACCTCAGGGACATTTTAGTTTTGTCTAGCCATTGTTCCAGCTCTGCCACCTGGGCCTGGCACACCAGGAGGATGGATTCTGGCTCAGGCCTCTCTCCATCCAGCGCTGTCTGCGAGCCCAGGGCGGCGTTGGGCACTGGAGGCGGCTGGTGGCTCTGCAGCAAAGCACATCAAAGCAGCCTGGTGAGCCACCTGGTTTTGTAATTTCCCTCCCCTCTCCTTACCAGTGAGAGATGATTAACTTCCACACTCACACAGAGCCCCAAAACAACTCTGTCACCGTGTTCCCAGCCTGGGGGGGGAACCAAAACCAAGAAGGAAAAAAGGAAAGAAAGGGAAACTCAGCAGGCAGGCGATCCAAGACCTGGTGTAACAGGTTTCCAGGCAGTGATTTGCATCTGCAGGGATCTACCTGAGCACAGCAGCTCTACCTGAGCTCACAGGGGGTGATGACTCACCATTAACCTGTTCTCCCCTGAGGAGAGATGTTTTTCTGTGGGAGTTACACGCAAAAGCAATGCAGTTGGAAGCTGCAAAACAAGCTCTTGGACAACGCTTACAAGCTACTGGTGTGTGTTCAGTTCCTATGCTTTACTCGGGCTCTAGGTCATACAATAAAAAAACAGTGTCTTTTTAAGGACATCTTGTGCAATTCTTCTTAAATATACTCCTTGAAGAAGCAATATTGCATTGCACAAGTCCATAACAGAAGTTCAAAGTACTTGGAGATAAAGAGCAGTGACTTGGAAGGCTGCACAGGTCTGTATATGCCTCCACACATGCAAATATTGGTACTTAGTAAGTAAATGAAGCACAACACCACAAGAACAGAATGCTCTGCATTCTACCTGAATGCTCCCATGGCTGCAGAGCACACACTGAGGCAACTGAGATGGCCAGTGCTAGTGCACAAGCCTCATATTAAAATGAGATTTGGCAGAAAAAAAAGAGAGCGAAAATGCACTGTTCTGTCTATCTATCTATCACTGTGATGACAACTATCACTGTCATCACAGAATGATAGAATAGGCTAGGAAGGAGCCTTTAATGGTCATCTACATCCAATCCTCCTGCCACAGGACAGTGGAAAAAAATTCTTCACTGAAAGGGTTGTCAGGCATTGGAACAGGCTGCTCAGGTAAGTGGTGGAGTCAGCATCCCTGAAAGTGCTCCAAAAATGTGTAGCTGTGGGACTTGGAGATGAGGTTTAGTGCTGAACACAGTGGTGCTGGGTTAATGGTTGGACTCTATGATCCTGGTGGTCTCTTCCAACCTTAACAATTCCAGGATTCTGTGATCCTAAAAGCTGAAGCTGCTCTGCCACCAGACTGCTGCTCCTGGCCCTCCTGGAGCACTCATGTCTCCATACACTCTTTTGTATTTAACCCATAGGCTGCTGCCCACTCTTCTCTTAGCCTTTGCATGTCTTCCACAAAGCAGCAACACATGTCAAGCTCCTTAATTCCTCCTGCAACTGCCATTTAAAAATTCCATGGCTGATGTATGTTTACATCACTTGAACCCCTCCACTCATGCCTGTACCAATGACAGCAGCTTCCTTGCTGAAAATACTCCATTTTGTTCCCCAGAAAATTGCACTTGCAAGGAGCAATTGAAAATTTATCACCCAGAGCACCAATATGAAGAGGCCCACAAAGGGTTGCAGGTATCCTACCACATCATACTGCAGCAAACTCCAGTAGCAAAACCACAGTGGACCAGGGCCTCTGCCCCCTAGGGAGGTCACCCAACTGTCTCAGGAGGTCACCTTGTTCAGGCCTTCAAACTCACCACAGCCAGACTGCCATCGCCTGTGCCAGGACCTTCAGTGCCCTCCAAAGTTTGCAGAGATATTTCTTCATCCTGTTTACTGTGTGATTCTGTTATAACATCCTCATCCTGGAGAGAGAGGCAACAGTAGAAATATTTCTTATCTTCCATAGAGATGTGCAGTAGTGGAGATGTGGCACTTTGGGACATGGTTTAGTGGTGGACCTGGCAGTGTTTGGTTTATGGCTGGACTCGAACTTTAAGGTCTTTTCCAACCTAAATTACTTTCTTATTCTATGTTCCATTGCCTTGTCGGGTTAGAGAAGCCTGAAAGATCAGCAACCATTCAACCCACTGTGGTCCTAGCCCAAGAATATTCTCAGAGAGCAGTTTTGTTATGCCTGTGGTACTGATGTACAGAAACAAATGATTGCAGCTGTCACAACATTACTGAGGCACCATGAAGGGCAGAACAGAATGGCACCAAAGCTGTAGCTGACTGAGTGTCCTAGACACTGATTTTCTCATGTACAAAGAGAACTTCTTCCACAAATCATCCCCCACATTTTTAGAGCCTTTTCAGGAATCAGTGAAACAAGTTGCTGCCACTAAATGTGAATTTCTACCTTTGAAGGTTTTGTGAGGCTAAAAGAAATTAGAATCATTGAATCATTTAGATTGGAAAAAACGCTTAAGGTCACCGAGTCCAACCAATATGTACAACAGAAAAAGAGATTCTAAATGGCAAGATTTAGTGTGAGATGGAAGATATGAATATGGCCACCTTGTCCTGCATTCCTACAGTTCTCTTGCAGTGCAGGCTTCAGCAATACTTAGGACTTGGGCAGATCTTTTCCACAAGGTTGAGTTCCCACCTCCCACAGAGATAAACCCGAGCGCATTACCTGAACAATGCCATCTGACAAGGTACCAGAAGACCAGGAGGTTGCACTGTCTTCCTTGAGCCTTTCATCATCTCTTTCTGAAGGCCAAAAGCTTGCATCTTTCTCTGTGGCTGTACTTCCCTTTGAAAGCAGTAACAATTCAGCTTTATCTTGTGACCAGGAAGCTCAGATATTCCTCCAGGCAATGTAAAGCACTGCAAACTCCTAATAACACTTTGCACTATTTCTGCCTTGTTTATCTATCTATATTTCTGTTTCCCAAATCCCACCTCTATTCTTGCTCTATAGCTCTGCTGCAAGATGAATGGCAGCTGGATGACACTGATAATGTTCTCTAGAGACCACAGAATATTCTCATTTTTTACAATATTAAAAATAAAACTGAAAAAAAAAACCCAAACAAACCAACGACCACCAAATCAACAAGACACTATTTATCCTTCTCCTGTCCTGTCCCCTAAGAAGTCCTACAAGTCAAGAAAATTGTGCCAGTGAAGGTACAGAGTGAGAAACTCTGAAACTGAAGTGCTTGGATCAGTAGTGAGGCACAAGCTCTCCAAGCTGTTTGGACTTCTTTGCACTGTCTTGCCATGGAGTTTTTTTTTCCAAAAGCAATTAGCTTTGCTCCTCTGCAGTTCACCTGGGCATTTAGACCCCTCAGATTCAGAGCAACCTGGAGCGCAGTGTCCCCCAGTTTCTCACAATCTCCCAGAAATCTCTTCTATCCTAACTTCACTCCCAATAGTCTAATCACACCCTTTTTTTCTTAAGTTCAAACATAGAAATAAATTTTGTTTTATGTTTTGGCATTTCAGAGGCTAATTCTTTCTGAAACTCACCTCCACATGGGAACATTGGTATTTAAGGCCATATTTTGCCATTAACACTTCCATAAAGGGGGCATTACTAAATACACAATCCCAACAAAAGCAGGATCACACCTCACAAAACAGGGTGCTGTGCAATACTGGCATTGGAATATTGGTACACTGACTTGAGTGCAATTCCTTTGTATCCTGGAGTGATAACAGATATTTTAAGCTGCTCTGAAATATTTCAGATTTTCATATTTTTCATAATTTCTCCTTTACCAAAATCGTCTGTCTTACATACACAGCTGTATATATATAAAATACACTGGACTCACCTTGCTGTGTAAAGAACAGTCTTCTGATTCTTCATCTAAGGAAGGTAGAAGAGATATCACTCCTCTTTTTTTCAACTACAAAAACACAGAGAGAGAGAGAGACAACCCAATTAATCGTAAGAACAGCAAAAGCCTCTTCTGACTGTAAACCAAAACAAATTTACCACTTGAGATCCACTTTTAGAGAAGCATTGAACATCTGGCAACCTACATTAAAGTAACTGAAAGCTGCAGGTTCTAAGCACCTCTGAAAATTGGGATTTGATGCTGTTAGGTTTCAACAGCACAGCTACAAAAGGGTCAAATTTCATTTTGTCCCATGAAAATAATTTATTGAAAATCCCAGAACAACTGATTATGAACAAAACTACACATGGAGCATTTTGCTGTTGATTGATGCAAACTTCATGCTGAAAGTGAAAAATGCTAAGAAATAACCAGAGGCACACCTCTCCTACCTTCTCCTAGACATGCCTCACACTCAGTCCTTCTAAACACAAAGGGGAGGACAGACAGTATTGATTCACAGGGGCAGGGGTGCTCCTCTCTCACATGCCACTCCTCCAGGAGCAGGAAGGGTTGTTTACCTCCCCTCTTTGGCCCTCAGGTGAGTGATCACTTACCTGCTGACCAGAAGCATCAGTCCCAATCAGTTCACTCTGTGCTAATACAGAGGCTGGAGGTTCATCTGCTGCTTCAGGCACTTCTTGCTGTAGGTGCTTGTGAAGCTCAGACATGGAATTCTTCATGCCAGTAAGGAAATCTTCCTTTCTTTGGCACAGCTTTATGATTTCTTCTTTTACAGCTTCCATTTCTCCCTAAGGAGCAACAAAATCTGTAAACACTCGAATTTCTCATTTAACCAAACAGCAACGTAACAGATGACACCAGGGATGCATCTTACTGGTACTGGGGGTATTTCCCTCTTTTCCTTTTTCTGGGCTTTGGGACAGTTCCCCATTGTCACTCCAGGAGATGTCCAGGTACATGCAAACCAACAGCAACAGATTCAGCTCAGGACAGCACTTGCCACTTGTGATGCAGAAGTTGGTAGTGTGAAAGGAAATGTGTTAGGCTGGAATTCTAACTAGGTCCTGCATATCCATGAGAATACCAGCTTCCTCCAGGACAAAGGGAATGCAGATGGGTTACATTACTCTGTGTGTCAGAGCAGGTGATGGTACTTCCCACAACCTTCCCTGGCAGCCTGACACTGAACACTTGGGAAAGGCCTGAGGAGGGTAAAGACAGCACACGAGGGTAGTTCAGGGCTCAGTCTTTGCTGAAGCTGGCCCAAAGGAAACAAACCATTTGGTGTGTGTTGGGGATGTGGCTAGGGCCAAAATTATCCCATGTCTTTGGATGTGGTACTGGGAGAAATAAATGGATCCTAACAAAGCTTAAGGAAAGTATTTAACGTTCCGCAGATACTAAACAATAACCCAAGCAACTGCACTAACAGAGGGGGAAATGAATCTGTCTTGGTCTCCTTCCTGGCCATGACTATTGCTCCAGCCAGTGTTCTGCCCTTACAGTTTTCTCCAGGGCTTTCCTTACCACCCAGCCTCCAGGTGAACCAAGAAACCCCAGCAAATAACAGAGTAAGACAGGACATGGAATGAATTGTCCTACTCCCCTCATTACTGAAAGTGCTAAAGCTCTTTGAAGCATTGTAACTTGCTCAGAAGACTGAAACCTGGCTAAATATCCCTTTGCACACTGGGCTCTGTTGATCACAGCAAGCTTTGATGACAGGCTTGAAGTGAGAACAGTGCTGGCTCCACACCATGCTCTGTCATTAGTGATGTTGTGCAAGTAATAATCTGTGGCAGATGAAAGCAGTGAGGCTGCTGGTCCTGTCTCCACTACAGCTTCTGCTAATAGCTCTAGGGTGGCAGCATGACAGGAAAGGTGGAGGGAGGAACTCCAGCAAATTTTCAGAGGACATGGGAACTCTGCTCTGACAAAGCTTTTGTCACACTCAAAACCACAAGATAAAATCATCCAAAGGTAAAGGAAAGAAAACGTCATTGAAATGAAGAAACAGACATCCACGACAATTTGGCATGTTTCTATTAATGTCCACTAGGAACAGTATATCTATTTATTTCACTGCAGGAGACTTGCCAGCAAAGATTTGCCAGCTACTCTTTTGCAAACTTAATTAGCCATAACCTCCTCAGAAACCAAATCTTTCTTAAAATCACTTCTTTTTCTGAAATCCGTCAGTAAGATGGGCAATTCCACTGCCCACTTCTATTCATGCAGTGCTGTATCTGCCAATTTTCTGCTAAAACAAGAACTATTAAACATAAAATCCTACACTCAGAGACAAAAACAAGGAAGAATCAGGAAATGAGTCATGCTGAGCACTACATCAAGCCTCCAACAGCCAACCAGCTGACAGCAGAGCAGCCATGTACTTAGGAGCCTACTGAGTGATTATAGTTATTAGGCAAGTACAATGTAAGTGTATTAACTTTACTGTGAGTGATTGGAAAAAACTGAGCATTTCAGAGGCACTTTATAAATAGTTATTACATTTAATTAGTAATTTCCTGACTTCTGCAGTGCTATCCTTAAAACACATCTTATTTTTGCATTAAGAAAAAACAATTCATCCATTACAGAAAGCAGCTGACTGTAGAGGGAAAAGCAACACATGTTTACCAGTGATGAAAACACAGTGTGGCAGTGAGGATGAAGAACGGAGTCTAATGAATCTAACCCTAACCAGAATCCCCAGAAGTAGCACTGCATGACCAGTCATCAGGAAGGGACTTAGTTCTCTCCTTATGCACTATGCCAAGCTGCCATGTCAGGAGAATCAGCAGGATGCTGAGCACAGGTAAGCTCTCAGTGCTGCACACTGCTTCACCAAAACAACACCCAGCTTTCCTTCCAAGTTGATATAGGCACAAATGACACATCAAAATCATTAAGGAGTATACTATGAGAGATATACCCAACTTCCAAAGTAATACTGATTGCAATTAATTGCATGGTCACACTGTGGCATTCAATTGCCTGCTTGACTGTGGTGGAGAAGGGAAGCACGCCACTATTTCTCAGTGTTCTGCATCATCATGATTAGTGTTAGTCAGTGTAAGGAAGATACATGAGAGAGGAAAGAATGAAACCCACCTCTGCACAAGGAGTCTTCTGAGCCTGTGGTTGATCTTCATGTGATATTTCAACCAAATGGTTCTTTAGGAGTTGTTTCAACTTTTCGATTTCTTGCTCACATTCTTCTGTTTTCTTTACAGTTTCCTGTGAAATAGCAATCTCCATAAATAATTTTGAAATAAGGAATACATAAACAAACAAGTCAGTAAGGAAACAAAGTTGAACTGAAGAGTACTGAAGCCTCCTTTGTACCTGCAGTTATGTGTAACAGAATCTGCGTTTGTTCTGCTAGCTTTGCATAACCCCATCCCTCACTAAGTTTATTATTCACTTGCTAAAGACAAACAAGCTGCTCTACCCACAAGTTGAAGTATGGTGGAGTGTTCTGTCTACGAGCTCCAGAGCAGAACTATGAATTTGGCTAACTAATGGAAATGGAGCAGATTTCACCACATTCATTACAATTTAGAAAAGGTAGTGAAAAAGAGAGAAATTAAAGGGTGTCATATCAAGTAGAAAGCCTAACTGGTTTTTACTGGTGCTCAAGTCTTTGCTGCCAGCTAGTTCTGCAAAACCAAAAATAAAACTGACCAAAAATGAACTGTGCTGTACACCAGACAAAAGCTGCAGCTCAGAGGATAACCCAACCACACTATTTGAATATTTCCAATAAAAATGATAAGCATTCCCACCATGTGAACTTCTTCTCTTTACACTGCTTATAGGAAAACATATTACATGTTACAAACAGCCAAATTCACTTTTATTCATTTGACGGTGACAGCAAATTGCCCCCCCATGCAGAAATGGGCAATCTCCCCACACATATTTGCCAGTCACAGCCTGTCATGGTGTCTCAGGTCATTAAGAAATTGTCACATCTACAAGTCAGAATGTCTTGTGAAAACACTGAATATGCACAGCACTTGGTGGCTCTGTGTTTCTGGACTCAAAGGCTGACAACCAAAGAACAAAGGACTGTTCTTCAGATGCCTGCAAAAAGTAATAAAGAAACAATGAAGTCAGCAGGCTTGATCCTACTGTGCTGACAGCAGCACCTGAATGACCCAACAGGTCAAAGATCTCACTGCAAAGTGTTCACAGACTGCCTTTCAGAGCAAAGAGTCTCTCCTGTACGAACAGCAACAGTGCCATTTCTTCAGTCACTTCTTCATAGCAGCACTCCCTCTCAAGAAAATGCAGGCTAATAAGGTTCTAAATAACCATTATTATTTTACAGGTGTTAAAAGTGAGAAGAAACTATTTTTCTCATTTAATAAATGAAAACCAGTTTGAAGGGTAAGATATTTTTAGCCTACAATCTTAGTGCCACAGGCAAAGAATCAGAAAGGAAAGAAAAAGGAATAGGTCTTCTTCTGCTAGGCTTTAATGAGAAAGTAAAAGAAGGCCTCTGAAAAGGAAGATTCTCTTACTCACACCTCCAATTCCATATGAATAGGACTGTTTAGTAATAAATTGAGTCCTACCTCAAATTTCCTTGACTAACTAAAGAGTCTGAATATTTCATATACAGAGTCCAATGTCTTCTGTCATGGACCAATATGTGAATATAGTCACTTACCTGAAGATAACTAATTAGTTTCTGCCTTCTACTCAGGAAAAAGAAAATCTGATTCTGTCCTTTATCCAATGTAACAAATTATGCCATATATGTGGGACTAAATTTCTTCCTACAAGTGCTGTCTTTCTTTTGAGTTATTTCCTGGCTAACAGTTGCTCTTTACTTTTCATATTGTGGTAACTCCAGAGGACCTACCCATGGAAAAAGCCCATGTACCCACAGGGTATTTGTTTTGGAAGAGCTTAGTGAAAATGAGATCAGTAAATCATCAGATATGCAAATAATGCCACTCTCTTGCACTGAAAACCAGTAGAGGCAGATGTGGCTTCCAAATCTTCTTCCTGATGACGTTATTTAGGTGTGGAACTTAACAGGCCGTAATAAAAAAACAGAGGGCAACATTCAACAGAGAACTAAGTCACTTCAACTCCTGCCCCAGAGCATTTTCAATACCTGTTACAGGCTTTGTTTCTGATTTACTATTTCAGGTGTTACAGTGCAACTTAATTACACAACCGTTATTGGTGCAATATTCCATTGCCTCATCCATAGCAAAATATGGGCAAACTCATCCAAAGACTAATCCCTGAGGAGGAAAAAAAAATTATGTATTTGTACAGGAAGCTTGGCTCCCACTTGCTTCCCTCTCTAGCAGGATTCTTACCACCTTTTTAATGCAGCACTCAAAATGCCATGTTTTAATGGCTTTATTCTTTGTTACACCTTAGCTGGTGCTACACTTGTATTGTAGTACTGCTGCTTTCAACCCATTCAACTGCACTGGAAAATCTCTTTTGCACAGTTTGATACACTAGCTGCCAAGAATTGCCATTTTTCCAATCTGTTTCTCACAAAGAAATTTCATTCAGCTACAGATTGTTGGGTGTCTACAAGATAAAGGCAAATGCTGAGCAAAAAAAGGTCCGAGTTTTACAAAAAGAAGAAAAATCTAAAATTTTACCTAATACTGCACAAAAACCAGTTACAAGTGTCATTACAACAACTGACAATTGGAAAGCACCCTGTTTCTGATGCTTTTAAAATGTTTTGAAAATTCTCCATTATTTGATCTGGTAACTCTGAAAAAAGTACATTTTACCACATCCATTTTTTGGACATAAGAAATTGTAAGGGCTAAGAAAAAAAAAACAAGAGACTGTAGGGATTATACAGATCTAATATAGTCACTGCTTTTTTCTGACTCCAAGCATGCACTCGTCACGTGGCATGTTTAAGTTTTTCTCTTTGTGTGCTGCTCTTAATTTCTCAAAGTGAGAATCAAAAATGGACATTCCTGGTTTAGCTATCACTTGACTGCCTGGCCTCTGAAGTGCCCAGTTAGATATTTTAAAGCATTCTGTTTTACCCTAATAGCTTAGGGAAACCAAATCAGCAAAGATAATTTTTCTAGGTGCTGTCAGCATCCTGCCAAGAATGGATGGGTCACACGAGAACTTTCATTCCTCTGCTGCCGTGGGAACCTGCCTTACCAAACTCCAGACTTCCTCCAGCCTGGGCAATGGAGCATGACCAGGTCCTGAATTAGAACTTCCCTGAGCTGGTACAACCACTCTGCTCAGTGAAGTGCTGCACAGAGACTCCTTCAGGTTTGGAGCTGTTCCATAACTCTGCCTGCCCCTGAGTTAACACTCGCTGACCCACCAGCGTTGCCTTCTCCTGTTGCTGTTTCCCTTCTGTTCCAAACCTGGCCTGGCCAACAGCATCTCCAAGACCCCTGTCACATGCTGTCCTGCCTCAAAACAGTGAATTAACCATGACACAGCTGTAGGGAATGGCCACTTTCCTGGCTCACTGGTTTGGGTTAGTAAAAGACCTCCTGCTGTTAGCAATTACTGTCTCATGGCTGACAACAAGAATTTCCATGGTCAAGGTGAGTTTCAGGAGCTGAACCTTGCTGATGTGAGCACCTGCATCTAACACTGGACTTCAATCACCTGTGCAAACCTGGGGCATGGAACACCTGAGCCTTCCTTCCTCCTACAGTATGTAGATTGTGACTGTCAGCTGTGACTGAATTGGAAAACTGAAATGTACGTCAAGACTATTCAGTGTGCTTTGCTCCGGGATCAAATTAAATTGGAAAGAAAAATAAACCAGAACAAAAAAAATCCCCAAGTCATTACACAGAAGACACAGTAGGTGTAACTACATTGCAAAAGCAATACTGTTTAAAGATCAAAATTGCTTTAAAAAAAAGGTGATACAGGTGACCTTAAAAAAAATCAATTACCTCCAGTAGCTCATTTTGTTCCTTAGTAATTTTTTCTAATTTCTTCATTTCTCTCAAGAGTTGTCTTGCTCTTTTGAAGACTGAGAAAGGTTGCATTTTCAGCCCTGGCAGCTGAAGAGCATCTTCATAGGACTGTACATGAACAATAGCTTTCTGCATGGGACCAATATGCTCAAGTATAACCTGTCAGGATAGAACAGAGATGATGGATGTGATATTGAGTTAGAAAAATCAACACCATAAATTTATACTACACTAATGATGAGCAAAAACTCTCTTTGGTGAGTTCCTCATTTAAGAAGGAAGAAATTTTAATCCCCATATGGGCCATTCATTTAAGAGCTGGACTCTGTGATCCTTGTGGATCCCTTACAACTCAAGAATATTGTGATTCTTGTTCTTGGAACAAATAAGTGAAAATCCACAGTGAGGTTGTCTAAATCAAGACAAAGATATAAGTTATATTTACAATTCTGTTTTTTCTGCATATACCAAGTTGGCACAGTGACAAAAAAGGCTCACATTCAGATTAGTTGCTATTTACTAAGCAGCTCATTTCAAAGCAGGACATCATTGGCAGTGAATACAGTTCAAATGGTGCAAATTCTTTGATGTCACTCCAGGCAAATTCTGGTTTTTGTCTTTTGACTTTTGTCCAGCAAACCAGTCATTTTATGATGGTCCTAAAAGCACTCTTATCAACAGAGATAAGATAATGAATCAAGATGGAAGTCAGCAGAAACCCCTGAAGATGGCTCTCCTGTCAAGGACGGCATCTAATCTCAAAATACTTGGAGTGAATGCACAGTTTACAACCACCTTGATCACTCTGGGATGAACAGAAATGTGCAGTTTCATAGCACAATACATGTTTTTTGGAAGACTCAGTCATCAATTTATGAAAGACAGAATAGCAATAGCAACTCATAGCTTCTTGGTTCTCCTCAAGAAATATGAAATCCTACTGGGACCTCATTCAGCAGAGAACTCCAGAATTAAAAAATAATATAAATACAAACCACCTATAGACCTTTTAATTACTAACATTCTTGCTAAACACACTCTCAGGAAGATTTTGTTTTAAAATGCCCCAGTGGAAATAGAGATGTTTATCCTCTCGAATTCATGAGCAGATTGTATCAGGAGTTTTTTGTATTTTAGCACAATAGTGCTTTAATTTCAAGTGTTCTGTGTTCAAACCAAGACTGTGCTTCTTGAAAAGGTTTCTCAACAGTCTCACCTCAGGGTTTACATTGATCAGGAAAAAAAAAAGCCTAAAAAAGCCTATATAGGAGTTTTCACAGACCTTTCCATGTTTAAGTTGATCTTTAGGAGAAAATTCTAACAGATCTTCTGATGACAGGATTGTCTTCATTTCTGCAACATCCTTCTCATATGCTTTCACATGAGATTCGATGGCATCCAACTCCTAGATTTTGGGAACAGAGAGAATATTTGTAGATAGCACAAACACCAAAGCCAACTTTCATTTCTGTCTTTCACCTAAATTTAAAAAGAAATACTGAAAAATGAGTGCAGCATATGCAGGATATGTTAATGGATGCTATCAATCAAAAGGCTAGTTGTTATAAATTACTTTTAGTCATAACTTCTAAAGGAATTAAGTCTTCAAGATCATCTGGTCTGTTTTAAACCCTGAATACAGAACTGAAATATCCTTGAAAATTCACATTAGAGATTACCAGTAGTGAGAAGACAGTTTTCCAGTAGTGACAGTTATCAGAATAAGAAAATGCTGTCATTACACTGCAGCTTCCAGTAGGAATAGACTTGTATCAGATGGAAAAGGAATCCACAGACAGCTGTTTGTGAACTCTCACAGAGACAGTCACAAAGTAGATTAGGCTGTAAGGGACCTTGAAAAGTCTCTGGCACCCACGAAACCAGGGCACTTAGGGTCTGATCCTGTTGAAATTTGGGTATCTCTTGAGGTGGGAGTATTACCCCTGCTTGGAGCCCCTGATCTAGTGTTTGACCAATTTCACTGCAAAAAAAAAATTAAAATCCTTCCTACTACATAGATGTAATTTCCTTTGTTACACTGGAGGTCTGTTACTGCTCATCTTTTTGCTGAACACCCCAACAAGAGCCTGGCCCAATCCTGTCTGTAATCTCCCATCATGGAGCAGCAAACAGCAGCAATATCAACCTCTCACCCCCAAGCTTCTCTGGGCTGAACCCACCCAGGCTCTCAGCATTTCCTCCTCCATCCTGTGCTAATCCTGAACTTTACAACTTAATTAGTTACCAAATGCTTTCTGATGGTTTGTCTCCAAACAAATAATTTCCTCGCTTGGCACACCTACAACAACCAGCACTACACCCTGTTTTCCATGCAGATGATATAATCTGCATTTCCTAACATATGATGAAGCTCTGATAAAAGGCACTTAAGGGTCACCCAGACTTACATCAGCCACATGCAGGATTTGTGGAAGAATCTCTGCTATCTCATGCTGTAAAGTTGCTACTTGAACATCTATTTCCTTCAGCTGTTGCATTACACTGGCAGTCTCAAAGACAGGTGACAGCTCCTCCAGCTCCATGAAGATACCATGCAGAAGATTTTGCTTTTGCTCTGAGTCTTCCAAAGCCATCTGGAGACAAAATAGGAGCTTAGTTTGATACATCACTGCTGAACATTAAAGTTATAGAGGTAAGGATTAGAAGGAACAAAATGCTCCAAAAAATATCAGGCCGCTTGTGTGTGAAGTCTCTTCCCCTGCAATGAACTGGTTGAGCTTTTGGATGAACTGCAGTGAACACTGTCATGAAGAACACTGAGGGCTGCAAGAAATGCACGTGATCCATTTGTCTGGGTGTGTGTGAAGGAAAGGATTGAATGCATATTTCCACTCTAATGCAAGCCCAGGGTGCATTTCCAAATCCACTAGTTTTACAGCCCAGGACAAACAAAACATTCCATTTCACAAACACAGGAGACAATAAGTTTTTGCCACAAAAACGTTCACGGGTTTTGGAAATCTCATTCTCCCCATTGTGGCTACATGCTTTTGTAACATACCAGCCCAGAATAGCCAGCTACTTCCTGTCAAGAATTCTCACCAGTCTTACTACAAAAACCTGTGTTTAGAACACCAGCTTGCTCACTTAGCATAAGCCAAGGAGTGGATGCACAGAAAACTCGAATTTTAAGTACAAAACTGCCAGATTTTTTTTTTTTCCCACTGGCTCTGATCTTCCCGGTAATATTACAGACATTTGATTTTTGAAATTACTGATCAGAATTACCTTCAGGAAACAGTGAGGACGGCCTTTCAAATCACAACTCACTTCAGAGTTTCCATGTAACGCACAGACATCAAAAAAACAGCACTTTGCCTTTTTGGCTCACATACAACATAGAAAGAATCCTATACATGCAGGCAGTTAAAACAGACCCTAGCCACTCAGCAGGGTTACAGAAGACAATCACACATTTCTGGAAGTTGTACAACAGTTCAGCACTTGCACAGGATCAGTGTGTCCAGCACCAAAAAACATTTGTATTTAATGAGTCTCAACTATAACTATTTTTCACTTAAAGGATTTACTGAAAATGGTAAATTACTTATGTCAGTAATAATTAAGAAAGGAATACTGCATCTGTACAGAGCAACAAGTGCTAACAGGAGCATTTATCTGCATCAACTCTTACCTGGAGCTCATCAGTATGCTTGTGTAAGCTTTTTGCAGAGTTGTGCTGAGCATCAGATCTTAGCAAACTGTTGGTGCTTTCTATCCAATCTTTCACATTCTTCAAGTGCTCCTCATATTCTTCCATCTTGCTGGTGGCCTAGGAAATGACAGAATTTTACAGAAAGTCACAAGTTAATTGCTTCATTGCATAAGATAAATGCATCTATGAACAAGATTTAAAGAAAATAGGATGCATTTGCATCATGGTCAGTTAAATTAGCATGGTGAAATAAAAACCATTTTTCTGAAATAGCTTCATGATTCCAGGCAATTCCCTCTCACCAAAGTAATTCTGGTGCTTGCATGTTTACATTTCATGGGGGCATTGTCACAATTTATATGGCAGTGGCACTTCAATTAGCATTTTAACACTTTAACAGCCCATTAACAGAGTCTGAGAGAACCACCTGAACACCCACCCAGGGGCAAGAATCCCCCATACAAACCCCTCAACCACAGCTTGAGCCAGTCCTTTGGGGTAGCCACTCCAGAAACCCCAGCCACAACAAGCCTTGCCACAGCACGCTGGTGACTCTACTCACTTGACAGCCTCCTACAGCGTTTCATGCAAAGCCTTAATCTGGCTTTTTTTTTGTAGAATTGGATCTTTAAAAGCCTGTTCCATGTTCACCTACCTTGTTGAGAATGGCAGTTCTGCGCTCAGCACGCTGTGAGACCTGCTGGTACTGCTGCAGGGGCGCCACCAGGATATCCATCAGCTCCTGTGCATGGCAGGAATTCTGCTCCACGATATCCTGCACTTCTGCATCCAGCTCGTTGAGTTTGTAATGCCAGAGGTCCAGCATATCCCAAATTTGCTGCGTGTGGAGAGAAGGGAAATGAAATAGAAGGTCAGGCTCAAAGATAACAGCTCAAAGATAACAACAGATTATTTGTTCTTAACATGGGACATGAACTGCAAAGGTTTCAGAACTGACTGAACAACACTTTGCATCTAATGGTGTGATTCAGTTGAAAAAAGCATGGATTTTCCTGTGAGAAAGAATTGATAAATATTCACCAGCTAAATGCCTCCTTCTACTTCTCCTTTTACAGGCATAAAATGAATGGAAGACCACTTTATGCTGAACCAAGCTCTGTAAAAACAACCAAAAATCTTTTAACACCCACAGATTATTTTTTTGGCAAGATTACCTTCTGAACTTCTTTGGCTTTTGCAATGTTTTCACTCTTCTGTTGTAACATCTTTTCAATAGCTTGAAGGCCATTGTTAATAGTTTCTGCTTTTCTTTTCAGCACATACTGAGGAGAGTTCTGCAAGATTTCAGAGCTAACCTGCCAGAGCAAAGAGAAAACAATGGGGGAGATTACAAAGATATGCTTGTTTCTGTACACCACCTTACCAAAAATATTCAAATTCCTTTTGCTTCTCTTGACAAGTCAGTTAAAAACACTGGAATGGAGCTACACTTGCAGGGAGAAGCACTAATGCGAGCAGGTTCAAGATCTACGTGTTGTTCACTAATTTGTTCTCATTAAAAAGTGCCTGGCTCAGAAAAGCAATCCCTGAGGAAGCAAGCACTGAGGCACTGCAGCTCCCTGGGTGCTTTGCTCCACCCTGCTCTCATCTCTAACACAGGCTGCTCATGCTGCATGGTGGGAAGGGTCACATTTGGATTTATGCTGTAAGAAACACAGAATGACACCTTTATGTCTCAGCTGACAGCTGTGACTCCCGTGGAACAAATAAGGGAATATCAAAGTGCATCAATGCACAGCAAATTTCTCAATATAAACTTGGAGATTTAGCACTAAAATAGAAAGCTCTGAGGAGCTTAATTTCACTCTGCAGGACTCCACAGAAATGAAAATTTGGTGCACTGGAGGGCCTGATTTTCTGTGTAAAGAGAAAAACTCAAAGCTGAAGCTGAATAATTGCCTGAGCACAGGACTGAGCAACACAGCATAAGCTACCAGGTTACTATGGACTAGATGAAGTGCAGGGAGTGAGAAAAGTCTTTGATCTTGCCCAAAAGTGACATCTTTTCTTACTAAACCCTGCTGGCTGCCAGGGTCAGCCAAGCACCAGGAAATGGTTAAGTTGTGGTAAATTCTTTGTGTGCTGCAGCCCTAGGATTTAGGGGGCAAACACACACTGAACAGTTTCATGCTGCCTTGATGCCAAAGGTTTTTAATTTAATAGTAATTTTAGTTTGAAGCTCCCAGTACTGAACTACTTTATCCTTGTTGTGGGATGAGGAATTAAGAACATATTTTAGTTAAATTATCTACTCATTTCTTAATTTTATTAACATAATTTATAGAGTCCAACCAACCTCTCTAAAAAGTACCCACAGCACAATGTTGTATTGATAAAATTTCATTAATCAAAATAAATATATACAGAAAGAACTAGAGGGTTCCTCTGAAATAATCCTGCTTATACCACAAAACCTGTGAAGTCCGTTTGTACTTAGTGCCTAAGACTTCTTGGAAAAAGGAATTCAGGCTGTAGTCACTGAACACTTGACCATTACCACTACCCTGGAATGCACCAAACATGGAAAATTGTCAATAATTGTAGTGCCAGCTTCCAAAATAAAAGAGAATCATGTATGAGAGATGTGACAGCTGGAAATGAGTAAACAGATCAAGCTCTGACTTCATCTATTTCTTCAGGATAAAAACTGCATCTGCCAATGCTCTGGTCATCAGCAAAGCAGGATTTCAATTTCAATACTTCTTACTGGGATAACATTTATTATCTATGGCATCAAATGTACAATTTATTTTCATCTTTTGGTTTTCAGATTTAGAAGAAAGCAGAATGACATTAAAATACGACATCTCAATCTAACACAGGCTGGTACCTCTTAATATGTAACTGAACTGACCTCCAGTTCCACCATAATTTTGTTTCCTAAGTCCATTTTGAAAAATTCCAAGGTAGCTTATATTGTTTTCCAATGTCTAATGTGAAAAGCAAACATTATCTAGCTTCCAGGACCAGTTCTTTCACTCCAACAGGTAATGTGTGCTTTGGGATAACCTTTTATATCTTGGTAAATGAAACAGTAAAGAACAAAAAAACCCCAAAGCATAAATACTGATTTGCTTTCCTTCTCTTCTCTCCTCCCAGTTGTTGGTTCTGAAAAGACTAGTCCCATTTTGAAACAGAAACCATCAAGTTAACCAAATTAAAACTCATAAACTGTAGTTAATATGCTGCTTAATATTTTATGCAAGATAAAATGAATAATTTGATAGACACTAAAAGGTAAGTGGATTTCAAAACTGTTTTATTAAACTTTCAAATTTTGTCAACTTAACTGAGATTTAACCTTAAAAATTAGGATTGATCATTATTATTTCTGAAATATGAGAACTGAAAGGGGTTTTTTTCATTTTTAAAATAACAGAAATGAGCAAGTAACGATGGTAATTGTATCAGGCTAAAAATCCAACCCCAAATTGAGAGTATTACTCTGTTTTAGTTTAATTTTGCTTTCAGCTAACTCCTTATATCCCTTGTAGATAGAATATATTGCAAAAAACTGATGCAATGGGATTTCATTATTTAAATTCCCTGATTTTAAAGGAAGGCCACCATGTTCTCAGAGGTGATAAAAAGAACCATGTCATGATACCCTGTCATGTGTGCAAATTACATTTTTAAAAAAGTCCTGTTTCAAAGTTCTTTTTTAACCTAGCTCTGAAAATATTTTCTCATTTCAGCTATGCAAACTTTGCAATCAACTTCGACTACTAGTTCCCAGTTTAAGAATCAGATTGAGGACAGCATCCATACAATATTAAAAATTATTGCTGAAGATTGTGCCATGTCCATTTTTAATAAAAAATAAAAATGTTATATTGACACTGCTTGCCATAAGATTCTTCTAAAAAGAGACCTAGGTATGAGGAATGATTTATACATTGCAAATAGATAAATATGAAAACCACATCAACAGTTACCTTCTCTTCTAGGTCTTGCAACACTTTCTTGCAGTCCTCCAACTGTGTTTCGATCTCTGCAGGGACTATTGTGTACATTTCAGAATACTTGATCCGAAGTTTCTCCATGATATCCTCCAGAGCCTGACTCTCTCTGCCAATCACACTCTGAAGCTCCTACAAAATTAAGAATAACTTCAGCAGTTTTACCCATTTTTTACTGAGTGCATGTGTACATATATATGTGTATATACACACATACGTAATGTGTTTTATGTTTCCTACCATGGTTATGGTTTGGAAAAACTGGGTTTGGGATATCAAACCTGATTTGATTAGCTCTGCAAGCAGATAAACTCTAAGCAATACTGACTCATTTAATCAAATGATGCTTTTCAATCTGTAGGAATTAATTAAACCTGATACTGGTCCATGCTGGGGAAGTGACGCACTGATGTTCATTGACAGCCTCAGCAAAGGGACCATCTGAAGAGCTCCTATGAGTAAATGTTAACCTTGCACTCTCCCTTTTGCCAAAAGTGCATTTTTCCCCTTGAAAGAGTTTAATAGCCAACGTCCATCCCTTCATTATTATAAACAACACAAAGGCCACACAAAGCAGCAGGTTTCAGGCTGAAGTGTCTGCTTTCAGGCAATTACGCAGGGCAGCGCAGCAGGCTCCTCTCAAAACAGTAGTTTCCAGTTCTGCACAGAGAATGTAGGTTTTATGAGATAAAAGAAACTTGAACAACTGTCTACAGCCTGTGGCCTAGAAATAAAATCTGAGCTAAGTCCTCCTGCAGAAAGAATGAAGAAATTCATTTGTTTGGAAGGTTTTCTAGAGTTTCAAGTTGGAAGGTTCTGTTTGCTGGCTTTATGGCTCCTTTCCCCAGTGCTCAGCTGTTTGAGAAACTCAAATGTTAACTCAAGTTATTGGGAAAAATTAACCAAACCTCCTACCAGGCAATGAAAGACACTAAAATTAACTGCCTTTGCTTTTTCTATCAGGAGTAATGGTAATCCACTAATTCATAGTCTTCACTTGGCAATCTTTTCCTTCACACAAATGCAACACACAGAAGAAATATGTAAGACACTGAGATTGATTTATTTCCTGTCATCCCACAACAACTGGGTCTGATATTAAAAAACCCCAAACCCTCAAAAGCATGAAACAGCTGTGTGCCTCATTCTCTCAGGGAGAAGGCTGCTGTTGTCAAATGGCCCAATTAAGACTGTGCCAATATTTTATGGGAGTTCACAGATTCCCTGACCTGAACTGGAAAGAATCAGTTACAACTCTCATCTCCAAAACAAAGCATGTCTCTGCAAACTGGATTCTGTTAATACTGCATGTTCACATTTCACAGATTATTTAGCTGGAAAGCAGGTACCTATCAAAACTGTCCCAATTTTTTTCCTAAGGGAAGAGACAATAACACTTCACCCTTCTCATCTGTGTGGGTGAATTTACAATTTTTGCCACCCAGCAAAATCAGGTTTGTCATCTCAAAATGAAATAGATATTTCCACTCAATGGGTGCAGTGGAGTCCTGACTGATGCTATAGATTATTTCATAGGAACTAGATTTTCTTCGAAAGGGATGAAATGCCCTGAAGATTCTGGCTCACTGGTGCTTGGACTACGTAAAATTAATGAATTCTTCAATCCTTTCAGCTCAATATTCTCAAAAGGAACTGTTGTGACATACTGCTAAAAAGAGATCATTTGATGGGACTGCTGCTAGCATTTTTCTTGTGCCATTGCTGTCAGAAACAGGAACAAGATCTTAACTCACTTTTGGGTTACTTTTAGGTGCTCAGAGTAGCAAAATTTGGACATGAGGGGAAAAAGCAGGCATAAAGCACCTGCAGTAGTAAAAATTCCCTCCAAACACAAATAGCTCAGTAAAAAAAGCAGACACAGCTCTAAATTCTAATTCTAAATAATTTAAAATAGAAAACCAGCCCTTTTAGACAAATCCAAGGTCCCACCACAGCAATGCTGGCTCATGGGTTTTCAGGACTTCCTAAACATGTAATAAACATTTCTCTCTCATGCTAATCCCCCATCTGCCTCCATGGTCTTTGGCTTCTGTATTTTTCCTAGCCCTTTGCTAGGTTGGGAACACCCAACCAGTTTTTACACATGACTCAGCAAAGACAGCCCAAATTTATACTATACTTCAGTAGCCTAAAATAAATAAATTATCAAGTTCTATAATTAAAAGGTAATTGGATTAAATATTATTAAAACCAATATTTGATCAAGATTTTAAAATTATGACAGCAATATAAATGTAGTAAGAATAATTTGAAACAAATAACTCAAATGATAAATAAACAAACACATTCAGTAAGTGTTAGGAATAACATATCATAAAGTCAAGAAATGCAGAAATTCATAGACCGCTGATGGCTGTTAGTGGACACTGAGGTTTTGATCACAATTTGATTTTTCAAAATCATTTACCAGGTTAACCCCTGATGTGGGACACCAAATCCAGAGCATCTGGAGCTGCCCTGGGTAGGTGTGCAGAGGGGAAAACTTGCAGGGTGTACACCAAGCAGCCCTTCCTAAAAGGAATGCAGCTGGCTGTGAATTTCTCTGCAATCTGGAAATACTTCTGTGCCTGCTTACAGATCCCCACAGAGGGAAAGGAACACCAGCCAAGGCCATGGCAGGGCCAGTCGTATTCTGCTGAGCCAGATTCACTGTCTTCAAGCCAATGTGAATAGACCTTGCCATTAATTTTACCTGGAGCAAGTTCAAGCACCAGCATAAACCAGGAGATATCCTGAATATCACAATAACAGAGCTGTTACCAACCTCCAGCTGTTCTGCCTTTCCATCAGCATCCTGCAGTAACACAGATGCAGCATTCTGTAAGGCATTTGTCACAGCACTTATTTCTTCAGTGACCTTGTTCCTCTCTTGTATCTCAGCTTTCACAGAATCTTTATGGTCTTGAGCTTTTTTGTACAACCTATGCAAGATCACCAAAAAGAATACATTGTTTGAGACTCTACACTAAGGAGGAACAAAGGGCATGCTTAATACAGATATTATGTAGGTACATATCCAGAATCACATCCGTCAGTAATTTAGGGTTTTTTTCTGTTATTAAATCTATGAGTTTTATGTCACTTATTATCTCAGTTTCTTTGAATTGAGTCGTCAGACAGTGCTGTTTGGTAGACCAAACCAGATAACAGGCATATTTAAATAGCAGAGGTCAGGTTCTCAGTCTGAAGATGCTGGCAGAGCAGATGTTGTTCACAAAGATTACCATGTTCAAAAGCAAATCCAGAGAAGTGTGAATACAATCATCAGATTTGTAAAAAACATTTGGGGAGAATTTTAGACAGTGGCACTCAGTAAGATGAAAGCTGCATTGTTGCAAAAAGTACAAGGTCTGATTTTCCTAAAAGCAGAAAATCTTAAAATTCACAAGCACCTGGCACCTCTAAAACTGACTATTGTTCCTTGATTCCTACTGCATTTGAGCAGAAACTGCAGGCCACAAAGGATATGGCCAGGCTCAGGTCTTCTCCCTAAATAATATTCCCCAATGCCCATACTGGAGACAGCAGATGGGTGAGATGGAGCATTGGTCTGACACAGGAGAGCATTTATTGTCTTTCTAACTGCATTACAGCTTTCACATATTCTTTGACATCCAGTAAAACCCTGTGCTTGTGAATGGTCCTATCTCATATCTTCAACAGAAATTTCACAGCACTTACTTTTTGCAGCGCTCTTGCATTGCCTTTATCTCACACAAGGCTGGAAGGGCAGCTTCTCCCTCAGCATTTTCAGGTGTGTTCAGGATGTTTCTTATCCGGTGAAGAAGCAAGAGCAAGAGGAGCTGCTGATGGTTGATGTTTTCTTCAAATGAGTTCACAAAATCAAGTAACTCCACCAGTTCCTCTCTGGTGGCCTTTTCCTTCTCTTTAAGGCTTTCTGGCTGTTCTTCCTGGAGCTTATCCAGAATTATTGTTTCTCGTTCCAGCTAAGTAAACACCATGGCAAAGCATGAGATAAAGTGCTTTTTTATTCCATCATCTGAAGTTACATTATTCATTTACTCACACAGGTGACTAACTACTGGGAATTACACAGTCAGAACCTGAACCTTTGAAGTGTGACAAAACCTCTGAGTTTGCTTTAACAAAGCACATAACCCTGTGCAGAGCTGCTGTGAGTTCAGAGGACTGAATAAATACCCCCACCATTTCTGACTCTGGGTTCAAGAAAGGGTGGGGGTAACTGAGCAGTGGGTGGGAAATCATGTTCTGCCCTGATCTCAGCCCTTTACAGGCCATTTTACTCACAGTCCCATCTCCACCTCCCCAAACTTACAGATGTTGAGCAACTCACCTCTTCATTGATGAATTTCCATTCCTGCTTTAGTTCTTCACAGGTGATTTCCAGCCCTTTGGCTGCCTCAAGCAAACCCAGCCAGTTTTCCCACAGCACTGTTACAATCCTGCCCAGGGCCCTGTCACTTCCTCTGCATAACCTCATCATCTCTCCAGAGATCTGCCTCAGCTTCACCAGATCCTCTTCAGCAGAGTCAATGCTGGAGACTAAAACCTTACAGGAAAAACAAACACATCAATAAATAAAATGCTGCAGTCAGGAATATTAATGAAGTATTCAGTAACATGATTAGGATCTTCTAGGAAAATGGCAATCACACCACTGAGCTGGTAAAATATGGTCACAATGAGGGAGTTCTGTTGGCTAAGACTGTGGAAAAAGATGAAGTATATAAAATGTCTCATTTTTACAGCAGTAAGATATACTCATTTCACATGGTCTATTATACCTGGTCTTTTAACAAGTATGTAAAATATTAATATATAAATATATTAATATATTCTGTGGTTTTATATATACATAAATATAGGATAAAGAATTCCACTTCTTTCTACTATGATGTCACATGGTATGCATAGCTGCCTTAGTTTTGCATGAGCTTTTCACATTCTTCAGAGCCTTTCTTACCTTGCTTTCTTCCAAATGCTCCAAAGCTTCTTTATAAGACATTGGAATCTTAGACAAAGACAGTCTAAGCATCTTTTCCAGTTTCTTAAGATTATCACACACTTTATCTTTGGTTTCTGTGTAGCTTTTGTGTTTCTCAAAATATCTGCATGAAACAATGAATGGATCAATTAAAATTTGTTGTTGTTGTTCCTCTCTCCAACCGTAATGCCCAACAGAATTAAAGTTTTAAAAAAACCTTTTGAACTACTAGTCCTGACTGTTTCCAAGTTACAGTCAATTAATATTTGGTAAACACTTCAGGTTTGATACCTGAGGTACTGATCACTGGATCGTGATCAAGCAGTTTGAAAATCCTTTACTCTCTATCCCAAACTTTTTCTACACGTGTATCTGAAGGCCCTCCAGAGTTTTTTCTGTACCTGAAGGAAGGAAACTACAGCCTATGCCTTGTTTGGGTTTTATTTTCCCAAGCCATCAGGACAGCCTATGGAAAACATGAATTAGGGACCCCCTGAAAACTACTCTAACCTCCACCAGCACTGAACTGGA
The DNA here is from genome assembly GCA_013399835.1 of Leptocoma aspasia. Classification (NCBI taxonomy): domain Eukaryota; kingdom Metazoa; phylum Chordata; class Aves; order Passeriformes; family Nectariniidae; genus Leptocoma; species Leptocoma aspasia. The sequence continues at coordinate 390,267 of VXAX01004548.1, read as the reverse complement.
GACTTTCCAGTTCAGTGCTTTCCTCTGATTCTGGCACCCCATGATGCTCACTCAAGCCCCGCATTTTGGAATATACAAGAAATGACTGCACTGTAAATTAGTAGCAATATGGTTATTGTCTGGCAATTTTCCTTCCTTAACAATCACACCTGAGGATAACAGGAATGCTTACCCTTCTTTCTGCTGGAATTTCTGAGTATCTGAATTTCTATCAGAGTAGAAACAACACTGGATTTATTTTTGGTCAAGTTTCTCACAGTAAGGAACAAGATCTATGGAGATCTCTTAAACCCACCTCTGTTCATCAGCTTCCTTTCTTTGAGCCTTCTTCCTTAATGCCATACTCTTTTCCACCAGTTCTCTTAAAGCATTTTCCAGACATACACTGTCTTCTGGCTTCACTAGGTTTTTCAGCTTGGAGTGCAGGTTTTCTAAGTCAGCCTTTGCAGAGTTGAACTCTTCCTCTTTCCAGTGCGGAGTCTGGCAGATCTCCACTGAGCTACAGAGCTCAGCCTGGGCTGGAGCTTCACAGTCCTCAAGGAACCTGGCAGCCCTCTGAAGGGCCCTGGTATAAAGCTCACCAGCCCTACATGCCTCCTCCAGGGCATCCTGAAAGCATTAAAAAGAGAAAGGAACAATAAAACAAGGCTGCTGTGCTCCTTTGGATCACCACATGGTCTTAGAATTTCACACTTGGCTGTCTTTGAGACCAACACTCCCAGAACTGGCCTGAGGAGGTGAGGGAGGACATGTGGCAAACACATTTGCTACTTAGGTAGTCACAGAGCATTGCTGTAACCCATGTATTTATTGCCCTCAGGACAGGAATTATGTTCACCATTCCTGATCACATTGGTTTGACCTGTGCTTCAATCTTCTGGATCATTCCCAACTAGTAAAGCTTCTCTTTATAGTAGAAACAAGGTGCTTGGATTTTTTGATGTTTGTCACTATTGAAAATGTTGCCTCACAAGATGACTGCACCCAGTCTCTCTTCAGCTGAATATTTCAACACAGCCTTTTCCTTCCTCCTCTTTACCATTCTTTTCTTGTGCTAGTCCCCACTGATTGATTATAATCAAACTGAACACAACTTTCTTTGTATCCTTAGTTTCTGTCATGACTCCCATCCTATCCACCAATGCAGAGATGATCACAGGCCAATTCAGCTGTTACAATAAATGAGGATGTGAGTCATGAAAATAAAAATGCCACAATCACACCTAATCTAATTATTGGGGAAAGGCATATGTCAATACTTCACTTTTATTAAAAATACTTACAACACGGGCAGCAATGTCTGCCTTCAGTTGTGCTTCATGGCCTTGCAGTGTCTCTAACTTTATTTCTAGAGCAGCAGCAGCAGATTTTTCTTCTTGGTTTTCCCTCTCTTTTTCAATTATACATTTAAGAGCAGAAAACTTTCCTTCCATCATATTCTGAATTGCTTCCCATCGTAGCTTTTCATCCTGCATTGTATTTATGTCTATCACAAGTGGCTGCTGGAGTTCTAATTGAATATGCTTTATGATGTGGAATATATTTTCTACTTCATTCTGGCTACCTTCCTTGTTTACACTCTGTAGCCCAGAGATCAAGTTTTGAAGAAACTGCTTTAATTCCTTAACATTTTTCTCCAGACTCTTTATTTCTTTCCTCTTAGATTCTTTGAATGATGTATCAAATACCTCATTTTTGTTTATTTGATTTGTTGCCTCCTGGGTTAAGTACAAGATTTGTTGAACTGCCTGCAATAGAATCTGTGCAGATATGACATTCTCAGCAGGAGAAGAGCTGGAGCTATCATTTAGGATATTAGCTTCTTTTCTTACAGTGGATGTCACAGTCTGGATCTCATTTAGCAATCCTTGAATCTTATCCCATTCCCTAACAATATTTTCCAAGTGTATTATTTTCCCTTTAATTTTATTCTTAATTTTAGAAAATTTAGTTTGCAATTCATCCAGCTGCCCTGAGTCCCATTTCAGACCTACACATTCAAATATTTCCTTGTACTTCATTACTTGTGCCAAACTTGACTGAAAAGCTAACACTTTTTCTTTCAGTGCTTTGCATTTGTCCTTCAGCCCCTGCTTGGCACCTACTAATTCATCATCTTTCAGGTTCATTTCACCATCCTGCAGGTCATCAAGATCCTGCTGCAACGAAGCTATTCTTTCAGCAAACTCTCTGGAGACAGCTGTCTTTTGTTCTACTTCATGAAGTTTACTTTGAATTTGCCTCTGTGTCTTCCTTGCTCTATTCTTCAGACTTCTTAACTGATCAGCCAAGAAGAGCTGTTCAGACAGGCTCAGCTGCCCAGCTGTGACCTGACTGTCTTTACAGTGGGATGAGATAAGCCCTTCTATTTCCTGGATGTCCTTTAGCATCTCCTTTAGAATGGCTTGTTGGCTGACCAGCTCTGAGCATGTGCTGCTTTGGTTTGGGTCAGGCCTGGCCACCAGCTCGGCTTTGCAAAGCTGAGAGTGAACTTTGTCTATTTCTGCAGTGAGTCTTTGCCTCTCCTCCAGCTGGAGCTCCAAGTGCTGCAATCTTTGAGCAGATTTTAAAACAAGAGCCTTGTATGAATTCTTCAATGTGTGTAAAAGGAAGGTAATATCAGAGACCTCTTCTGGCTCCAAGCTGGGAAGGATGTGCTGGAGCCCATAATCCAGGGATACAACCACAGGTTCTCTGTTCAGGATGTCTGTGTTCATAAGCTGACAATTTCTGATCTGTGATTTGACATCACTGGGGAAAAGTGCTGCTTTCTGATCAAGGTGGGACAGTGAATCTTTGACCCAGGAAATATTTTCTTTCAGCCTCTTCATCATTTCGTGTTTCATGAGAGCAGGACCAGTGGTCTGAATATCCTCTTGAGGAGTTTGTTGTGCTGATAATGCTTCCAATTTGCTCTGCAAATCATGTACAGAGTTCTCCAAAGCCACCTTCTCTTGATCACTCCAAATCCTTTTCATCTGCAGTTCAATCCTTCTTTTTAATAGAGAAAGACCCTGTTTAATGTCCTGTAGCTCTGTGGTCCAAATTAGAGGGTCTTTGGCTTTTCCTGCAGCTGAGGAATGTACCTCTGCTTGCAAATACTGTCCTTGTATCAGCCTCTGAATATCCCGTGCTTTATTCATAAGCAGGTTAAATTCATCAATTTCTGCCACAACCTGATCATGTTTCTTCTGCACTGCCTGTTCCATGTGCTGCCACCAGTGCTCCAGCTGCCTCATTTGGCTCTCTGTCAACACTTTATCCATGCATGTCAAATGCTGAGATAAAACTTCTTGCTGACTTTGCAACTGGTTTAAGACATCCCTTTCTTTTCGTAAGGACTCTATGCATGCCTTAATTTTCTCCAGAAGAGCTGTGTTGTTCATAGGACCCCTGCCAAAAAACATGAATGGTGTTTAAATAATGAATTCTCCTCATATATAGACTTTTTAAAAATGAATTTCACTGTTTAGAGCACAATTCACCAACTTTATTCACTTAATTACATGTATCTCCCAATGTTCTCTTAGGAACTCCCTAATCACCCTTGCAGTATCATTATTTCTTGCTTATCTGTAGAGCACTCACTATTCACAGATATCTGTGCAAAAAAGATACGTTCTACTGTATATTCTCTAAAATTGCAGTGTCTACTAATAGAATGTAGCTCTCATTTTAAAAATCAACAACAGTGTTACGTAATCTCTAATTGAATTAACCAACATTTTATAGTAATTTCCGGTTGAAAATGAAGATAAAACTTGGTTATAAAAAAATTGAGAAATTTCCATTCATGCAAGGTAAACTCTTCCAAATGAATCTAATCGTTTATTTCCAGGAGTATTTTAAAATGCCTATCTAAAATACATTTAGCAGACAGATTTTTATTACATTTTTTAAATCTCTTTGCTGTAAATTAACAATTTCATAAGTTTTAAATGTTTTCAAATTATTTTGGTACATTACCATGACAAACTAGTTCTGTGTTTTGAAGACTAAGTCACAAAACATAGTAAATATTTTTTGTGCACAGGTTACCTCTGAATTGGTAATGTAGGCTTACTTACTGCCATGGAATTTTTCCTATCAAGTAAGGTTAGTTTTCAGAACAAAGAGATATTTAATTCAGAAAAAACCTAGAATTAACAAGTCCTTAAAGAAAAATGAGAATTTCACATCTGCCACATTTAAAAAAAAAATTTAATATGGATTTTCATAGATTTTTAGCCAAGTAACTACTTCTTTGTTTTGCCTAAAGAATAAAGAGAGCACATGTTCTTAAAGGATAGCAGAGAGCCACGAGAAATTCTTCTGCTTAACTTTGTTCACAAACCTACAAACCTCTGAGACCTCTCTTGAAATGGATATAACTCCATACTCTTGTCTGAGCATTACTGAAGCATGTCACAAAATTCAGAGGAGAACCATATTTGCTCTGCAACCTCTTAACCAAACCCCTCCACTATACTCACATTTTTATGTTATCTTTTTCTGTTGACAAATTTTTCATGGAGGACTGTGCAGCAGAAAGATTTTTCTGGTATTCATTAATTAAACAGCTCTGTTGTTGCTTCACTGCCTTAACAGCTTCCAGTTCCTGGAGCAGCCTGTCCCAGCAGGGCTCCGTGGTTTGCAGCTCTGCTCCATTTGATCCTGCTCCATTGGGAATTGCTTCTTCACTATGGCACAGAGACTTTGCTTTCCATGTTTCCAGCTCAGTTTTTAAATTCTGCAAGCAAGCCCACAACAGAGAGAGAGGGGATTAAAGGAGGATCTAAAAGACTCTCAACTTTCAACACAAAATACGGCTAAATACAGATTCACCTACAAACATATTCCTGCTCATCCACAGGCAAAGGAGCACATCATGGAAGCAATCCTAGATGTATCTATCACTGCACTCTGGAAGAGCAGTGCAAACTGTACAAACTGTGGTATTTACATGGACATGCATCAAGGCATGGTGTTTGCAGACAAACTGACTAATTGTGCAGTTAAAACTCAGATAAAGCTACGGGCAACAATTTTGGTTTGCCCAAATGAATCACAATTCTGCAAGTGTTCTGCAAGTGTATCAATACATTAAAAATGAGGAATGGCTTTGCAGTTTCCATACCTCCAGCTCTTTTAGTTGCTCATTTATAAGCACCATATCCAGTTCAGCCACTTCATTTTTCAGCTCATTGACCTTTTGTTCCTCTTCAAAATATTTGTTGTTTACTCGCACTCCAGGAAATAATTCCTTCTGGACAACCACTTCTGCACCTGTGTCCTACAACACAAAACAAGATTCTTATTTCTGAGGGGTCTAAACCAGTAAGTTTTCTGACTGCAGCACTTTGCTTCACGTGTTTAAGCCATGCTGGGGTTGTTAAACCCTGCTGTGGTTTCCCCCACCAGTCTCTGTGGATCAACCAGGACCTGGAAACTGGAAGCTCCATCACTGTCCCACACCCCTGCAGTCACACCATCCTGTCAGCACTGCTCAGATAACTCTGAAATCTCTGCCCATCATTTCTAGTGAAACTCTGACCTCCTCACCTTCAAATAATATCCTCCCTGCACCCACCTCTGCTACTGATAAATTCACAGGTCTGTTGTGTCTTCTCCCTCTCTTCCTTACACATTCATGGAACTTTATCCTCTCCTCACACCCACATTCCTTCTGCTCAGCACCTGCCCCGACAATACTGCTGTGTCCTTCACCAGGACACCTCTTCAGCTCTTCTTCACAGGGCAGCTCATGCATGAAGCAGCTTGGCTGTGACACAAAGCCATGGCTGCCACTGTCACAAGTGCTATCCAAAATTTGGGGTAAGATCAGAGCAGGAGGGAGTCACGTCTCAATTAGGGTGGGGAGGGATTAGGAGGCTCCAGAGCCAGTCCCTGGCACTGCCTCTGATTCCCACAACAGAAGGACAAGTCACTTGGGCTGGAGCCATGTTTAACATCACCTTCAGCTATTGCAGACACCATCATAAATGAAATGTCACAGACTAGTTGGATCACATGATGATCCTTTAAAAATCTTTCTGCATTTCCCTTCTCCCAGTACCCTTCTATATCTGGTGATCTATTCCACGTATAAAATTTATATGAGTGAATGCATACAAATACACAGATATTATGCAGTGTGAGCTTCTCCGTGGTACTAACATCCAAAATCAGAAACAGTAAAAAAACTCTTTTCTGATAAACTTCATCTATTGCTACTTTAGACACTGTTTCACTAGAAGCAGCCAGCTATCACTGTAAGCTGTCGCTGTCATCTGTTCCTTTGTGGGTCATGAGCTATGTGAAATATACCTGGCCTGAAGTGTGGGAAACATACAGCACATAGTACACAGTATCAGAATAGTTCTCTTTATCTGAACTCTTGGTTATTTTCAGTCAAAACTGAAGAGGCCACTCATGAAGTAGTCAGTTGGAGAACTTTTCAATTTCTCTGTGTACATAACCATAGCAGTTACATCAATTCAGACATAAGATTTAATCTCAAGAGAGTCTGGAGTGCCATAAAATTGAAGTAAGCATTAAAACTCAGCTAAGCTATCACACAGAAAGGAGGAAATACACTTCACCAGATTGAAATATCAACACATCAAAAGACACAGAGAAGTGTCCTGACTTCTAGAAAAACCTTGCTGTGTACTTGTTTTGCTTGTTTGTGTGATGTTCTCATTGCACACTATGGCACTGCCTCCATGGACACAGACAGGGGAGGCTGCACCTCAAATTCTGTGTCCAGTTTTGGGCCCTCACTACATGAAAGACCTTGAGGTGCTGGAGTGTGTCCAGAGAAGGGCAGCAGAGCTGGGGAAGGGTCTGGAACTGTTCAGCCTGGAGAAAAGGAGGCTCAGAGGAGACCTTATCACTCTTTACAACTCTCAGACAGGAGGGTATAGCGAGGTGGGGTTGGTCTCTTTTCCCAGGTAACAAGTGACAGGAGAGGAGGAAATGGCCTCAAGGTGTGCCAGCGGAGGTTTAGAGTGGGTTTTAGGGAAGATTCCTTCACTAAAAGGGTGGTCAGGCACTGGAACAGGCTGCCCAGGGAAGTGGTGGGTCACCATCCCCGGAGGGATTTAAAAGACGTGTCCCTGTGGCACTTGGTGACATGGTTTAGTGGTGAGCTTGGTATTGCTGGGTTAATGGCTGGACTTGATGGTCTTAGAAGTCTTTTTCTACCTAAATGATTCTATGATGATTGCATTGTTCCTTAAATGCTTTTCAACAGTACCCACCATGACTGCCATCATTTTTCCAGGAACTGAGGTTAGTCCAACAAGTCTGTAGCTTACTGGATCTTCCCTCACACCCTTTTGTAAATCGAAATAACACTACTAGCTTCCAGTCAGCAGGGACTTCTTCAAAGTCCCAAGACCCTTGGGAGATTTTGCTGGGTTTCCAGAGAGAGCAGATGTGCAAGTCCCAGGTAAGACCTGCCCATGGACAGGCCAGCTGTGGACCTGCCTATAGATTCACCATGAAGATTAGATAGAGCCCTTACTTTTAAAGAAGAGTAGATTTAGTAAAGTCATTCAGTAATATAACTTGTCATTAATTTATCTTGAATCCCTTCTCCTTTCTCTCCTTTATTTCATTTATTTTCTTACGTTGGATCACCCTTGGATTTCAGTTTTCTGATCTGCCTTCCTTAGGACAGCAAAACTATCATAACTGACTGTCATAACATGGAACAAAATTTGTGTTGATTAACAGTTTGAAGAGAAACTCTAAATATCATAAAGACTGATTAGGATGTCTCTAAAAACTAGGGTGAACTCTCTTTTGAACAGATCCATTGAAAATTATGATGTGGCAAGAACTTTGGATGAAGTTCAAAACTGTCATGGACATAAGTAAGATCTATACACAATGGTCTTGATTTTGATGTGAGTAATTGTCTCTTCTTTTAAAACAACTTCAGCTGAGGCCCATGTGGAAACAAAAACTGAACAACTGGCACATTTCACTTGAAATAACAGACTGTGGGTTACCTCATGTGCAGGAACTGGGGGATTCAATCCCAGACCATCTTTCTCAGCTGCTGTAGATTCCAGGACTTGACCTTTCTGGCCCAGCTTCTGCTGAACCTGCCCCCCATCTTCTCTGTATGACTGATTCTCGACATCATTAGGTTGCTCCTTTTGGTGTAAGAAAAACAAAAGAAACCAGTAATCAAAAAGCTCTAATCAAACCTGCGGTGTAGTAATTACAGTGCTTGAGATGAGAAAGTTATAAAGCCCATAATTATAGGTAGATGAGGAAAACCATAATTACACCTCATAATTTACTGTGAGCAAGGTTATTGCAAAGAAAACCACTTACAAGAAGCAGTGCTGTAATTTTGTTATAAATTTTTAGAATAAATTGCAAGTGTTCTGACCTACGCTGTTCATATTTCATTATTCTAAGCAGGCACCTTGAATTGTGTGCTCCTGGACACAGTCTTGAATGCACTTTTTAAAGCTTAGCTTTTTCCTGAGGACTTGCAGTGTAGACAGAGAGTGTCTGGTTAGATACCCAGGCAGGACAGTCCCGTGAACAACCTAGAGATTTGTTGGATGTAGGTTTCAGTATCTCACAGAGCTTGCTAAAACTGAAATTCTGAGAAGAGTCTGGCTCTATAACACCTCCCCTCTTCAGGGAGGGGATGACAGCAACAAGACCCCTGTCAGCCTTTTCATCTCCAATAGGAACTTGGCCTCTTCCCACTCATTATGGCTCCAGCTCCTAAACACTGCTCTGGGTGTCAAAATTCCCCTAGTACCAGGGTGCACCACACAGGGCACAGCATCTCAAATGTAGCCTCACACATGCAAAGTAAATATGTAAATAAGAAATCTATATAAATGAAAGCAAGTCAAGCACAACAACAGTATTCAGGCAAAAAGGTCAGGAGATTTCACAATACATCCAGGTGACTTGGAATGCAGTATCCCTTGGAAAGATCCTCAGCTAACCACTAAAGAGAAAAACCTTCCTCTACACTAATTTTGAGTGTACAGGAAAGAATTAAGCAAGTTACCACATACTCAGTATCACATCTGAGTGATAGTGATATCAGAGACAGATAGTGATATCACAGACAGAAGTAGCCCAGTGTAAACTTGAGGCTTTTCTTACTCATTTCTTAGGAGTATCATCCTCACTGCAACTGAACTGGATACATATACCCTCAAATTCAACCCCTCTGGTGCAATCTATGTCCAGTTACCTGTGCTGGATGGGTTTTTTTCCTAGATTCATCACCTTCAATACCAACACCATCCTGATGTCTTTCCAGCTCTGCTTCACCACCCAGAACTGCACTGTCCAGAACATCCTCTTGGAACCTGTCAGGTCTGTCCATACCTGGCTTCTTCTTATCAGCCTCCTCCTGATTTGAAAAATGCAAAACATTTACCATCAGTAAAAGTCACAGTACAAAGTCTGCTGAGAAAATTCCCACTCCACAATCTGTCTACTCTATCTTCAGTTTAGCTTAATGAATGATGGAAAAGGCTGAGGTAACCCAAACCCAGAGAGCTGGAAGCCCCAGCTTAGATCAGTTTGCCATACTGATCTTACTCTGAACCAGTTTCAGGACAGGGTAAACAGGAATAACTGCTCACATGACTGTTAATATGGTTCTAGAAGCTTCTGATTAGACACATTTGATAACTATTGATCTTACACCTTCTCCAGAAATCCCAGTATGGACAGTTTCCACTGTGATATTTTGATGGTCATCTCTCCCAGGTACTCTTATTACTCCATGGTCAGGTCAATGAGAGAGTACTCCAAATCATTCCCTCAGCCTTGCACACATTTACATTTTTACAAGGCATTTACAGTGTCAATGTCCTGAGGGCCCATAAAAATCTGCAGTTCCAGGTTAGTGACCTCTGACTACCTGCAGTGATGAAACCTCTGAAATTCCTCATTCCTGGGAGTGTTCAAAGCCAAGCTGGATGGGGCTTTGAGCAACCTGGTCCAGTGGAAGGTGTCCCTGCCCACGGCAGGGTGTTGGAACTAGATGAACTTTAACATCCTTTCCAACCCAAACCATTTTGTGATGGATTTCATGAAATCACAGGTAGGTGGTGAATTTTACATCATGGACAAAGTGGGTCCAAGCCCTGGGGGTTTGCAGAGACCATCACTTTGATCTCTTGCACTCTTCACATGAGCAAGGCTGAGGGGATGATTTGAAGAAAACATAATTTATCATTCCTTTCATCAGATAAGGAAAACATGCCTCTGTAAGCCAAGAAATTTTAAGGAATTACATATGGATTTCAAATCAACACAGACACAATACAGACTGACTTATATGAAAACACATTTGTCAGGTACCTGAACAGCCTGCCCCAATCTGTCCCTGCTGTGATGGGTATCCTGTAATGGGCTGTCTGACAGTACACTGCTTTCCTCCAAAGCTGGAGCGTTCTGCCTCTCATTCTCAGACATATTTCCATTTACATCTTGACCCTAAGAGAAATGATCAAAAAGAAAATCTGCTTGTGTTACCATAAACATTGTATTTTAACATCAAATCTCTGAATGGTAAAAATTATTCTCTCTGAAAACAAACAGGACAAACACTGTGCTGCAGGTCTAAACAAGTCTCTCTGGTTTAAGAGAAGCTCTCAAAGCTCTTAGGCAGAAGTGCATCTGCAATTTTCCCATCTCTACAACTTCTCTCCGTGTCCTGATGAAGGATACCTGCTCCAAGTAAGTGGCAAGAGAAAGTTACATGCATTTAAATGGAATTGAATTTAAATGGAAAACTGCTGTTTTAAATACGTTATTGGCTTGTTACAGACTTGCTATAACAGTTATGAGAGTTCCTTCCACTTCTTTGATTTATATACTTGTATTTACAGGAGGCTTAATTTCAGTGAAATTAAGGATGCGATACACAAAAGACATTTGAGATGTCTCTTTAGCCAGCTTTCCATTGTTGTTACTGTCAACAAATAAACTCACATCACTCATTTCCAAAAGCTCCTTCAGCTCCACTGCTGGGGGGGTCTTCTCTGCAGAGATTCGAGTATCAGAAGTGACCTGTGTCTCTCTCTTCAGCATTGTATCTGCCTCATCTTCCTTTTGTATTTCATTACCAAACTCATCTTTTAACTCAAGGGCTTCACTGAAAATGTTTTCCTTCTTTTGCTTGACATCTTCCAGTCTTTCTTTGTGTTCACTCTGAAGTGTTTCAATCTCATCCTTAATAAATTCCTTTTCTGGTGAAGAGGTGTTTTGTTTAACAGTTTCTGCTAAAACCAAACTTTTCTTTACAGTGTCTTCACATTGGCTAAGAGGTCCCTGTTGTTCCTTTGAACACGAAGAAAACATTTTATTTGAAAAGTATCTTCACTCAATATACCTGACGTTATGATCTAAAGTCAACCTCTAAAATCATAAATACTTGTTTTGAATAACAAAACGTGTTGAAAGGCACATGCAGACCTATTTGCTGCAGAAAGTCAATTGCTAAACCAATAATTTCATCAGCCATTTCTATGCACAGAGAACACCTGAAGCTAAAAGCACTACGGTGATAAAATAATCCCACAGCACACAGGGTGGTACATGATGATCCTTCCAAGTTCTAAACAGGTAATTTCCCCCTTGCCCCCTCTCCTATACCTTTTTCCTTGTTAGAGGTATAGCAAGTTCTGAAGCACAGGGAATTGCAGTGATCCATATCTGAGCTACGATTTCAGCTTACAGCAGCTCTCTACACTCGCAGCTACAAGACTGATTTCCACTCTGCCAAAGAGCAAAAGAATGTCTACTTTTGCATGAAGGACACTTCTCAAAAATGAACTTGGCTCACTGACATTTTTAAAAAATTCTTCACACTGGCTAAATTAAAGACACTAACTAATACCAAATTTAATAGTATCTTTCCTCATTATGCCCCGAGAGGAAAAAAACAAAAATCCTAACCAACCAAACTGAAGAAGCCTCCATGCTTGAGCTAGGACAATTCCTCTTGAACCTTCAGTTCAGCCAAGAATAAAGGTCCCCTCAGTTCACTAAGAGTGGTTTGAGTCCAGAATTATCTCAAAAAAGGGACATTACATACTTTTTATCTTAGAAAGGTTTCATAGCTTTTTGGTTTGACACCATGAACAGTTCTCTTTTACAAATGTTATGGTCTCCATGATGCAGAAACTGCAACATACCTGTGATTTCAACTGATTTTGCTCAGCTGATGGTTGCTCCATTGCTGGACCATCACACCCAGCAAGCTTCTCAGAGACAGTTTCCAGCTCAGTGCTCAGGCCTGTTACCATATCCTGAACCTGCTGGTGCTCTTGAACAGGGTTTTCCAATGTCTGCATGATGGTCTAGAAACAAGGAATTTCTGGGATTAGTCCACCATTATCTCAAACAAACATCCACAGATTGTTACAGCTTTTCCAGGACCTCACCAGCACAACAAACTTGCTTATTTCCCATGAAATATCTGGCTAACCACAGGTTAAACACAAAACCATCTTGCTCTCTTCCCAGCACATCATGGACTCCATCATGAACAAAATTTTTATGAACAGCAGGAAGCAGAAGGGTTGGCATTTCATAGAAATATACTTGTAAGAAGGATGTTTTCTCTTAAAACTGATGAAACATTAGAGACAGCATGCCACACAGGGTACAAATGCAATGTGCACTACCTTGGGTGAAACCAAGAACAAGCAAGATGCTGGAAAAGAATCTTTCAGATGTTTTCCAAATTCATCCTCCCAAAAGGAAGAAGACCTACCATGGCTTGAAGAACGCTTCATATTATAGCTATCCAAATCTGTTTATACAGGTACAAAATGTTCTTCACATTTACTTTGGTCTCATTTGTTTCAGTATTTACACCTCAGAGAGAGAGGGACATATTCCCTGCCCTTTTTCAGAGGACCTTCCTCCACTCCCAGCTTTACCCATAGCCTTCCCACCTGAATGACACCACAGCTGAACAGTGAGAACTGCAACCAACAGGAAAAGAAAGAGAGTGAGGTCCCAACCTGGAGCTGGCTGAGCAGATTTTCATGTTGGTGCTTTAATTCTGACCATTCTGCCTCTGTGAAGCAGGGATCAACAGTGTGACCCTGTAGATGCTCTTTCTGGCTTTTCAATTTGCTAAGCTGGGAAGTCAAGGCTTCTGTTTTCTGCAGGAGGTCAGCGTAGTTTGCCAGCTGAGCTTGTTTCTCCTCCAAACCAGGCTGAAGGGCAAAAATCTCCTGTTGCTGTTTCTCCAGTTCCATTAGAGCCTGTTTCAGATCTTCTTTGCTTTGCTCATATTGCTCCCTGTTGCACTGAAGTTGCTCCTGAGGGCTAAGAAAAAAATGCTGTGTTTAGTAGTGCTAAAAAACCAAATGTACTGATTACCTAGAAAATGTCAAAGTGTGAACAAGTCGACCATTAGAACAAACTTGAGTGTACTGAATACTTTTTCTCTCCAGATTTTAAATTCCTGATCAGACTGGAATTTTCAAGGTGATGAAAAACACTGAAGTTATTGCAGATGAACTGGACTTAAATGCAGGACAGATGACTAACTCTCTTAAACCTTAACCTATAAACCCACAGATTCTAGCATCTGACAGGTGATGCTCATGCTCTGTATTCTGCTTTTCATTGCAGCAGAAATTCTGTTCAAAAAACTGCAATATGGTTATGAATCTCCTTTCCTTGACTTCCCATGACAGCTCCTGAAAGGGAATGTTCTCTAGAAGACACACATCATATTTAGTTGGGCGGGAGAGTGTTTTAGAGATACAGACAACAAAACCAGCATTTACAATATGGGGTAGGTTAGTACAATCCAGTGATTACTTTCCTGACCTTTACATTGGATTTCTCATTGTGTGCTTTGTAAGCATGCATGCTGATCTGCTGCAGGTGAACAGGTTGCATTTGTCCACAGGAAGTATGCAATGAGACAGAAGTAACATTTGTATGTTCACATTTAATGATGGAGCTCAGATGTCTTCCAGATGGAACTTAAATGCCAACATTGGAAAATATGATCCCACACAAACAAATCCAAACAAACAGTCTGGATATGATTCTCTAAAGTACAGCAGGATAATCGAGGACAAAAGTGAAGCTTCAGTGGTTTGGGTTCTGCCCCTCAAGATTCACATTTTTTGGCAAATAAACAAAGCACACCCTCGCACGCATGAAGTGCTCTTGCATCAGGTTCCCTGTTCCAGCTCCTCACTGCTGCTCTTCCTGTGGTGCATCTGCTGATCAAGCCTGATCCTGCAAGGTCCTGAGCAACTCTTCAGGCATGCAGAGCACCTCCTCTCCTGTCTTTAACAATGTGAAGAGGATGCTCTGCATTCTGCTGTGCTGGATCCAACACAGCCAAGGCTCCATCTTCCTGAGCGCCTCCCGTGCAGTTTTTACTGAGAGCTCAATAACAGCAGGAGGAAACAGAAGATTCTCTGGCTACTCATGGCCACACCAGAAAGTATCTCTGGCTATTCCCCACCTGACCATTCAGGGCAAACTGTGACCTGCCCCTCCACAACTCTGCAGAAATACAAGTATTTCTGTGGGTATCTTGTTCTGCTCCCTAAGAACAGAAAATTAATGGAATAGATCCAGGAAGAAGAGAAAAAGTGTCAACAGAGCAGTAAGTGATCTCCACTGCCTCTTGGCAAATTCCACATTACCTGCTATATTCAGTGGCCAGCTGACAGATGTTTTCCCACTTTTCCTGGAGCTCAGAAATAGTCTGCTGAACCTCTGGCTTCTTATTTTTCTCATTTCTCAATACAGTGTCTCCTAGAGCCACCATGTTCTGCATCTTGGCCTCACCTTCACCTCTGAGACTTGTGATTTCCTGTATTAAACAAGAAGCAGAAGCAGTGCATATACAATTATTTCTGGTTACAAAATAAAAGGTATTACCATTATTTTTTTTTCATACTTTTCACACTGCTGTTCAAGACAACAGAAGTCTTCTTCTAATATATTACATAGCTGACACATAAAGAGATAGATCATCTAATTTTCAAAGTCTGGGACAATTAAGCTGATTTATTAATTATTCTCTACAAAGAAGACCCATATTGTGCTGACAAATTTAAAAAATGCTCAAATGACAAAACTACAGGCCATGAGCAGTGACAGTATCTTTCAGGAGGTACTGACTCATGAAGCATTAGCTTGAGGTGGAAGGTGAAAAAGGAATATATTTAACACAATACCTTTATCTGATTAATCCTTTCGTCTGATGGCAACTCAGTTCCTTGTGAACTCATTTCATTAAGAGCCTCCACAAGCTTTTTGATCCAGCAAGAAACATCCTGGGCAAGGTCTTCAAAATTCTGTCCATCCACAGAAAGTCTCTCAGTATTTCCTGCCATTTCACTGACACGTGTTACCAGTGCATGGTACCTACTAATAAGATTACTGGCTTCTGAAAGGGTTTCATATTCTGTCAGCCCAGCCTCCCTCAAGGAATTTGATAGCTGAGCCAGGGAGTCGAATGGTTTCCTGAAAAATAATAAAAAAAATTAATCCACATCTATTTGTTGTAACAACATGGAACAATCTTGTTTAGAAGACAGTTCTTAGAGAGAGACCAAAAAACTCAGTACCTCTGCATTAATAGTGTTTTATAGGCATCTTCAAGTTCTGTATCATCTTTACTGATCTCTTTTACTTTTTCCTCCTGAGCAGAGAGCCATTCTTCCAAGGCCATGATGCTTTCTTCAAGGCTAAAGGAGGTATAAATAGAGACTCAGGTCAAAATAAGAGGCATCACATTGCTAAAACCTGCTGGCAGCAGTGTTTCGCTGAAAAAAAAGCATAAATATAGTGCCTGATCAAGCAAAAGTTTAAACATAAGCCTAATTTTAACTATCTCTGTTCATGTCACTAGAATTGTCTGTAGTTTCCATACAGGTGTGCCATGAAATTGAAAAAACAACCCACGTGGAACATACAACAAAACATTTGACTAAAATACCATCTTTTGTAAAAAGAAGGGTTGCTTGCCATTCCCTATGGCTGTTTAATAATGAATCATCTGACACCACTTGTGATTAAAATGTCAGGCACAAGATTAGTTCCTTACCTACTGAGCTGCTGGAGAGAGGCACCAAGCTCCTTTTCCCGTTTCTGACATTTGGAGATCAATCTTTGCAGTTCTGCCTCTTGATCCCTCACTCGACTGCTGAGGTGGTTAATGCTGGCTTTGGGCAAGTAAGGCTTCACTTTATTCAATAAAGCTTTAACCTCTTGGATGTCTCTATCTCTGCCTTCAGATGTCAGGAAGTGCTGAAAAAGAACACAAACACAAGACCCATTTGTCAAATTTGCTGTAGAGCAACAGATATTTATGTTACAAGTACTTTTCAGCTCCTGTTATCTCCACCAGTATTTTTCTCCAGCAATTTCAGATCCTGAAAAAGAATTTATGTTAATTCACAGTTTGCTGACTATTGCACATGTACACGGAAAAGTTGCTGTCTGTAAAATAAGGAGAAAGTAGAATTGATTACTTGTTTTCTCTTCTCTACAGTACTGGTACACACAGAAACAGGCAAGCAGCATCCAAATCTAGCACTGACATCACTCTGTCTCCTTCTGCTGCTTAACTGTGATTGCTTCTTGCAGATGTTGTGCTTTTCCATCTGCTTTTGGTTCATTCTGTCTGATTTGGAGAGAAAATCTTGCTACAACAAATTAAATGCAAATTTTTTTTCACATTTGAGTCCATTGGGGGTCAGAATTTCATGCTGCTCTCTACATATTTGACTTTCTCCAGCCTTGCAGACTGAAGTACTTGGTCAAGGTCCACTGACCTTCATTAACTACTGCCCTGCCTCTCACTTTCCCAAGTTGTCTGAACCTGAACAGTGACACTTCATTTCAATGAAGTTTTATTTCCATTGCCCTTATTTTCCTAATGCTTTAAGTTATATGAGACGTTCTTTCAGCCTCCAGTTATAAAACAACTGCAGTTCAATTCAGTCCCAAGAATAGTCTCATAGGTGAAAAGAGCAACACTTCAAGAACAATCAGCTTTAGAAATTACAATATTTTAATACTTTACCTTTAGCCTCTGTAGTCTTTCTTCCAGTATGGGTTTTGTTTCTGAGGGCTCAAAGCAGTCCTTCAGAGACAGCTGAGTGCTGCTGAACCAGTCATTAAAACTCTTGCAATGACCTGGAAAAAAGGTACATTCCAATTTTTTTCATTAATTGCATTCTGTAGAAGAAAATCCTGTTTAACATGAGAATTTCAGACAATTTACAATCACATTTATCAGTGCTACTGTCAAAGGTTGCTTTTTACTACAGAACATGTGACTGAAAATGCTGCAGCTCCTATTTTTTTTAGCTAACATTAGTTGACAATCAACACACACAGCAGTTTGGGTAAACAAGACCTGGAGTAGCCTAGTGGAAACTTTTCTCATTTCCACACTGATTAATACTATTTAAAAACTATTTACTATTTGAAGATGTGAGACTATCTTTGGGCCAAATTTCCTACCTGCATAATCCTGTGTCTACATAAAGCAAACAGTAATAACACTGTTTATTCTTGTAACTAATTTTAAATAAAAAATAACTGGGAAAAATTAAAACATTTGATTTCTGTATTATTAAATGAAATACTCTGAAATTTGTTCCTGAATTATGCTTACACTTCTTTTACCTAAGTTTTTGAATTAGAAAATTTAAAAATAATAGTATTTTTAAAAAAGAAATCAAATACTTTGATTCAGACTGAGTGGTTTGCTGGGATCAAAACCCATTTTTCTGAAAATCTTTGTCTTGTTCAGAACCCTGAGGCAGTCTGGGATATCAAAGCAGTTTCAGACACCTAACCAATTAATTGCATAACCTTTAAGTCATTGTGGTGGTCAATGCAAACCTGTAAAGGTAAATAATTGAAATGTGCTCACTTACGATTCAAAACACCCATAAAGTGATCTTGAAGCACATGTTTCTTGCTATTAAATAAATCAGTGACACATTTAAGCTGCTTATTTAATTCATCCACATCAGGACAATCAGTCTCTTCCTGGAGTAATGCCACAAGATGTTCTTGTTGCAGAATTTTCTGGTGTATCTCCTAATGTAAAAAAAAAAAAAAAAGAAAAAAAAAAACACACAAACAAAGCAGGAGAAGTTTTAAAAAGTAAGTTTCAAAGGCCAAGCAGAAGTTCACCGTACAGAGCTGCTTTAGTACAAACTAGAGTTTTGCAAAAGGATTTAGCCCTGCCTGCAAAATAATTTCTTTAATTATGCTGGCATTAACAAGGCCATCAGTAGGTAGGTATAAGCACTAAACCCTCCTTGAGCAGTGTGTGTACACCTGTATGCACACATAACCCCACACAACAGATATGTGAATAGTGCCATTGTATGCTCCAGAACATATAATACTTACAAACTAGAATTCATCAGCTGCCACAGGCATTATTCCACCCCCTAAATTTCTTATTATGTGTGTCAAGACCCCATGGGCTGAAAGGTAACTTAGAGGGAGCTAGAGAATTAATTAAAAACTCTATCTTTCCTCCAATGGCTGTGATTTCACTGCCCTAAACACCAGAGGTCTGACACCCACAATGAACATAATCCACTCACTGCTCCACAGGAGGTTTAAATCTTGCCAGCCTAAGCCTCCAAGCTCAAGTTTCAGCAAATATTTGGCTGAAATTGTCTACTGGGAGCTCCACTTGCAGTCAGGCTCAGGTGCACAAAGGCATTCTCTGTATCCCAGTCTTGGAAAATAGAGAATCCAAATACTGCCTGAACATATCCTGGGCAGCAATATTGCTGTTGTACCTAAGATTAACCATTTCCTACACCTGCAAGGGTTAAATATATCTGGTAATTCCAGCAAAAAGAGGGTTTTCTTCCATATTTCTGGCAGCTTAAGGAAATATTCAAGCCAGGCTCTTCACTTGAATTATTCCAGCACACAAATTACACACGATGAACACTTAGGAACACTTGGCCAAGCGAGAAATTATGAACAAATGTATAAAATATACACAATCTGTGGCATGCTACCTCTAGCTTAGTAAAGATCTCTAAGGTGTCTGAAGGAGATAAAGCTTTGAGAAGTGATTCTGTCATTCCAATCTGTGTCTTGGCCAGATCAAGGTCTCCTTTCAGCTCTGCTGTATTCACGGTGAGTTCACTGGTCCCTCGCTTGGCTGACAAGAGCTCTTTTATTAGCTCCATTTTTTGCACAACAGATGATCTGATGACCTTAAAATTGGAAATAAACACACATCAATTATACTGGATTGATTCCACAGAACATTACAAAAATCTATGATAGACATAAAAAGAAATTAAGTGATCTGAAGTCCAGATGTTTCAATTACAGTTTGTTTTGATTTGTTTCCCTCCCACTCCAGAAACTGAAAAACATGTAAGTTCTGCTTTTCTGAGGAAGAGTGATCTCAGTTCATCTTTATTAGCATTTTTACTGGTGCTGTTTTATTTTATTTGTCAATCTCTCCAGTGCCTACTCTGAGCTGGATAAAGGAGCTTTGGCTGCCGTGGAAAAGAGGGTGGCAGCTTTCTCTGTAACAAACCCCCTGTGCAGTGATTCCACTGGGGGAAATTCCACACAATGACCCAAAAAAAGGCCAGCAGAGAGCTTGGGAGCTCTGGCTAAAGACTATTCACTAAAGAGCAATAGGTCCTGAACCTCATCCTTGACTTGCATGAGGCAGCAGCTGGGTGGGATCACATGGGAGCACCATGTCCCACCCCAGGTCAGGGTGCTCTCGAGGAGCACAGCACACACAGCACAAGGCTGCTGAGTCCTTCCCTAAGCTCCTTAGATCACTTTACCCAGTGAAACTCCTCCAAGGATAGCACTGCCTGCTGAGGATGAACACAGAAATAGCTAAACAGAGTCAAGCTCAAGGTGCATTTGACAGACACTGTGAGAGGATGATTACAGAACTGCTACAGGAGCAAGGGAAGCTAACACGGTCTTAAACAAGAATTTATTCTTTGCTGTGTGAAGCTAACACAAAGATGAAGATTTCCTTGTGATGCCCCGAAGGAAAACCACAGTAAACATCACTCTGTGCAAGAAACTCCACATTACCAAGCTCCATTAAGCCATGTCCAGGCAAAAGTAGAATATAAAATCGACAGTCAGTAAAGCTGAGTTCCTGGGATCCCCAAAAGGGTGATGAGGTCCATTGTGCCCTCTTGCTGACCAACAGCTAAACACCAGCTATCACTGATATCATCCTCTTTGGGCAGGCCCAAGGGCCTAAAAAGGCACAGAAGTGAGAAAGACCCTTGTGTTTAAAATGACAGGTTTGGGTCTAACAACCTCTAAGAGCCTGAGAGATAGAATAAATGAAATACCACTGCCCACTGGCAACAAAATGCCTCCAACTCTCCTTGAGTAGATATAAGTAAAACCAGTAACTGACTGTGGCAAAGACAATACTAGAAGCAGAGCTGTAAGTAAGGAGTTCTGATGTATCAGCTGTAAAACCTCCTCTGTACCTGCAGCTCCAATGGAGGTTCATTACTATTCAGAAGTTCTTGTATCTCAGCCACTGTGTTGTCGAAGTTTTGGAGTTTCTTCTCGTGCACCTGTAAGCATGCCTAAAGATGGAAAAAAGCCACATTGGTAACTGTGCTTCCCTCCACATCAAATCTCTAGGTTTATGTTAGAAAATTATATCAAAATATTCTGATTATGCGTTTTGGCACATAGAGGTGTCACCATTTGTCCATTTCCTGATTTTCATTTTAGCAATTACCCATTTTTTGTATTTGAGTGAGAAACACCGTGTTTCTCAGGCAAAGCAGCTGATAATGCAAATTTAGCATATATTAAAGAATCTTAAATATTTTGCTTCAAGTAAATTTGCAGGAAAATAATTTTAATTTTGCATTTACGTCTTGCTGCTTCTACTAAAAGGGATATTCTCAGATGTCACAGACTTCAAGTCAAGAATTGGCATCCTGGTGGCACGTGCTTTGGTACGGAAGTGATAAAATACAACACACCACTTTCTAAATGTAAGTCCTTTGCATATGGAAAGACCTCCACTCATTTGAATGTATTTTGGAACAAGTCAGTAATGTGAAGGTAAAATGCCAGCTTCAACTTATGAACAGGATAATGACATTGCCTCATATTCCCAAATCGATATTCCAAGCTCCCTGAGGACAAAGCCTTCCTTTTGTGGTCTCTGTACAAGCCATCATCAAAACCCATTCATGTGCCACAGCCTTTAAAAGAGTTTGTATTTGCATACAGGCTAGAGGGGAAAGCAGAACTTCTCTCACATTATTTATACTGAAATTATCCTTAAATACACAGTCCAATAATTCACTGCTCTGCTCTTTTGTGACAGGCTCCCTGAGAACACATCCACCAGAGAACACATCCAGTGCTCTGCTGGGTGCTCACAAAGGACCCTGGGTTTCAACCCTGTGATACACATTGCAACAGTTGGGGGTCTTTTTGGAATTAACATAATGCAGAGATGTTTCAGGATCAACAAAAAAAGAGTAATAATAAAGTGATAAATGAACCTGATGTCCTCTGCGCTTAGAATTGTTTTACAAAAATTCAAACATGTTGGGTTCAGTTTTCTCTCCTTTTATTCTGCTTTGTAATAGTTACTCATGGGAGCCTGGTTTCTGTCTCTTGCTCTCTTCTCCCTCCTCTTTTGAGACTTATCTCTCATAGCAGCAGCAGAATAACCTCAGTGTAGCCACCTCCAGCACAGCCCTCCCTAAGAAGGAGCAGAGTCACACTGGGGGCACGTCACATCACGCCAGACTTGAGCAGTTTCCAGGTAACAAAATGGCCCTAAAGATGCATTTTCCAGCTGCTGCATTTCTGCTGGAGCCTCCAGGGACCTAAACTACTGCAGGAAAATTCTGACAATACAATGGTAGAGATAACAATGATGTGACAAAATATCCACTGCTGCAGAGTGGATATGCCACTGTTTCCTAGTGAAGATGCATACACAAAGAGCACCTTGGCTTTTCACTTCTCTGCAAACTAAAACAAATTAGCAGTGCTAACAGTAGGAGGAAAGCTGCAAACAATCATTATAAAAACCAGGCCATTTGTAGCTTGTAAACATTGAGGAAAAACTGCCTGCAAATTTTCAAACAAGAAGATATGCAATGTATTTATGTCTCAATCACTCTCAAGCAGGAAATCATTTTTACTTAGTAGACACTGGTTATGACCACAATGAAGCAGCAGAGCTGGTCCATTGTGGCCCTAAAGAAATTAAAATATTCACCCCTGTACATGAAGCTTTCAATGGCACAGACCTAGAGCATGTGATTTTACACCCAGCTGCACCCTGATACTGAGAATTAATGTTATAATCTGTGCCAAAGGGGCACGGGCAGCCCAGGCTCTGCTGCTGCCTGCCCATGTGCAGCCCCTGGAGATGCTCAGCAGCCACTCTCTGTTGAGGCTGCAAAAAGTTACAATGAGAAGCACACTGGGACAGGGGGAAAATAAACCTCTCTGAAACCTCTCCTTGAGCTGTGCCTTGCCCAGCTGTCCCAAAGGCTCCAGCAGCTTCACTGACAGGACACTTCTACCTGGAAAACTAATCATTAGCCTAAACACAGTTTTCTTTCTTCTCTGTGCACCGCTGTACTCCAGGCTACAGCCTTACAGGCCTTCCCTTTGCTCCATCTTCATACAGCATTTGCAGTGTTGCACTGACTGAAAACCATCTACTACACATATACACTATCTGTGCATTAGTTTCCAAGACCTGTATCCCCAAATAAAGGCAACATCCTTAGTGAAACCACCCATGAAGATACAACTGCAAATGTTACAACTTCCTCCGCTGGTATTTCTATGCAATGTGCACATTCACAGCCCAAAGCCCATATCTCTATAATATAAATGAAAAGTAAAAAATTTCCATTTAAATATTACCTTCAACTGAGTGAGGTCCTCCTCAGTCAGGCAATGTTCTTCTGCATTCTTGAGCTCTGCGTTTGCCCAAGCATCGATGGTGCCAGATAAGCTCAGGAGTTTGTCCCACAAAGCCTGAGCTCTTCCCAAATTATCACAGTAGTTTTCAGTCTTTTCATTGATCTACCATTAGATTGATAGACAGAAAACACACACAGATTTCAAAAAATGTTGAGTTATTTTGTAAAAGCAAAAGCAGCGCAACAAAATCGGAGCGAGATTAAACCACCCACAAAAACAAGAGCAGCAAAGGGGGAAAAAAATCTCGTGTCTTCACAGTAAACTGGTCATGGAGAAGATATTTAAATCCCTGCCACACATGTCACCAAACATACCAATCACAACAGCAGCTTGCCAGTTTTAAGGCAGGTTTAGGAAGGAGCCTTGCTCATTAATGTTTATCTACTCCCAGTAAATACCATTTAATCTCAGTATTGATGCACTGCTTAGATCGACAGTGGCAAACATTTCCCACCAAAAGCACCAGCACTGTAATTTTCCAGACTGTCTCCAAAGTCTAAATCCATAGAAGTTGTTATGGGAGCTTACAGATTCATGCAGAAAGCACAAATATCGCCTTTCTGCATTTTCTAGAATTATTTACTGCCAGGGAGTACTGACAATATAAACTACCTGAGAGATCAGAAACATTACATCCGTGGATACTCTGCAAGCTTTGCTCTGGTAAACACTTGGATTTATCTCTTAAGAATTTCTGCCATATTGCACTTAATTTATTCGAAATATTACACCCGTGTCAGAATCAATTACTACAATGCATAACAGATAAGACCACCCTGATAATTTACTTTTTACATACATCCAGCCATCTGTCCACAATAATGTTAGCCTCATTCTCGAATGGAGGCTCCTCAAAGCTTCTCATTTTATTCAGCTGGAATTGCAGGTTTTTGCAGATCTGATTTATTTTGTCTACATCTTCAGAATGATCATTAAATTCCTCTTTTGCCTCTTCAATCTGTGAAAAAGACCACATGGATATTAGTGAGCATATTTGCTTATGACTATTTATTCAGCAAAATATTTTTTAACTGATTTGCTAGTTTTTTTTTTCTTAGATAAACAACAGCATTACATAAAATAATTTATTTTACACAATATGATGAGACTAGGAATGCATCCTGTGTTGTTATATCCCT
This sequence comes from Leptocoma aspasia, assembly GCA_013399835.1. Classification (NCBI taxonomy): domain Eukaryota; kingdom Metazoa; phylum Chordata; class Aves; order Passeriformes; family Nectariniidae; genus Leptocoma; species Leptocoma aspasia. The sequence goes on along the minus strand of VXAX01004548.1, from coordinate 366,139 downwards.
GCCATGCTGACAAGAATATTTCCTTGTTAGAAATCCATATCATTCTGTTACTGGCTGCAGAATATCTGAGTGGGAATATGGATAATTTGTTTCTAAGAGAGCCAAAACCACGATTTGCTTTTAAAGTCCTAAGTGCCAGATCCAAGGGGACTGTACATCCACACACAGAACCTTCATTACAGAGATAAACAATGCACAGGGTGATAATCATCTGAGATACTATTAAAACCCTAAAATATAACCCACATTCTGATCCCCAGGTTTTGAACTATTTACAAAAAAAGGCTTAAATCCTACTTAAACACAGACACTGTCAAATATGTCACTGCCAGAAACTGAAATGTCTCTTTCTCCTACTTTCTATTTAAACACCAAGCTGCTTCTTTGTGTTTAATTGGAATGTCAGTGTTTACAAACAACATGGAAGCTTCCTGGAAAAGAAACACTGACCTCTAGTGCTAGGCACTTCGATGTTAACAGCTCTCTCCTTATTTCCCACAGACATCCTGGGAAATTACATCTTCCCATACTGACCCCACCGGGTGCTGAGCTCAGGGGAGGCATGGCAGAGCTGCTCTCACAAACCAGAACAAAGCAGAGGATTTTCCCTGCTCTTATTTTATATAATTCCATATAACAAACCATCAGCACTCAAGGACATGCCTGTACTGTGCCACAGCAATTTCAGACCACATCTCTGGGAGTGGGAATTGCACAGCTCAGGGTGAGGAGGGAGGGTTGTTCCCAGAGAGGGGCCTCCATACAAGCAGGGGCTGGGATATGCAGGCAGGAGCCCAGGGGATACAAGGTGCCCCAAGTCTCACTGGTGGGACCAAGAAGAGACCCTGCCTCAGCTAAAGGGGGGCTGGCACAAGCAGACACCACCCCACTGCCTGAGGAAAACACCACCTACATTCCTTCTTAAATCTAACCAGCCCAGGCACCACCTGAGAGCAAACACTCCTGGATGCTATGGGTGATGCCTCATCAGAAAGCCTAAAAAAAGGAACTGAACAACCAGTTACATCCTCTAGGATATGTGAAACCTGTGCAGTAAAATGGGCACGATGGACACGCTGCTGTTCACTCATCTGTTAACCATGGACAACTATACCAGTAGCTGTATTCATTTAGCCAAGAAGCTGGCTGTCACATTTCTGAGAAAAGGTGGAAAACTTTAAACTAAATGAAGATGTGTCCAGCAGTACCTGCTCATTCAGTATGAGCAGCTCATCAAAAAAGCTACTCCAAATGTTCAACTGCTGTCACAGACAGCTCGGAGCAAAAGGATAGGACTTACTCTCATCTTCATACTAGATCCTAGTTCTTCCATGGGGTTTGGTTTAGTGTTTTAATCCCTCTCCATTAACAAGACTGATTTACTATGAAAAAACAGAGCATTAAATCTACTTAAAACAAAAATTTGGAGTCCCTAAATGTATTTTGGAAGCCAAAGTGAAAGAAAGGCCTTAACATCTGCCCTGAGGGCTGAGGGTACAAGGGCAACCTTGCATCTGAATGCTAACAGGAAAGGTTTTTCTTTCCTTTCCTCTAGTTCTTGTTACTCACCTTTGCTATTAGTCTGTTCAAATTCTCCTTCCCCATGTAAGAAGTTTGCTGGGAAAGCACAATCTCCTGTTTCTGGATGATGCTGGTCAGACTCGTTTTGCAGCTTTGATACTGCTTCAGGAGCTCCAGAACCCTTGCACACTGCTCCTGGCTGTTAAAAAAAGATGTTAAAAAAAGCATAAGCCTGCAGCCTGAACCTCCTGTCTGCTTCTCCTTTATTCACACACATGGGGAGTTTGACAACTATGTCTGGATGAGAGAAAAGGAGTGACGAACTGTGCCAGTCTTAAATCCTGCAATAATGTGTGATACCTGTGTGGTATCCAGACAGTTTTTGGAATCAGAAATGCCCTTCACCATCATATGCCTCTGATCCTCATTTAACTGTGATGAACAGTTGTGTTCACATGATCCTCTCCACCTGAAAGGTGAGCTCAGTCACCAGTAAACTGAAATATCACGTGCAGCAGATCTCACAGCAGCTTGGATGGTGGACATCATCCCATCCTTCAGTGGGCTATGAAAACAGGTTACTCCCACCTGTGCAAGCCATGAGAATTAACCAGAACTGTGACAGTCCATGCAAAGCCTCTGGGCATCTTCAAAAACCATATTTGAAGCACAGATGCCCTGGGTGATCAACCACAGCCTTTCCCAGCCTCCACTCTCACAGAGTTACCAAACCAAGCTCCCTTTATTTTGCTGCATAAGAGACTGTTTTCCCTGCTGTCCTTTTCCATTTGTTTCAGTTTGTCTTTTCTTTTTCAGTGTGCTGGCAGGAAATTCACAGCAAATATAGAAGATGCAGCATTCCCAGCAGCAGCCAGGTTTTTCTTCTGGATGCCAATTAAGTCCAACACATCACTGCATACCTGCTAAATGATGGGACTGTGATGTTTTAAAAATATGTAAAATTCATGAGTTTTGGCTGCAAACTTCCCTGTGCAATTCTTAGTTTAATGATAGTTTATGTCTCCACTGTACCTTTAAGGTATAGTCTAGGGCTTTTTATGTTTGATTTCACAAGCAAACTTCTTACTTGAACAATACTACCTGAAAATGCAATTTTCCTCCTTACCATTCAGCAAGCAAGAGCTTTGTATCCTCCCATAACCTCTCTGTAACTCTGCACTGCTCATTTGCTTCCTCTGCTTTCTCCTCATTGATCTGTGGGAGCTTATTAGCAACTTCTTGCATAGGTTTCATTTCAGCAGCAGCACGATCCAATTCCTTTTCCAATTCTGTTAATGATTTTATCCTTCATTAGGAAAAAAATGAAATACAGCCTTATATTAAAGTAAGCCTTTGATTTGGTTCACAATGTAATTATTAAGTTCCCTAGAAATTCATCCTGAGCACCACGTACTGTAGTAAATGACATCATAAAAAGTCTAATTTGATCTTCAATTCAGGTAATCTGACACAGGCCCTCAGATGAGTTATGCTGACCTCAGCACTGTGAGAAAACAATCCAAATTCTGAAGGGCAGCTGAGTCTGTATGAACACAGTGAAATTAATTTGTATTAAAAGGCAAGTGCAGTCTGTCCATCTTACACTGCAGTTTCAGATCAGGTGCATCAGTGCCCAGCAAGGGGATCCATCTCCCTGTTTCACAATTTTCTTACTGAAAACTAATATCACAATAGCTTATCTCCTATTTTTTCTTCCTCAATGCTGCTTCAAACACACACGTGTATATATATCTAGGAGTTTGAAAGAAAAAAAAATTGAGAAGGCTTCCTTTTTTAGGCTGTGATGGAACAAATAAAACAAACACATTCTGTCAATGTTCCACAGATACTTCAAATTTCAGTGCCCTCCTGCAGAGGAGGACCCAGGCTGATCCACTGAAATTATGAAATTTAAAGAGCTTTAAAAAATAATTCACCTTTTCTGAATAGCTGGAATTGTTGGATCCTTCAAGCCTATTTTGTTAATTCTGTCACGTAGATCTTGAATGTTTTTAAGGAGTTCACTGTTTTTTCTGGAAAAAGTATTGTATAAGTCTTCTTCTTCTGTAAGCACCTGCTCACTTGAGGGATCATAAATGGCATTTAGCTGTTTAGATAAAGCCCAAACAAGTTTTCCACAGCAAGTCTTTCTCCCACAATCAGCATCTTCCAAACAGATATTAACACTCTTCAGGCGCTCATCCAAACATTTAGCCTCTCCTGCCATATGAGAAACTTCTTGTGCAGCCTCTCTCAAAGCTTTTCCCTGTATTTCAGGTTGACCTGGGGGATCTGGGAGACATTTGATGGAAGACTGGATCTTCCTCAGGGAGGCCATAAAAGCTTCCACATCTTTAAGGACTGCCTCACGGATCTGCATTTTCTGGCCCATTTCTTCAAGCTGGTTTTGACAGTAAATCATAACTTTGCTTGCAGCTTGCAAGTCTAATGGATTAACTTCATCCCCTGCTGAACTGTGTAGGTGTTCCAACTGTTTGCACTCTTCAACCTGACTTAATATGGATCTCTGCAGCATCTGAAATTTATAGAATGACCAAAAGTGTTAGCAAGTGAAAGGAAACATATATCCTGCATTCAAGCTGAACCTATGATTGAAAAAAACAATTATAATAGCAGTAAAAAAGTATGCTAAACAGGGTGGTTAAGATAGAAAATCTATTCTGGATGTCAGTGGAGGGAAGGAAAAAGAACAAAATAATGAAATAAAATGGTATTCCACACATAGGGAATTTGATCAGCACTACAGAAAGCTCAAGGCTCCTTCCCACAATCACACAAGAAGGAGAGAAAGATGATGATAGTCCTGGGACTGAAAGCAGCAGGTTCTCACAGCAGGACATCAGCCAGAGAACAGGCAGGCACAGAGATATTTATTACTCTGCCATCTTTTCAGTTCTTTATGCTATACTTTTGGAGCAGACTTCCATGCATTTAAAAATCTCCTGGTGCAGCCTGCAGGCTCTCTGGTTACAGCCCCCAAAAAGCAGCGTGTCAGGGTTGTTAAAGCCCAGCTGTGCGGAGAGCTGGGCAAAACTTCTGGGTCCTTGCAGCCAAAACTGGTCAGAGTACAAATGCTGTCTGCTCTACAGCTTGAGAGACCTAAACCCTACTTCATTGGAAAGCCAAGGGCAGACAAATGCAAACTTTCAGTTCTGTGTAGCTGTCAGTGTGCTCAGCCCAGAGGGCAAGCCAAGAATAAAACAGAATTCACCCTGCCCAGTGGACCAGGGCATGGGCACCAGATATTGATAGCAGGTGAACAATTACTGCACCCACACTGAGCTTCCAAACCCATCCTGTACTGCAGCAGCTGTGACACAAGATACCTTGGCTGAGCTCATAAATTAACAGTATGTTAATGTGCATGTGCATGACTCCACAAAGTGATATAAGGCCAGGTGGGAACATCACAAATCTACATCAAAAAAAGATCCTCACCTACAATGAAATGTTTACAACAATGGCTTTCACAGCAGAACCTACTGAGGGTCCCTGGCTGGCTCTACAGGACCAATAATGTTTAAAACACAAGGACTAAAATGCCATTACACATTTTAGAAGGCTTGGGAAGTCTTGTCAGCAGCCCCAACCTCCTGAGTGAAAATCCCATGAAGCTCTCTACTTCCTAGATATCAAAACCTATCCTTGCTAGGGTGTGGTCTTGGCACCTTCCCTTACCTTCAGTTCACTATCAGGAAGGTCACTGCCCATCAGACTAAACTGGTGGATGTACCTTTTCTTCAGCCATTTATCTACTAATTGACATAGAGAAATGGATTTATCTTCTGTTTGCCAAACAATTTCCACAGCAGCCCTTAAAGAGTTCACTCTGCAAGAAAGGTAAAAAACATGAACTGGGAAAGCAAGCAAGAAAAGACACTCAATATTTTTAAGCACAAAAAGCCACAAAAATAATGTAACTGTCTAACATATCTAATCCTCCCCCTCCTGAGGTCAGATGAGTTTTTCTCTGATTAATGAAAAAAGCAATGTGAATCACTGTGAATTTAACCAAAATATGAAAGGAAATAACAGCAATATGTGGGAATATTGCACAGTTATGTTACAAAGATCTGTCTCTGTTCTTCTTGGAGAGACTCACACTATCTTCCATGTGTATATGAATAAAGAAAAATAAGAACATCTTCATTTTTTGCAATGAAGAAAAGGTTAAAAATGCAAGACCCATTATTCCCTTCACAATTAGTTACACACACAATTAGTTACAATTCATTAGCTAATACCATGAAGTGTTATTTTATACCTGGTACTTATAATATCCTGAAGTTCTTTCCACTCGCTTTGTAGCTTATTTCTTGCCTCAGAGAGAGCAGCCTGCTGCACTTCAGACACAAGATTTTCTAAGGTAGATGAGATGCTTTCCAATTGTTTCAAACCAGAACTGATTTCAAGGTCTATCACTGCCTAGAAGACAAGCAGTTCTAATGCATTAATATGATCCTGTATTTCTCAGTGGACAGTTCATAAAACTGCAGTCAGAAGAGTCTCTACAAAAACAGTGAAAATATCATCTGAAACTAGGAGTATCTATTGCCTTTCTTCCTCTTCAAGACCCAATTTTTAGCTGCATACAAATCTCCACCAACTTTTTATGGTGACAATTTCCATGTCAGATATATGCCTGGGCTACATTTTATAAAAGGGTCAATAAATAACGGGCCAGGCATTCTTACTACAAGAATGAAAATATCTCCACCTAGCTATGTTCAGAAGAAAAACAAATGTAGAACTGAACCAAGTTCTGAGATTCCTGATAAGGCTTTGTAGTCCTTTCAAGAAAGGGCATGAAAAATTGCAGTAATAAACTTTTCAACATCAACTCTGTGCCTTTTGTTGTCGCCTCAAGGATCTCACAAACCTAACCAAGTTATGTGTCCTGTAACAGTTCCATTCTGCACAAACACCACTTGGGGGTTCAACTCTGATGACTCCTGCAGCCCTGGCCATCTCTGCTGACAAACAAAAAGCTCCTTTCTGCAGTTTTTTTTCCCGTTACACCTATTTCAGCCTGCAGACAACAAACCCAGAGCCACCAATTTCTTCTTTCAGCAACACCTGCAAAACTCCACTGCTAGGCAGCAATGCAGTTCTGCTGAATCCTAAATCCTTGATTTCCCTTCTTCTAACACATACAAGGTTGCAAGGATGCTGCTTTTCCCTTGGCAATATATGTAACAGAGAAGTGAGTGCTCTACATGAGAAAGTAACAATTTAGGCACCAGGTATATTTTCAGAAGATGAATACTTGCCTCTAGTTCAGCCACCTTAAACTTAAGGCATGAAGTGCCTTTTATTTCCTCAGGAAAGTCAGATGCTACTTTATCTCTGCTGAGTTGTAGAAGTTCCTCCAGTTTACTTCTTTGTATGTTAAAGCTAAGGAAAGATGCAAACATTTTCAGAGAGATTATTACTTTTAATTAAATGGAACATCTCAGGGTATAGGACTCACTGACTAACAGAGTACCATAAAAAAGTAAGCATGGTCTATAGTAAATACATATTTTAAGTCCAAAATGAATGAATCATGCATAAATGAGCAACATATTAAAGAGTTTGCTCATATGGCTAATATTCAAGTTTAAATGCCAGCCTGCATTCCCTAAATTCAGTTTTACAAATGTAAAAATGTCAGTCCTCTAAAAAACTTGACACATTTCTTTATTTTGCAATATTTGAAGGTATTAGTAAGGCAGATGCAGACTTTCCTACCCCAAGAAAAGAAGTAAAACATTCATAGCTAAAAATGTTCTGCTACAAAATCCTAATGTTCCAAGCATTTAGTTACTGTAGTGCCTCCTTATCAATTAGAGATCAGTATTCAGTAAATGAAAAATGAACAGGGTTCTGCATAGCAAAAGTGCACCTTATGTTTGGTACATTCAATTAATTTCTGAGCTAATTTGTCTAGCATAGCATCATACCTTAACAATCATGCATTTTTTTGCCTTTCAAAATTACCTCTCTAACAAAGTTGGTATGGCTGAATCACCGTCTTCCTCAAACTTGTTTGCACAGCTTTCTCCATTGTGATGTTTCACATCTGGTTCCAAAACTGCAGCAGGTCTTGGGGTCTGAGTAAAAAATAAAAAGGGTGACAGTGACCTCCACATCATCCTGTGCAATACACAGCAAAGCCTAACACATCTGTGAGCTCCTGAAGGAAGGAACTGCCTGATGTGTCCCAAAGGAGATGAGAGATGCCATTCATGAACTCAAGATGTTCATGAACTCAATCAAGAGCCCAAAGAGCAAATTTTGGAATACTTGCAGCCAGCTCATTCATTCTCTTCACAGATACAGACAAATGCCTCCAACTCTTCACTTGGACTCTCCTCTCTGTCCTCTGAAAATTGTTCATACTACTGGGACACTATGTGGGATTTTCACTTGAACACAGCTTCCCACATGACCCTTCCATCTGAAAATTATTTTTTTTGCAGAATATAATTCCAGGCTGGAGGCTCACATCTTCTCAGGACACCCAGCGCTGCTGCTTGCATGTTAATTTTTAATATTTACTTAGTCTACATTCACAAGCACAATGGGGTTTTGATTTCTGACCAGAGGCCCAAGCTCTTACCACAATAAAAATAGTAAGAGAAATAAACACTTGGTCCTCTCGGCAATGAGCTGCCTTTGACAGAGCACTGTTTTCCAAAAGGAAGTTTGACTTCTTACCTCCTGTACCATAAGGCTGTCAATTTGTTGAGAAGAACCAGACTCCTCTCCATTCTCAGAAGCCATAATGGAGTTCCTACAAGAACAAAATATGAAATACAAGGGGAAAAAAGAAATCCTAGCTCAAGGTTGAAAACAGTGCAGCAGTGATGAAGGGTAATCAAACATTGCACTTGCCAGTTTATGAAACTTAGTATTAAGTGTTTAAATGCACAGCTGGCCACAGTAATGTACATAGTTATGTACTACCAAAATACATTGGAGTATCCCAAAATTTATGTGTAAAAATGATTTCTATAAATCTACAACACACCATGACTCAGCCACCCACCCTTTCTGAGGGGACTGTCCTTTTCCAACATGAGCCAGCAGTGCTGTGTAAGTGTCTGCCACCATCTGTTGAACCTTTTCTAGCCTTTTTTCACAGTCTGCAGTGAGTGTCTGTATCCCTGGAACAGTTTCTTCTGAGAGTCTTGCCAATGTTTTAAGGTCTTCCAAAGACTTGTTAAGTTCCTTCATGCTGCCTTCGTGTGAAAAAAAAGCCTAAACAAAGAAAAAACAATATAATAAGCCCATGTTAAGACATGAGGATAAGCAGTTATTCCCATATATTTTTTTATACTTTTGTTATCTTTTTGGTTGAGTGCTCTTAAAAATCTAAGCTGTCAAACCAAGGAACACACACTTATTTTCTCTTGGTTCTTTCTAAAATAGAGCCAGAAAGTAAATTAGGATTTCTGGCAACATGTTCCCAACTACATTCACAAGACTACATTGACTCTTGCTTAATTTAGAAATTCTTCATGTTCTACAATTTTTAATTTTGGTCCCAAGTCATCTTCACCTTGACATCAGACAGAAGTATCCTACTGACTACAGAAAAAATAAAATATTTTTAAAGTACTCCTTGTCAATTATCATACTTTCTAGGGCGAATTCAAGATATACTAAATATCTGGGGAAAAGAATGGAAAAAGGATACCACCTACGTAACAAGGGGTTAATTCTAAAAGTCTGCAAGAACACTAATATCTGCAATCAAGAAAGGTAAAGAAATAATGGGCCCAGATAATGAACCTAAAAAGGAGGAAGAAGGACAGCAAAGCATTCACAAAGAGAGGCAGAAAAGGAGTGTGTCAGGTACCTCATGTTCCTTGATGAGCCCTTTGGTTTTATCCATACTTAGGAGTTTCTTCTCTTTGCCTAACTGCTTATTGATTTTTTTACAAGTTCCATTAAATTTCTTTTTTTCCCTTTCTACTATGAGCTGGACATAGGATACAATTTCCTGACGAGCTGCCTGCAAAATACAAAGCAGGTTGTTCCCATGAGATGGTGAGACAGTGTTACACAGCAAGTAAAAACATCAGACCATGCTGTGACAAGAAAAAAATGGTTTTCAAATATGCCAGGCCTAATGAGACCAGACAGTGGATTCTCATTCCTGCATCATCTCACCTCCCATCTCCTACGAACATCATCTTCCACCACCAGCTTCTCATGATCAGATGAAATATTTTTCAACAGTTCAGCTGCTTTCAAAAATTTGTCAAGAACTTTATTGTCCAGAGCATTAAAAGCTTCCTGAAAAAAAAAAAGACATCATAATGAAAACCAAACAGAACAACTGAATGTAACTTATTTAACTAACAAAATGACATCAGCAGCATGTAAAACCTGGGAATAAATCAGTGTATACATTAAACATACGGGGTGTGTGGTTCTGCTGTGGGTGGGTACAAGGGCATTCTCCATCCCTGTTTATCTGCAAAAGGTTGCAGGATCAGTGAATGCTTTATGAAGAAAAGCAGGTACTGTTCTTGTAACAACTTTTAGGGCAGCATTTGGTACCAAAGACAGAAGATTAAGGTCACTGAACTCTGCCTGTTCCCTAGGGAATACATGAGCCGTGTCCCATGGCTGCCAGCAGTGGAAGGGTGAAAGGTCTCCATCAGCACCATGGGACCTCCAGGGTGGCCTGGAATGAGGCTCTGTGCTCCCCCTGGCACATGGTCACCCAGCTCTCTCTGCCAGACCAGGCAACACAGATTTTAGGCACTTCCATTTCTGACACCCCTTTAAGAGATCCACATTTTGAGACAGGACGTTTGATTTACCAACTACCCTCTGGGAAAAAGAAGGAGATTCAGTATTTATAATAACCTGTCCAAGAATTCAGGCATGTCATTCTTGATGGGAAGCTTAATTACTGATCAGGCAAAGAAAAAAAAAAAGGCTGTAGTTCTGAAAATGATGAGTTCTGATGGAGTAATTTAGGACAGGGCACTGAATAAACTGCCTTACAGATTTCCGTTTCTTCATTCAAATTGTCTGCCAAGTTAATAAAATGCTAAATCAGGTAACTGAAAAAGCATTAATAGCTACCGAAAAAAAAAAAAAGTATTTTCCCTACTTTAAACTTTTAGAGACCACATAGCCCTCAGAAGCACTCAAATTCAGCTGGTTCAGAACACAAACCCACCTCATATCTTGAAATACATTCTTCAGGACTTAATTTTTGACTGACAAGTTGCACAGCCTTTGAAATAGAGGCCTCAATTTCTTTCTGGGATTCTTCAAAATTGAGCAAAGCCTCCTTCTCTGAGGGTCTTTTCCCAGATCTGGACAAGATGTTGTTCAGGTCGCTCATGACAGCCTTGGAAGAAAGAGACTTTTCAGAACACACCTGAGTATCAGTAATTAGACAAAGTTACTGCTTCATAACAACACTCAAGTTTTTCAAGTTGAGATACTGATCTTGGAAATGTTCTAGATTTTGCCCTGACAAGAGTCTGGGAGACTGATTCCAGTAGTATAGAACATTTTCTATTTTACATGACTGACAAAGACTCTTCCTTATTCCCTAATGCTAAAATTAGAGATATCTGTGTGTTTAGAAACAAGTACCTCTACTTTGTCTCTGGCTTCTTTAACTCGTGCCTCCAGCCCAGTTAGCTGCTGAAACACCTGACTGGAAACATTCTGCCCCAGGGATTGCAATATCTCTTCTGCTGCCACAACTTGGTCTTGGCACGAGGATCCTCTTGCAGCCAAACTCTGGTTGAACAAAAAGCATCAGAAGCCTTTACATGTGTTTAGCTGTCTTTTTGTTTAAACAAACTGAGTGAAAAAGCCAGCCTTGATCATGGATGGTTGATATTTGGTGAAGGAAAGCCTTATATTCCAGTTATGGTCAGTGTACTGCACTGTAAAATCTCTGTGTGGAGAGAAAGAAATTTGCTGCCATCCACAGGGGATTCTGTTTGCTGAAGCAATTTCTTTCTGTCAGTGCAATACTTCCTGTGTCTTTGCCACAGAGCCAATTAAATGTGTTTTTAAAACGTGCTCCCCCATTCAAGCAGCTTCCCAAATGAAACCACACATTTGGATATGCATCATCTGATCATGAAGTCATCCAAAAGTGAGCACATACCAAGGCTCAGATTTTCTTGTAGTATTCAGTACTGCAAGGCAGGAAAGCAGCTGGGCGTCCTGATTGCAGGAGTAGTGTGCCATGTTTGAATATTTATCATGAAAAGTCCCTATTACAGCTGTTTCTATCTATGAATATTCAACATTTCTCCTGTTTGAAGTTGTCAATTAGCATTCTCCTAATCATAATCAGAGCTTTATTCTGGATCTTGACCTATTGTACTGCAGGTAACCAGTGACCTGATCTCTCCTGCCCCCAGACATGGAGATACAATGCCAGCCACAGGTTTGGAGGCTGTAGTTCAGGGTGTTCTTTGTTAATTCATGTTTTTTTAACAAACTGGAGTCACACTGCAAAATGAAGCTTGTTTTATAAGCATATGCCCATGATTACAAAAAAATGAACACATCCTTTTGGTCTCTCACACTCCCAAACTCAGGTGTCAGGTAAATGTTGCAGTAAAAAGAGGTGGGATTGTTGATTCTTCATGAAGAAAAGCTGAATTTTTTATTGCATAGTTCTTATTTTTATTTTTATTCTTATTTTTTATGAGAAGGCACTGTATTAAATCTGATTGGTTAACAATACACTGATACTCAGTTTATTGTAAATGGCTAGGGTGTATGTTTATTAAACTTCTCTATTTTTGGTTAGTTTACATATTTTCTTCTGATTCCCATGGGATAGACTCTTTGCTTTTGTAGGTGTGACCAGTTCTCTTACCAGAATAGGTTGTTGTGTTAACTGATTCTTATTTTCATTATTTTTTCACATGGGAACTTACAAGCTAGCTGCTAGCCTAGCTGGAGTAGTAGGGCTTAAACTCTATTTTTACAAGGCTTTTCTTTTGTAAGGTATTACCTATATGCAACAGCTAAACACTGTGCAAGAAGGCACAAAGCAACAGGAAACTAGCACTGATTCTGGTGCACAGTTATTGTACATAGATTAAATGAAATGAAGAGTATTTCTGTTTATTTACAGCAGTTACACAAAGGAGTTTCAATGAAACCTCCTTCTGGAGGTCACCTTCATACCATTAGGTTATACAGGCCCTGCTGCAGAAGAACCAAAGGCAACATAAGACAGTGCTTCAACTTTTTCAGTGCAAAGCTTGGCATCTTTGTTCTGTCTCACCTTCACTGGCAAGTGAAGAAAACAAATCAGACTTTGTATTGAAGCTGCTGAGTTATATACACAGATTTTCACCTGCCATCTGCTGGGAGCTGGGGGTAATCCCAGGCAGAGGGACATGGGAAACAATAGTGACTAGTGGAATTTCTTGTTAGAAATTAATTTGTGCTCTTTGTGGATATTTAGAACGACTGCCTATGAGGTTCCCAAATTACCCCACATGCTGCTAAAAATACTTCAAGTATCCCAGTTTTTGATGGGTAAGCCAAGGTGTCCCAAACCTCCTCCCCACATTGGAGGGTAGATGATCAAAGTCCTGTATGACATGGGGAACTACTCAAATGGGCAGCTTGCAGAGTTCTAGTCTGCTCCAAGTGCTGTGCTGGACAGGAGTAATTAATATCACTCAGGAACAAGCTGCTGATCAGTGGCACCAACAGCATTTCATTGGCACCTGCTGGTCATCCGGACACACTGATGGTGGAACATTCACTCACAGCTCATCTGGGAGTGATCCTGAGAAATAACAACAGGGCACAAGCACTGTCTTGACTTTTTACAAGTATTACAGCACAAAATCCACACATTAAGTTCTGCTTCACTGATGATGCCTCATTTTAGCCCAGCTGTGCTTCAAGTTGAGAATCTGAGGAACAAGTATTTTAAGCAGCATTTTCACCTGCAAATGTTCCTCCATCTCAGGTTCCACAGGCTCCTCGTGACTGATCTTGCTAAGCAGATGTCCCATCTCTGCTGCCCAGCTGTCCACCCCTCCAAGGAGCTCTTCCATTTTCTCCAGGCTCCCTGAAAGCTCTGCAGGGAAGGTCTTTTCAGCAGCATTTGTGCTCTCTTCTCCAAGCTATCAACAAAGAGAGGATAAGATGTTCATTCCCATCATCTCCTCACTGCCCTCCTCCAACACAATCAGCACTTGGGTCACTTCCCAGCTTTAGCATTCAACAGGGATCAAAGGAGAAATAAATGCCAAACATATTGGCAAATAAACCATGTGAGGCTCAGTTCCTCAGCCCTGAGGGCAGGTGGGACAGCACAACCTGTGCCCATATGGCCTGTCCCCCTGTCCCCTCCCCTACAAGCAGCCACGCTGTGATGGAGAAAACTCCTGGGCTGCAGCATCCCCCAGCCCGCACCAGGGAATTGTCCAAGAGAAAAGCAGCAGGTGTTGGTCTAATCAGGATCAGGAAGTGTACTGACAGTTTAATGGTACTGGCAGTCACAGGCCAGAGCTCAAGCAATTGGTCTTGCATTTTATATAAAAAAATAAATATAATATATATGATAGTCATAATGTCCAAAGCAATGCCACAAAAATAACTCAGGAAGTCCTTAAGACCTTAGACAGGCTTTCTTGCACTTTACTTCTCTGATTCCTCAATATATTTCCTTGAAGCATCACTTATTAAGGGTTTTTCTAGCAAACTCTGGATTTCCCTCACCTTTTGATTGCTTCCTTTGATTTTATTGCATTCTCACTAAGCTCATCTCCTATAAAAATGTAGTAGTAATTTTTTGTCACCGTTTACTGTCACAGCAGTACCTCTAATAAATGTTAATGAAAGACTCAACTCAGAAAATTAAGAGTTCTAATATTTCCAGGCAGAGTGAAAATGTCATTCTTGTGAAAGCATTCAAGGAAATGTAATATGTATAACATTAGGCAGGTTGTACAGGGATTTACAGCAGCCTGAAAACCTGCCAAGTGAGCTGGTGAAAAGTTGCACAACCTTAGAAGTATCTATGCAGCAGTAATTACTTTCTACTAGCTAAGACAGAGACTGTAAAACTTATCACAGACTAAATTGATTACTTCCACCCCTAGCACTGAATTAAGAGCTTTATTCTGCAATAAGATTTCCTTTTATAAGTGGCTTTGAGACTTCAATTTAAAAACCGAACATTTTCCATCCTGTTATAATGAAAATTTACTGAGTCACAAAGATGAAGAATGGGATGCTGCTGTGTACTCTCTGTTCCTCAAGCTTTAAAACTGGCACCCTTGAGTTGACTGGGAGATTGATCAATCTCTGATTAGCAAGCTGGTAAGTCTAGAAAAGATGACTTTGAAGGCTGCAAGGCAAAGAGTAATAGTAACTTGTAACTCACAAAGTGTGTCCTCTTGATGAACTTTGCCCATCTCCTGTTCAGTTTCTTCAGCTCTTTGGCAATATTTGATCCAACTTGCTCTTTGCTGACTTCAATGAGGTGGTTTCCAGCTTCATTTAAGGAACCATGAATCGAATTCCTCTTTGCCAGGATCTCAGCAGGGATCTAGACAGAGGCATTGAAATCATTTAAAGCAGAACCCTGTCAAACATTTATTTCCAAAATGAAAAGCAGAAAAGCAACAGCAGCCACTGTGAGATGTAATGTTTTTCTTCCAGGAGGCTTTGAAGCTTCCCTGTTTGTCAAACAAAGAAATGCAACCATGTACCTCTTTTGGATCCTCATTTCTGTTTTCTTCCAGCCATGTCTTTAGTAAGTGGATGTTTTCTGTGTAATTACTCCAGGAGGACAGGACTTTCTGTAGGGTGGTGTTTACATTGGAAATGTACTCTTTGCACGTAGAAATCTTTGACTCCACTGTTTTCAAAAGTTTGCTGATTTCTTGAGGATCTCCAGCTAGGATGTGGAATAGGGATTATTGTTATACATTTGAAAACAGAGAGGTTAATTAAACAGAAGCACTGTTTACATGGAACAGTAGATGGAATTAAAATTGGTGGCAGCACTTCAGTTCAAAATAGAGATCTTCATATCAACTTATGTGCATGAGCTTACCCAAGTCAAGACCACTTATGGTTTTCAAGTCTTCACAGATGTGAGTAGCAGTGTCTAGCTGTGTTTCAAGTTTCTTTTCTTCAACGAAATTCTGCCCAAAGTGAAAAGTAATTTATATGGGTAACACTGAATGACATAAAACTGGGTAAAAAATACAGCTTGGGACACTTTTTTTTTTAAATATGAGCCTACAATCTACAGGTTAAATGTAAACTGAGCAAAGCCCACCCAGCAACTCAGCTGCACCCTTTAGTCTGAAACAAAGTTGTTCTTTTACTCTGCTCGTGCAGAGAGTAAAGTAAATAGAAATATGAATACCTAAATGCCACTGCCTGAGCCACAGCCCTGCATGAGTCAGGACTGCTTGTTTCAAAAAGTTACAGCCCCAGGGCAATACTGAGAAATGGCATCTAGAACAAGTCAGGCAGAATTTAGTCACATAAATCAAAAGAGTGATGAAAGCCAAAGGTGGGTTTCCCTGCCTGCACAGAAATATTGATGTGCCTCGTTTCTGACAAAACAAGCTGGGGATGGAGAGGGCGAAAGAGGAAGAAATGGGAGCAGAGGAGGAGTTGTGTGTGCACAGGGAATGAGGGTATGAGGGTCGATCCTCAGCCCCTCTCTGTCTGAGCTGCTCTCACTCCAGCACTCGCCACTCCTACAAATGTCCTGCCCAGGAGGGTAAGAAACAACCTCCCCTGTGACTGTGACAAACCTGGGCCCTAAACCCTAAAAAAGCCCTAAACTCCCAGGGAAAGCTCTGCATTCAATCAGCTTGAGCAAGACCATGAACCACAACTGTAGAAATAACATGGTAAGTATTTATGAAACCAACTGAACCAACAAACTCAGCACAGATTAACTCTGCACAACCATCTCACTACAGGCTGAATTGACACTGCTCAGGAAACTGCTATTTTATACAACCTATTGTTGCCCCCTTCCACAGTACTGAGGCTGGTGAAATTCCCACTAATTTAACTACGGATTTGCCAGTCTGAGAATCTTCTGAGAAAGTCCACCAAGATGGAATTCACAAGGAATCCTATTAACTCGAGAGGGGGAAAAACTGGAGGTATCAGCATTTTCACCTCTGCCTCTTCTCCTGATGCAATATCCTTTGTCAGTATTTGGGGTTGGGCAATCCATCCCCTCCTAAAAGCCTACATATGGCATCAGTTTCATAACTTGAGTCCAAAAACTGAGCTAAGCATAAAGTGTAATAGAACACAACAATTCATATTCACCACGAAGCATAAGAAGGTAAAGAAGCTGGGAAAAGGAAGAGGCAGCAGTGTGAATAATGCTTGGTTTTGAAGAAAGCAACTATTGAACTACCCCAGAGAGGGTTCTGTGGATTGGAGTTAGGGAAGGGCTGCTACAGCTGCCTCTATAAATAGTCTAGGAAGAAAGAAATCTTCACAATAAAGAATAAAAACAGGTAGAGAGAAAATCACAGTCATGGCTTGCGTTACTTCTCCAAACTGAAGAAAGAAATCTCATCCATAGCAAAATGGAAGACGTTGGGGGCAAGGAAAGCTTCCAGGGAAGTCTACCTGCCCTTCTTTGAATAAATCTGAGATTTTACCAGTCCACCATGCTTCTACTAACTACAGTATCTTCAGATGACAAAGACATAAGACTGAATCAAAGAGAGCCGGGAAAGAATTACCATCAGGGTGTGATACATATATCTGAAACTTACATTCCAATTTTCCAGCAGTGATTCCACAGACTCTTTTGCCCCATATTTTACATCCCAGATATTTAGCTTTAACTTCACGTCATTGGCAATGGCTGAGCACAGTCCATAGTGGTATTCAAGAAAAGTGCTGGGGTTTGTGGAACGAATATTGCTAAATCTGCAAACAGAAAATTTAGTTCCAAAAGTTTATTCAAAACCATTGGATACACAAGGCATTAATGTATCAGGATTTTAGCCTAAAAAATCAAAATTACATATATGTAAACTTTTTTTTTTATTTGTTATTACAGGAATTAAGTTCTAAGATAGCAACAACTCATTTTTTTAAGCAGCAACAATTGAGCAGTCAATGTTGTCTGCTCAATGTATGAAAAACTTTGAATGCCCAAAAAAGGGGCATCTGCCACCTGTATGTCAAAGAATCTCAGGTTATGGATACAGATTCACTGGTAATTTTTTTAAATATCCTCCAACAGATATTTGGGGTAGTACAAGCTAAAGATCACAGTGATTTTTAATGGTGGAAATAAAAGTTTAGAGAATCCCTGCCACCAGGGAAATTTTTACATTGAAAATATTCAAGTTTCCTATCCCTAGTGGTTGTTTCCTATCCCCACTAGCAAAGGGCATCTGAAAAGGTCCTGTTAATGAGCTCCACTCTGTACACATAATTTAACATTCATTGGACCAATGAGAGATCTCTGCCTGCTCCACTTGACAGTCAGCCTGTGTTTAGGTCAAAAATGCTCTTTTTTTGCAAGGCATGGATAAATTTTGTGCTTTATTCAGAATAGCAGAGCAAGTCAACAGCAGAGCTAGAATACAACGTGAAGTAGAGGGAATTACAGCATCACAACCTTCTTTTCATTTCCTCTAATTTTTCAGGCAAGACTAGTGGCATATTCTTCTCATCTTCATTCTTAAATGACTGAAGGGTGTCCAAGTGAGAATCAAAACAATCCATCAAGCCCTGGGGAGAACAAGACATAGTAAGCCATTCATTTTGATCTGGAGTATTTCATCTGGGAATCTGCAACTCACCTGCTGTTAGGAAAAGAGCTATTAAGAACTAGTCAGCACAAGACAATCTCCCAGTGTCTTTACTCATGAAAGTGCAATAAAAGTATTTACCTCAACACCTTCTGAAGTGCATATTTAGTGCAATACTACCTGATTTCTCTTATCACTGTGCATCTACTTAAATATAAGGACTACAGACCTTACACTACTCAGTTTTTTCTGCACTTTCACTATCATCTTTAGGAGAAAAAAGCATCATTGTAACAGCTTCAGGGTATTAAATTGTTCTTTCTTATCCCTTAGCAAAGACTGACAGCAAAACCTGTTGAATAAATCTATTATGTCACCTGCTCCATAGTTATTTGACTGCTCAATAAATTTGTGTCTAACACCAGGCTGATAGGGTATCAAATTAGCCATTCAATGGCCAGTGTCCCATGACTGGGGAATATTTTACAGACATGTGTCTCAGCACTAAATTCCCTACATGAAAATAAAACATAAAATGCCTTGCACAGAAGATAAGCCTATTTCTCGGTGACATATATAAAAAAAAGCTACAAGTTCATTTCTGTGTTATAAAATCTGCCACAAAGCATGTTAATGGAAATGGCTAAATCCTGAGAAAGCCCTCAACCACATAAACAGTGCACAGATTTTTAACATTGGATTTTGTAATCTTAACACTGTATCAGTCAGACAGTTATGAGCATTGGTGGATAACTTCCTAGATCTTAAGTAAAATTTGCATTATAAGGTACCACCTTGCCAATATAATCCCTACACATGACATACTAAAAGGGGAAAAAATTCTCAGCAGGATGTCTTCCCACCAAGAAAAGTGGATTTGGCAGAAATTAAGCATTAATGTGTTTCTTCTTCTGAAGGAATGCCATGATTTTGTCTACTTGTTTAATGGGAAAAAATAAATGCCTTAAGCAATGACATCAGTCTCTCTTATTCTTTAAAAAGCTTTAAGCACTTAGGTTGCACCACAAAAATCTTAGATCAAGTGGCTGAAGACTGACAAAGCTATGTACCAGTTGAAAAGCCATCTCTTATGTCAGGAACTGACTAGAAACAGTACAGAAGAGTGGTGTTATTAAGCCACTTGCAAGAACCTTCACTGCCCATTCTTTCAAACTCTCTTTAAGGACAAAGTTACAAAACCAGCAAACTTGTTTATAAAAAACCCAAGTATGGCATTATGATCACCAGCTAGGCATCAACACATATACTCTTCCAGAACTTTCAAACTCAAAAGGATGTTTAAACTATTATCTGTGCAAATATTTGAAGATCAGAATAAATAACTCACATGGTACGAAGACATCAAAATATCCTTGCCTTGAATGGAACTACAGAGTGATTCAGCAAATATTTAACTTTAAACACAAACTTCTTGAGCTATTTAGCTTTAAACACACAAACTTCTTGAACTCCCTGGAATGTAACCTTAAGCTCAAGTGCTTTTCTGAATAGGTATGCATTAAGCATAGATTTAAAGATAAAGATGCAATTATCCTGTGTTATTAATTAACAAACAAACAAGTTGCAGGAACCACATAAAAAAGAATAGCATAATTTACCCATTCAGGCAGTACTCAAATTTAATCTCACCCCAGTGAAGTCTGAAACCTGCCTTATAGACCCATGCAGTTATTTAATTAAACACATAATTCTTCAAAGGTATGTTCAGAAGAGCTTTTCATCTTCAGAAGACAAACACATGCACACCACTTCCCAAAATGTCAAACAGCAATTCCATAACAAGTGCTTTGCTGGGTCAAACTGAAGGAGAATTTCCTTTGTGATCAGCATACCTTAAATATTACAATCATTTCTCTGAAGACAGGCATTGCTTTGAAGGGGTCCTGCAAATCAGGCAAATCTTCTGCCTGAAGACATTCCACCTCCTGGAGCCAAGCCTCAATGCTATCCAGAGGGGAGGGCAACATCTGGTCCAGCTTTGCTTTCCACTCATTCATCTTCAAAAGGAAAACAAGTGGATTAAATCTCTCACTATTATTTTCTTCCCCATCTCCAAGATGCTGATATAAGCTGCATAAGCTGGTGCTCAAGACATCCCAGGAACCCAATCCCTCATGCCTGTCACTGTTCACAAAAAAGACCTTCCAGTGAAGTCAGCTAAAATCAGCTCTGTTTACCTCAAACCCAGGTTTGCCCCCAGCCCATAACCTCTGCAACACCACAGAGAATTATCATTCCTATCCTTTGCTGGTGGCCATCCCAAGGCCCAGCAACAGGAAAATTTATAGTGAACTAGTTGCAAAAATAGGGGGAGAAACAGAGATGAACAACTTTCTGTCATGGGGCTGACAGGGGAACATCTCTTCCAAAACAGCAATTCCCAGCATGGCCCTGGGAATACACATCCCAGTTTGAGCCAACACAGCCAACCCCACTGCAAAGCACTGACCAACCAGGCCCCACTAGATCAGTATCTGTGCTCTGAGCCATAATTATGTCCCAAAATAACATTTTAAGCATAAATAGGCCAAAAACTTTGATCAGAAGAGTGCTCCAAGATAACAGATGCAGGGCATCTTTCAGGGATGTTTCAGTCTTGAAGCTCAGGAGGCAGAAGGGTAACACACAAAAAGTGACCTTCTGCCTCCTCTTGGACACTGAATGTCACTCAGACTGTCTGGACTTCAGGTGCAGGGTCAAACCTCTTTTATCATTCCAAATAAAGCATCATCTCCCCACTTTTCCCAGTGTGAGTTCCTGGGTTAGACCTGGGCTTCTCCATTCATCCCACATGCTCATGCTGGTAATGGGGTGAGTGAGAAATGCCTCTGACCTGAGAGATCACTTTATCCCACTCTTCCCTCATCTGCTGCTGGCCTTCACTCAGCTCAGCTTCACCTCTTTGTGATGACAACACAGGCAGAAAGGGGATTTTCTCTTGGTTAAATGTTTCCATAAATGACATCATTTCCTAGGGATAAAATGGAAGAGTAATTCACAGAAGACGTCAGATGGGAGCTCACAGAGCCAAGTCCTGCCTTTGAACACACTGGTATGAGTTCCATTAACTTCAAAGGGTGTGATGCATGCCAAGGCAAGACAGCAAGAGGCATTCTTGTCTCCAGGCAGTAGCTGGGTCTGAAATTATAGGTGCCATTCCCTAAGTTTGTATTTAACATAATGTCAGTGCAGTCAGAACACAGTTCTCCCCTCCTAGCAAGAGAAAGGGAAAATTCCTCCTCTCACAGCTCCCCATGGGCCACTTTATTACAAACTCTGGCTACAATATAAGCCAAAGGAAATTTTGCTTCAGCACAACCTATAGCCAGCAATACTCCTCTAAAACATTAGCTGGGTAAAACCTACTGTTGTAATTAACACAGAAATAGCAGAAGTAACTCTGTGAAGGGCCTATGTGCTTGAACTGTGTCCAAGTCTTCAACTACGTCAATTAATAAAGACACTACTTTACTCTTTCCAAAAACTCTGCTCAAAAATGAAATAGCATATCTCTTTTTCATAACAGAGAGAATTTTAGTCTACCTTTCCCTCAATCATATAAATCATGGATTTAACAATTTCATCATCAGATTTCCAAGTTTTCTTTAAAAGATTATCTAACACTTCAATTCAGGCAACAAAGATGAAAAATATTAAAAGCATTCATAGAAACAGATTCTTTTCACAGAAGCTTCTAAACATGAAATGCTACTTACTTTGTACTTCTGGTAATATGTTTCATTCTCTGTTTCCACCAGCAGCTTTGCTAACTTCTTCTCCTGTGCAGCCAACCAGTCCATGGCCTCCCTTACTTTCTCCTGGTAATTAGAGCAGAAAATTTCATTTTTCCATTTTGCAGGCATTGTTTTTAATTTACATTGTGCCATAAAACAACACTCATTGAGCATATAATAAAGTCCATTCAAAGCTATTGAAAAACAAATAACAACTCCTGGGGACCCTGATGAATTTTGAGTCAGGCACTATTACAATGCAGGGACAAAGTTTTAAACCTGGCACCTGGATATATGAAGACATCAAAAAAAAAAAAGACTTGACTGCAGTTCTACTGAAAGGAGATTATCAGTATGTGAATAACCAATTAAACTCTCATAAGAGAATACAGAGAATAGAAAATGTGGGTTTCTGGCCAGTGTTATCTGTCAGAGGTAACTTCTGTCCACTTTACATGTCATCTGCTAAATTTAAAGCTGGTTGTTCTGTGCATCTGCCAATCTGTCAGCCTCTCCTCCAATGTTCACATAAACTTCGGAGCACACATGAAGGCAACCACGCTTGAAAATGCCCTCTGTCATAGTTCAATGAAAACAAAACAACCTGCACAGCAATTCTGCCTGTATGATCAATCTGAAATCTGTAACATGGAGTTTTTTCTACCACACAGGAGCATCAGAAGGTTCAAGCCAATTCAGTCCTGTCAGTAGCAGAATCAGAGGATCTACTGCTATGTGTTACTGACTCAGATATAAACTGGGCAAAGAAAGCACATTCATTTGAAAATGCCTCAGTGATAACCCACACAACATACCTGCATGTCTTCTTCAGACTCAGGCAAATTCTTGGAGTATTGCAAAAACTGAGCCACGTAAGTCATGATTGATTTTTCATCCGGATTCACAATGTCAACATCTACGAGAGCCAATACATCATTTACATAATTATGCAGCCTTCTAGGCCTGATCACATAATTACACATTATGCTGCAGTTATTAAAACACATTACCATAAACAGGTTTATTTTGCAACAGCTCACTTAACATGCCATTGACGGAAATTAATATGTAATGAACATTCTTTTCCTTGGGAATATTTTAATAGAACATGATTAAGCAACAAGAAAGTTTCTCCCATGAACAGGAAAGTTTCATACCCTTTCTTCTGCATCCTGCTCCTGCAATTGTTGCCAATTCAAAAATCCTACAGTCCCTAAGTACAGCTGATGTTATAAAATAAAGAACCTCAGGTTTGAGCATTACAGGAAACATCAATGTTCCATTTCAAACTTAAGCACAGTCTTACAGATCACATTGATCTCACTCCTAATTACAAAGATTTTTAAAAAGCTGATAGCTTACCTTCAGGCTCCAGAAGCCGTGGGATATTCAGCTCCAGTTCTGCAATTCTGAAAGCCTCTTTCAGGTTTTCTTTATTGCTTCTGGCTTTTGCCTTCTCCAGATCAACCAGACCTGGCCTCAAGGTTTGGATGATGGCTAAAAAAGCCAGTCCACTTCGCCAGCTGGACTTGAAATCAGTGACACTGACAGAGCCATGCCTATCCCAGAAATGAGTGGAAACAAAATGTTAGGACATCTGAAGAAACAGGATTTAAGTACAAATTTAGAAATAGAATATAAATTCAGTAAAATGGAGTATGAGCCAAGTCCAAAAGCACCTTGCCAGTGAACTCCTGCACAAGTCAGACAACAACAGAGCCAGTACTACCAACCGCAACAATTACTTATGTATTTTAAATCTACACTGTTTTTACAAGATCACTATTTCTTTTTGTCTTCTACTGCATTCTGAAGATAAAGCCTTGCCAATCCAAATCCCTTCTAAATATCACCTTTGTGCTCAACATCTATGCATTCTATGGGGTGGAAAAGCAACAAGGAAAGCACTGCAGAACATGTATTTGTCTGCAAGGACACCAAGATCTAGTATTTTAGAAAATCCAAATCGTAAAAGCTATGTATTAGTGCAGGAAAAAGTATTTATTTTTCTCTTAATTAGCTTAGTGTCTTGAAGTCATACTTTATTCATGTTCACAGCCTGAACAGTGCTGTGAGGTGCCCAGCCACACAGGCCACAGTGAATTCTGGGACAACTTTCCAAAAACAGCCTGTATGTTATGAGTATGTTACAGCATGGAAAAGATGTGGGGTTTCAGGTGATCATGGGCCAAAAACAATGGGCCAAGTCTTACAAGATTTGTTTCTTTACCAAAAACTAGAGGATTCACTGGTAACAAAATATTTCACCATAATGACAGTTCAGAAATGACACTGCAAACCAGACAGCAATACTGCTGAAAAACAGGCAAAAGAAAGAGGAAGATTACATGGACATGGTTTTCATGTGCCAATTAATCTTCTGATAAAGCACTGCTAGAAGGCAAACCTCAGTGCTATTCTACTGGCAGAAAGTGTCTGATGTGCTGATGAAGGCCTTTATCTCTCACTAATAACATGGAATATTAGTAGGATTTTATTAGAAAATAAAACAACCCAAAGACCTGAGGAGAAAGAGCTGACATTACTGTAAAGCATATTTGGAAGATCCTGGAGTGAAGCAGCAGCCCTTGAAGAAAATGTAAATATCTGTATCTGCAGCAGTGCTATCTGTATATCAAGTATAAGGAAACATCTTGTTAGAATTAGGGACAAGGACCACCAGGATTAGCATCCTCCTTTGGGATCATGCAGTGTTTTGACAGAAAAGCATGAGTTGTGGGAATCATAGAAATCCTATATTTTCCATTAAAAAATATTTTTAAAATCCTTGAAACTTTGTGAATCAGTGCCAACCACGAGGATTAAAACAAGTAAATCACGTGAACATTCCACTAGACTTATCACACAGGAGCCCCTAAAAACGAAAAGCCAAACAACTCAGATTATACTGTTGTGTTTAATTAGTAAGATGAGCTTTGCTTTATTGTATTGAAAGGACTCATGTCAAAACATTTGGGGCCTGATTGATGCTGAAAGTACTGGCAACCACAAGTGAAAGTTAAAGGATCTTCTGCTAAGTTGTCACTAAGTAATCTTAAAAAACACGGGGAAATATCACCACATTTAGAGGAAAGCAGTAATACAAAGTGTAGCATGCTAATTGTAAGTCTTGGATGGAACTTACAGTGAACACTGTTCTTTTGCCCACAACAAAAGAGCCTTTGTAGCAGACATCTTCCACCGTTCCTTAACTTTAGCACTTTTTTTAGCTGATCTGCTTGCCTTTGGAGAGGAGTCAACTGCACTTGAACAATCAGGTGAAGTGTGACTGTAGGTACAGGCAAGTGTCCTGGCCAGTTCTTCAATCTATCAGAGAAGATGGGAGACTTAATGAGGCTTCAGTGAGAGATTACCAAGGCATCACTGGCAGAACACCACCGAGAATTAGACAGGACTGAATCACAGCTGTAACAGTAGCTTCCCTGCCCCCCAAAATCAAACCAAGCTTTTTAATCTGCACAATCTGAACTATTTCATGCTGAATTCCCATCTTTAGGCAATTTTTTGGCAGGATATATCCACCCAAAGACTTCTGTGTTAGGCTGTGGGTACCAGCAATGACATCAAGGGACCTTCTCACTCAATTTCTACTCTAACCAGTGGCAGCAGACCCTGGCATTGTGTTTTCTGCTGTCAGGAGTGACATGTACTAGGCACAGTCAGAGTCTGCCTGCTCATCCAGAGTGCAGGAAAACCTACTTGACAGACTTCAGAGATCTCTATTTGAGAGAAGCTTGGTTTAGGTAAAATGGTAATTGCACAGGCCATGAGCAACACAAGACTCTTTGGCATCAAAGTACCTCTACCATGAAAAATATGGGCTAAATACTGCTAGAAAACTTTGTTTCTTAGTGCTCTCCTGAGCCCCAGTCACCAGTTAGTGCACCTACATTATTTCACTGCTGGGTTCTCCCTAGAAGCCAGCTTGGCTCCATTGTCCTCTGCAGCCCTAAACAATGATTAAATCAAGGCCCTGTGCTTTCACACCTCCCCATAACCTCATGCCATGCAAGGTGCACACTCTTATTTCTTATAAGAAACATGACTTTGACAGCCTTCATGTTATTTCAGGTGCTAGTACCGAAAAAAAGAATACAAGAATTGTACATTGTAAGCACAGTCAGCACTGAGGCGTGGGGCTGCCTCTGAGAGAGATGGATGAGCCACTTCACACTATCTGCTCTTTTTGGAGCTTCTTCATTACAGACCTTAGACAAACAAAGTTTAGCCCATTTTTTAACTGGTTACTTAAAAAAAAAATCTCAGTATCTTTCCTTCCTACCATTTGCAGCTAGATACTGTTCATCACTGCCAGCCCTGAGCTGTCACTTCCACATGTCAGAAAATCATCTTTTGTTCAGTACTAATGCATCTTATTTAGCAATCATGTAAGTCAACACTTTTTTGTGCTTTCCCCCCTCTGCTAAAACTCTCTTACATCACTGAAATACTTACATGGAAATGAAATATAATAGTCCAGATTAGGCCAAGCACAATGGAAGGTTTTCCTTCAATAATGTCAGCTACATGAATATTTATGAGCTTCAGCTAAGGAGGAAAAAAAGGGATCATTGTTAACAAAGAAAATGTTCCACCAGCTAAACTGGCTTTAGTTGTGAATTTTGAAGTTAATACTCACTGATCTGCTCTTTAAAAATGTCAAAGCATTTTCTATATTACTTCTACATTGGAAGGTATTAAATCCTTTTTCCCGTGGCTGCAAAGCAAAAAAAAAAGAAAAAAAAAAAAAAAACAGGTTATATCTTCAACTGTAAAAATTAATTTTATTCTACGTTTTGATAAGGAAGTCCTGCAAAAATTCATCAATTACTTTGGATCAACTTATTTCAGTGTGTTTCAGAGTCAATGGTATGAACATAAGTTACTTGAAACTAACTCTTATGACTCCAGAGGGATGATTCATTGGTTGCACTTAAGCATATCCAGAAATCTTTGCTGGAGTTGACGAAGGATTGAGGTAATATTTTTATTACTCTGTCTTACCAGATGTTGACCTGAAAGCACTTCCAACAGATCCAGAAGCAAATGTCCTTGCTGTATGTCTGTATACAGGTCTGAGACAACATAAGGAGGGGTATGCTGCAAGATAAATTTCAATATTTTGTCATTTTGAATTCAACACACTACAAAACATCACAGATTACTCTGCTGTTAAATAATGTTGAGCATCCTTTATTTTTTTCATTAAGCTGCAATAAAAATCCTGCATCTAAACAGTCACATCCTGCTTCCTCTAACCCATTATTATGTTTGTGTCTTAGTCCCTTCCCCTTGTCCCGCCTCCGTGTTTTATAAGGGTAATTTTAGGCCTCACTTTCAAGCACTCAGATGTCTTCAAGGAGTTCTGGGGCAAAACAAAAAAAAATTGAGAAAGGGAAAGCTAAACACAGCAGTTAATTCATATTTTGAGATCTTACTCAATATTAAGTACAAATTTGAGTAGAGAACTGAATAGCTAAACCTCTTTTCACCCACACAACACAAACTTATCATGAGCTCAGCAGCTTCTGCTCAAGGAGGGACCAAAACAAAATTTTTTTTTTTCACCTGAGCAAGCTGGAGCCCCAGCAGCACATGCTGCAGGAGCTGTTTTCTGAGAGCTTAAAGAGCACCTCCACTACTATGTGGTTTGTCTTAATACTTACCAGTCACTTAGGTCACCTCATTAAACTCATGTTCTTGGATTGCATAATAGAATAACACTTACCTAATCCCAGTAAAACCAATTGTAAACTCAGAAACTCGTAAAACCCTGAGACATGTGCCTCAATCCACCACAAGTTTTACCACATGAGTAAGGAGAGTGACATCTACACACAAAGCACCTCATACAAATGTCCTTGGACATCTCCCAATACAGTGCTGTTGCACTTTCTAAACAAATGCCTCTTGAGGCTACTTTTCCCATCCAGTGCCTAAAAAAACCTGTATTAATTTTGTTTGTTCCTAAAAAATTTAATCTCTAACCAGCATATCTGAATCAAAAAGGCAAAAGGCATGTCTTTGCTAAAGAACCCCCATTTACCTTTGCCAATATTGAATTTATCCAACTAGTGAAGGTTTTCTTCTGTGTAAACTCTCGCTGGACTGGAAAATAAAAACAAAAAAGAAAACGAAGTTAATGGAAAAAAATCAGGTTTTATTCTTCTTTTTGAAAAATACACATGGCATCCACTTCAAACCCAAGGCCTGTTCTTCCAGATATCAAGTTACTATTTAATATCAGTTTTTCTCAACTCTTGTTTTATAGCTGATATTTTCTTGCTTGCTGAGTAGGTACTGCAAAGACCTCTACAACCATCAAGAATAACCTACAGGATGCAGAGAATAACTAATGAAGGTTTTCTCAGAAGATCAGCAAATACAAAGAGCAGTGTGAACACATAATTCTACAGAGAAATGTCTGCAATAGCTCTGTCTGTTCCTGAATGTTCCTTCAAGGACTCAGGGCCATCATCAGTACAAGATACATCTGGAATTTGGGAAAAGCCATGCATTAAGCTGGATGCAGGCTGCAGTTAGGTGATAAATGCACATCTGTAGGTGAAGCTACACAACGAGAAATCTTTGCTAACTGAAGGGCTGGGGAGAGTTATGAGGCTGTCATGGGGACATACAGCCTTTCCAGCATCCTTTCCAGTGCTGGGCTCTCCCTGGGGTGTACAAATCATTAATCCAGCTGATGCCTCAGGTTTTAGCTTTTATATTTTTCAGATTCTGTGCTGCTTTAGTGTGTGGGTCTGAGCTTCATATTAAGGGATGATAAGCTCTCTTCACAGAGTAGGAAGACAAAACAATTCCTTCTCTAGCTAGGGACCAAGGACAACCACCCAAATTTCAGGCCCAAGAGCATAAACAATGTGAACTGAAGACAGAAAAACAAGAAGGATGGGACTTCATAACCTAAAGCTATAATTGGACAATTAACTCCAGTATGCAAATGGACCAGAACTTATCAAAGTGAGAGACCCTGTGACCAGGTGTCCATTTTTTGTGACCATTTTGGGTTCATCTCGGGTGTAGCCCTAACTGGGCTCTCGTGCTGCCCAAGGTGCATCCATTGAGGCCTTTTAATAAATATCTACTTTACTCTTTAATTCAGTCTAGCCTCTGTTCTAGGTCAGCCTTGATAAGGCATCACAGCCAAAAAGGAGCACACAGGGTGTTAATACAGGCAAGAGGAAGAAGGAACTGCTTGAAGTTGTGCTGCAAGCAGAACACAGTGAAATGGGACTCAAAGCATGACCCAGTGACACAGAGATGCAGCTCTGCACCCACTGCCCTCACAGTGAGCAACTACCAACAGCTGTGCAGGGAGACAGGGAGCTGCCTAAGTCCATGTTTCAAAAATCAGAGTATTTGAACAGCTTCTCACACCTGCCTGTGGGCAGCAGAGATGGAGGAAAACCCAGTTCCCCCAGAAGGTGAAGAAGAGGATGAGCAGCAGAGTTGGACCAGAGCAGCTCCCCAGCCCCAGCCCTGTCAGGGGCAGTGTATTCCTGAGTTCCCAGCCCATGCTCCCTCCCAAAAAACCACTCCATTTCCAAGACACACCACAAAACCCACACATCCCTAGGGGCTGGAAGTCTGAACACAGGTCTCAGGTGACAGAGGTGCTGGCCTCTGAGATGATGGGACTCACATCTGCCACCAGCAGCCATCCCAAAGGCTTGTGAGAGCCAGCCTGAACACAAACTCCTTTTTATCTCCTTTTCCATAGCAGCCTTGACTGCAAGCGCTGGGGCTGGCTTCCCAGAAAAGGCTTGCAGGGAGAAACAAATCTGAGAGACAGGGTGGGAACAGACCATCTCTTCTGCCTCTGAAAGCATGTTCTTGCTCAAAAGATTAATTCAAGGCAAGCTTGACATTGTAAGGTAAGTACAAGACTTCTCAGTGAGAGATATGTATGTTTTGGTACGCTGGGCAGGATGAAGATACCAAAAATACCAAGCCCCTGGGGGGAAAAAAAAAAAAGTTGACTGTTCTGCCCATGAAAGTGAAAATGCCATATTGCTGTGGTCCATGCATTGACAAAGGACTCTTGATAATAATATTAGAAGGTTAAATATTATTTATTAACATGACTCCATAATTCAAAGGATTTGGGTTATTTTCTGCCCAGCCCGGAGCATCCGAAGCTGCTGCCTCAAGCTCCGTCCAACGAATGCTCCAACAGCTTACACAATCAGAGATAACAACTTTTCACCTCATAGGTTAAAAGGAAGAAAACTCCCATCTCCTATTATCAGGAGACAGGGCAGAGAAATCTATCTATTCTTGAACACAAATCATAGATTTGTTTATAGAAACTTGTACAGAGTAAAAGACAGTAAAAAGATGCTTTCCCATGGGAAGATTTTTCTGCAGGCCTGCATGCAGGGAAACTTCTAATATGTTCATGCAACAATGCCACTCATAGGAAAATGTCCCACACTTTACTAAACTCTGGGAATTTGCAACCACTAACCCCAGTCATGGGGTCTTTTCATGATCCAAGACAGACCAAAGGAGTTTCTGCGGAGCTTCATCAGCTCATGAAACACAGAAATTCACTTGAGGATAACCCAGGCTCCTGCTCCTCACCCCACAGGCTGCCTTCTGCCTCACTGGGAGGGTGAGCAGCAACAAAAACATTGATGTTACCTGTGTCAAGCACTGCTTTGCATCCTGTACTGACACCATCTTTCAACAGCCCTCCACTAATCTGCAACACCACGTCCTGTCGGAGCATGAAGCAGGCTGTGTCCCCTGCTTGCTGGATTGTTTTACGATTCCTTCTAAGCATCACAAAGATTGCCCTCAAACAGTAAGATAAGGGCAATCTCAATGGACAAAACCGACACAACAAAATGGGGTTTTGTTCGGAAAACAGAAAATTCAGCGCGCACAAGGCACACAGACCAAACAATGCTCACAGGGAGGACAAAAATAGCATGGAGATACTGGCTTCATGTTAGCACAGGAGCCAACCACACCCTTCAGCTGAACACCACGTGGGAGCCATTCCAATTACCCAACGAGCAATTATCGAGTCTCTGCGCTCAATTTTATCGGGCAGGCAAGGCTGGCATTGCTAGCATTTGGAAAGGGATAGAGAGCAAATATTGACGAAACTGCCTGACGCCAGTGGCTCCTGCAGCTGCAGCTCGTGCCAAACACACACTACTGCTGCTGATTTGAAGACCTTGCATTTGGGGTTGGTTACACATGGTTAGGATGAGACACTTGGCCTTGTTTTGGTTGACATCCATATTAAAATGCTTCATTATGCAACAGGAGCCAGATATTGCAAGTGTTGATTCACGTGGGCAGCTCTCAGGCAAATGTCTCATCTGGTGAAAGCACAAGGTGGTTTTTCCACTGCACACACGTAAGAGCACCTTAAACCCTCCACAAGCCACCTAACACAACCCACTGGGCTGCCTTCCAAGCAGCTGCTACCTCCGCTGCCATGTGCCTTTTTTTCCTACCCAAACAAATAATAATAATAGAATCTCCTCCCAAGTTAGTAACTCCATGCTTGCCAGTATTCCCCTAGCTCAGGCAGGATTTCCATGCCCCACACACACAGTACAGATGTGCTCCTGGCACCGTGGCAGGCGGTTGTATTGCAATTTCCAGGCTGAGTGTGTTTTCCCTCCCAGCTCCCCCTCCAATGCTGCTGCTCAGAGGCGCTAATGATTTAATCAAGCTCTGCAATTCTTATCTCTACCACGTGGTTAATTAATACAGATTTTTATTTTTATGAGGGTGAATGGATTGTTTGTTAGGCCTTTTTGTAGGACTCTAACTGACCTTGGTTTTCTCTTGCCCTAGTTTTCAAAATGTCACTGACCTAGAATAAAAAACTATAAAAACCCCCAAACCCTGATCATCCTCTTTACTTTGGGTCAAAACTCACTAAGCTAAAAACCGTATCTGAGAGAACACAGTAAGAACCTGGTAATCTGAAAATACCCAAAATCTATCACATTTCACCCTGTGTTAACAACTCTTTAGGGAGGAATAACACACACAAGCAATGTGTCACGTAGGATAGCCAAAAATCAATACACACTGCTGGACAATGACTGTTTTATTCAGTAATGAGCTACCAACAAGTGCTACAAACCAGGCTGATCATTAGGAGCACAGGGACACGGCAGGGACCATGTGAGTGCTGAATTCTCCCAGGAGGGAGAGGAGAGCAGCAGCACTGCCAGCCACTGTTTTACTCTCAGCCTTCCTTAAACCGTGATGCAGAAAAAACAAGATTAAAATTAGTCTGCTCCCCCCTTCTGTCTTTCATGCCTCCCTTCCTGAGGTGGGGGAATGGCAGCTCCACAGAAAGCACCATCTCCTCCTTCAGCAAGGAGCTGGGGGAAGCAAATCATGGCAGAACAGATGTAGCCTGTCCATCCACACTCATCAAACACTGTCACCAAACAGCAAAGAGGATTTATTCTATCACAACAACTTGTGTATCACTGCCAGGGAACAATTTACAACTGTATGGCTTCTTTTAAAAAAAAAAAAAAATTTAAGGAATCACTTTAATGAGCACAAACCTGTCTGTCATCTTCTCATCTGTTTCACCAGGAGGAATTGCCTCTTGTGTATGATATTTTTATATCTTCCTTTCACCACTGAGGTCAGCTGAGGCTACATCTACAGCAGTGTGCAGGGAGCTCACCAGGAACAGATCGAGAGAGCTGCTGTTCACAACACAGTGTATCCACCATGTGTGCAGGGACAAAGGCTGTGCTGGGCTAACTACAGCCCATGGACAGCCACAGCACCTTCCTTAGTTCAGTTTCATTCAAAATAACCATTTCCACACTCCCTGACAGCACAGCAGAATAAACCAAAGGATGGGAAGCAGGGATAACCAGGAGAGCGCCTTCAAGACAGCGCTGCTGGTATGAGCTAATACACCAAGCAAGTACATTCTTTAAATTATTGGAACCATGAGAAGAACAATTAAGTACTTGCCAGTCCAGGGAAAGAGTGAGTAATTAACCCCCAAGCCCTTTGTAAAGTCCCTTCCCTTCCACCCAGCAACAGCTTCATGTTCTGCAGACAGGAAAGCAGGGAAAAGAGTTATTTCCAGCATTTATGTTCAGCAACATGGTGTTAAGCAATTAAAAACAAACACAGAATTCTTTGTCAAGATGCAGAAGTTTACCCAAAACCCAATAAAGATGAGGAAAATACCTCTACAGGAGGAATGGGTCTTTTCAAATCCAAATATTACATAAATATTAACTAAATCACTACTACCACATCAGCGAAGCAAGTGGAAACTTTCTGCACTGCTCCTTTCAACCTCCTTTTCCTTTTGAAAGCCAATTGTCCAGTTTACCACAAGTGCTGCTATCTCAGGAAGTGTGTTCACACCAAGCTTTGCCCTCCTGGCTCTTAAACCCTTTTGCTGTTCTCCTTGTCAGGATGCTGGAGCAGCCCTGCTCTGAAACACCACTGTCTTTACTGCCACCACAAAGTGATGTTTAGTGCTCAGGGGCATAGGCAGGTTGAGATTAAATTCTTAAAAGGTACCAAGTCACATCATTTAGATATCAACATACTTTTAAAGATAAATGTTCAAGTGGCTTTTCTAACATTTTAAAGGAAATGAGCAGTGAAACAAGGATCTGACTGTAGTGACCTCACAGGTGCCTCAGGAGCCATCCACTCCTTTGGCATTTTAATTCCAGTTTTTAATCAGTTATTCACCAGACAATGCATTTAACAAATTGAAATTTACCTAGCAGGGAACACTTTTATGCAACTTATACAATCTATTTTCTATGTTAGGCATGTGAAGCAGACAAAAATACCCACGACTGAATTTTTTCAAGGCAGTGTCATGTGTCACTTGCCTCTCCAGTGCCATCAGCCCTATGACATGCCACGAAGGAACTGCAGAGCAGCTCCTCACCCAGGCAGCATAAATTGGGAATAAAATTCTGTGCAGCTCCTATGGGAGCTTTTTGTAAAAGTCACCCTTGTAAAATTGTAATAAACATTTAACAGACTTTTTAAAATTGCTCTGGTAAAGAAAAAAAAAAGTGTAGCTGCAATAAGCAAGTGGCCCCATCAGATGAGATACACAGTTAAAGCAAAAAAAAGCTGGGTAACAATTATTAATTTACCTGACCTCTGGATGAATTAAGAGGGTCTCAAAAAGAAATATCCCTTTAGTCAGAAACGAGTACTATCTACTACAAGCTGCACAACAAAACCTATCCATACACATCTCCATATTTTCAATTTCACTTGAAGAGAAATCATTCATAAACGATTAGACATAATTGCATGAAAATAGTATCCTTCATTTTTTATCACTAAACTCTCTTCAAAAACAGTTCTCTTCAAAAACACTCTTCAGCTTTAGCAATGACATTCCTATATTATCATGTTTTGGGTTACAGTAATAAACAGTAACACACACACACAGATTAATAAGTGGAGCCAAAAATTAGGACCCCTGCAGTTAATTAAACAGTGCAAGAGTAAGTACATGTCCCAAACTCCAAGAGCTAAAATACACTCTCTTGTGTTTGAATTAGCTCAGCAAGCATGAAAAGAAAAGGGAAAACAGAGGTCTGTACAGGCTTGGTGGGAAGCACCACACACAGGATATGTTTGCTATCCCAGGGAAGACAGGGGAAGGATTTGTGCATGGGACAGAAAATCGAGGTTGAATCCTCCCACAGCTAGAGACTTATATTCCAGAAGCAAAAATAATCTGTTCCAGAGTGCCACAAACCCTGCAGAGTTCCTGCTGCAGCCGCAAGCAGCCGCGCATTCCCCTCGCTGCAGCCCCACACTCCCGCTCAGCAGCACGGCCCAGCTCCATCTCCAACAGCTCCAAAGCACTGCCAGCAAGCCCTGCTCTTACCAAGCAGGTGACATGCCTCCTCATCTCAAGTAGCCAAAGGCAATTTTGGATGTTGGCTGTTCCTCTTCAAGTCACAGAAGGATGAGCAGCAGGCTGGACCCCTCTCTGGGGCCAGCCCGAGATGCAGGGATGGGAGGGAAACACAGGAGGAGGAGACACAGGACAGGGCTCCTGCTTTATTCCTCCCATGCTCATTGCCAGCCAAGCCCTGAGCTCCTGCCTGCTCCATCCTACACCAAAAGTGACTTTAGGTTTCAAACACGGCCCATGGTGCCATGAAGCATCTCCCTGTCAAGCATCCTCTGCTCACCAAAATGTTTGCAGACTGCCTGGCAGGAGAAACCCTTCCCTTCAGTATTCCCCCACTGGATATGGCCACAATAGGCCCAGCTCCAGGCTTTGCACCTGCACTTTTACATGGCTGTGCAAGGATTGCAACAAAGCAATTCTGCAGCTGCTCTAAGTTGTGCTGCATCAGAAAACTGCAGAGAAGCAGAGAGGTGCTGAAGGAAAGGGCCCAGATAATGTTGACCTTAATCTGATTAAATTTTATTATAACATCTGGGGCAAAGGGAAGGGAAAAAAGAAAATACAAGAAGCCTGCCAGTTCCTGACATCATTCATTTTCATAGCAATTTCCATTTTCTTGGCAGGGAGGGAAGGGGTAACTATTACTCTCATCTGGATATCAGCCTGAAAACTGGAAAAGGCTAAAGAGCAATACATAAATCTGAAAAGATCCACATAGAAGGGTTTACATTGTTGCATCTTTTTACTTCAGCCTCATGATATTGTGACTGGCTTTACCATTTTAAAATGCCTGGAGATGGGGGCATTAGAAAACATACTGCTTTCATCTCTTCACCTATTTTCTTCATGTTTTTCAAGCTTTATTAAGTCTCCTTAAAGTAATTAGCTAACAAGAAAGATGCAGTGAGAACGAAGTTACATTATTACCTTTTTTCCAGTAAATTTCTTTATGGCATCTTCTAGGCCAGTCACTATTAAGCAAAGTGAATGTTCACTCTTGAGCACTCTGCTACCTAAAAATCCACTAACAAGCTTTTACACTATTAACCAACTAGCCATAAATAATTAGGAATTATATAATAATTAGGACTACTAAGTAGTAAATTCTCCACTAATTACTTAAAAGAGATTGTTCTTTTCCTCTCTTTTCCTTCTTTTTCTTCCCAGAAGTGCTGTCCTTGCAGAAGACTGTAACTTAAATAACAGTCAAACATACCTGAAATAACATACCTACACATGGTAGGAAAGGAAAAAAAACAAAGCCAATGATTTTGTTACATTGTTTAGGCATAAACTTCACAAAGTTATATGACCAAACCAACTGACACATTAAGTTGATCTTGCCCTAATTAACCTGACTAGGCAAGTGCTCTATCCCCATGGGATGCCTTTCAGGAATAATGGAAGGTTGGATCACAAAGAATGAAAAAGTAGATTAAAATATATATCTAGACTACATCCAGACTAGATCTCACTCCTGCTTTTTTCTTTATGCACATCTCCTGTTACGCTGTGTGTTATACAATGCTGGACGTATTCTTTGAAGCTATACCTCAACAATTTGAAAAAGGAGATCATAGCAAGTTTTACATCCATCTGCAGTCACACAAAATGTAAGCTGCTTTTCTGATAGTTATAAGCAACTACTCCTTGAATCTGAAATTTCTCTAACACTTCCCCAGGTGGACCTGAACATTTAAAGCAATCAATGTCGTCAGCTGCCTCGCAAATCTCATCTCAAGATTCCTATTAATGGAAAAACCTGTTTCCTTGAGTGACCCTATTCTTCTTATTTGACCTCTGCTACCACAGACCTGTGAGCAGAGCTGCTAATGGTCCCTATATGTCATGTCAGGGAGTGTGTCTTTGGTGCTTCCTCACAGCTGTATTGCCATTTGCTTGTTTGACCCTCAGCAGACGCTGCAGCGCCACAGCTCCATACACAAAATGCATCAGTACCATTTGTTGTGTCTTCAATCATTACAAAAAATTGCTCATGTCACTTCTAAGGGATTTCTCTGTTTTACAACAGCCAGGCAAAGATAGCTTGGGCACAAGATTTGCAGTGTGTTCATTTCAGCATAACGTGAGAGCTCCATTTATTACAGCAAAGAAACAGTCATTTCAATTTTACTCAGCAGGGCTCCTTCAATGAGATATTGACCAAAAAACTCAATTGTTATTCAACACAAACACCAACTTGACTTTTCAGGGGAAAAAAAAAATTGAAAGTAAAACCCTGTCCTAAAAATGGCATGTAACTTCAAATCTGCCTTCAAGCTGAAGAGTGTTTTCCTGTTTCACAACAACAGCCATCTCAGCCTTTCTACCCAAGGCTGAGTTTGACTGGCACAACAAATGTGTGTCTGACAAGCTGTGCTTGGTGCAAAAGTCAGACTAGCTCCTGTCTGCTACAAGTTTTTGCTTGTCCTCCTGAAAATGGAATACTGAAGAAAATTCCCCATTAAAGACACTTGGCTTTGGACCGCTATTAACACTCACTCGTCAAAACACATGGCTTCAACGACAGCATTAGTGCAAATATGCATCACAGAAGTGACTTGGCAGAATATTCTTTTGCACCATCTGTTTTCAACATATTTGCTCCCCACCAAGCACCGTAGAAATTTCACTTCAAGGGAGTTAAAAGGAAATAGCTCTGTGGAAACAGGAGTTAGTTTATCCTTTCTAGGATAACCAGGCTCTAAACACATCAAAACCAAGCTTTTCAGCAGGGCTAGTCCTGCTGCCTGGAATAGCCTCCTTAATAGCCTCCGTGAATATGCCCACAGCAAAGCCAACCTTCACAGAAAATTCTTACAGAAGGAAATTCAACATGTGAGTAAGGAAAGCCCAAAAGTTCTGAGAGGCCAGGTCAGATGCACTCATCATCATTTAACTGTCCAGGTAGATGCCACTGAACTGAAATAATTAAAAATCACCACTGAGTGCTTCCTTAGCAAGTTATAACACATTACAAGTAAGAACCAAAGACCTGACCCATAAGAAGTTTGTTTAGAAGCCACAAAAATTATTCTGACTTGCAGGGGATATAGTAGTTAAAAACAGGAAAACAAGTAAAATGAAATAGTGTAGTCAATAGCTTCATTAAGACAGCTCAATGCAACCACCTAATTGTCAGCAAGCTGAAAATAAAGAAACTAATGAACTGGCTTGTTTTCATGCTGGTGGTTCCTTTCCAAACAGTTTACAGGAACATGTATTCTGAGTAACAAAGCATAAGAACCAGTGAGCACATCAGTACCAAAAAAGGCAACTGATCTGAAAATATCACAAGAAAGCACTACAAGATCATTTCCCTGCTGAAGCCTCTCTCCTGAGACACAGAAACATCTGCAAAGAAGCACAGACATGAACTAACTACACTCACCATAACCCCGGTTTAAACAGGTTTCTCAGAATTGCCTTCAACTTGTACACACAGATTTTTGACAAAAATCTAAATTAAAAAGGCACAGAAAACTTCAGTGACTTACCTTGCAGCGTTAGATGGAGATCATCTATTTCAGAGGAAGCCTGCTCCTCTGTTGATGCAGATGACTGCTGTGATGCCATACTGAATTCTATGGAGATTCTTTAATCAATTTCCAAACTGAAATTATATTAAAAAAAAAGAAGAAAATAAGTACAGTTTTACATTAAAAATTGATGATGCTCAATGATGAATAGCACCAAGATACACATTTTGTTTTGGGTTTTCTTCCCTTGCTCACCTGTTCCCTCAGTTTATACAGAATAAAGTGACTGTTCCTACTGCAGGAACCCAAACTTTGGTCCTTTGACTCTTTTCTAACAGTGGCCAGCAGCACTGCACAATACAAACCAGGATCCCACTGGGTCTTGCCATGAAAAAAAAAGCACCAGGATTAGGAAAATTTAAACAACATTGCTTTCTTTGAGAAAGCCAAGGTGACAAAAGCTCACAGTGCCTTCTGCAGACTGGTAGCTGCCAAACCTCATTTTTTTAATCCTTGGACCTTTCAATTCTCCCTTCCTGCCTGGATAGTTGTTACATAATGGAAACAATTCAGGCAGAATCAGTAAAGATTAAGATGAAATGCAACAGCAGCAGTTATCATATGAGAATCAACACAACTGCTGTCTCTGTCTGGTACCTTTGTTACTCCACAGCCCCCATGAAGGAGCTTCTTTTTCCAACTCCTCCGTTTTCCTCTCCCTGGATACCTCCCCTATCCCTAATGCAACTTTAGAAAACAATATGCTTTACCTTCCTTAAGAAATTACAAGTGTTCCTCGTTCTGCAGTACTGTTCAATTTGCCACTGTAGGAAGAACTGGATGCTTAAGATAGAGACTTATTTTTATCAATAACCCAGAAGTTAAACAAATTCAAATATAAATTAGGATGAAAATTAATTAAGGGCTCACTATTAAACAAGCTTTGTTACCTACACAACTGCAACCTTTTCACCAGAAGCAGTAGGATTTCCACACCATATATTAATAACTCATCCACCAAGTATATGTCAAAATAAAGGGCGTGAATAGATGAGTCAGGAAATACAACATTAAGGAATGCCAGAGAAATTCTTACATCCATTCCCTTGTGCACATGAATCATGAGGCAGCCTTTGTTTACTCCACTCTATACTATTTTTCCTCACTCTCTGTCTCCTTCACTGAGCAGAAAGGAAAACATGCATTTCACAAGGAGCTCTTCAATATTTTACTTTCCTCACCCTGAAGAATGTGTGTCCTTGTGCTTCATCCAAGAGCTGCTCTGATGACAGGATTATTGAGTCCCTCACAAGATTTTCTATGGCACTCACCACCCCAGCATGCGAAAACTTGACAAACATAAATCAGTTCCCATTTACAGCACCTATGTGAGACCAGGGGTTATTGCCCACATTTAGAATCACAGCGTGCTTTGGGCTGGAAGGGACCATCACCATCAGTCCAACCCCCCTGCCATGGGACATCACTTTACTGATGACAAGCAAAGGCCAGACAGAGAGAAAAAAAGGCAACAAAAAAAGTGTCTGGATTTACAGAGAAATAGATATTAGCTGATATGGCTGAAGCACTGATTCAAGGTGCAGCACTTCTGCAAGTCACCAACAGCTCACAACTGCAACTCAAGGCACCAGATCTGAGCACGGGGAGTTCTAGCTGGGACAGGTAAAGGTCAAAACTACCTAGATAATCAAAAAACCCCATATTTTACAAGAGTTTGGCTTGCTTAGCAAGAGGAAATAGGAGGAAAAGGACTAATTTGATCTTTGGCTGGCACAAGAACATGATGATATAAACAAGCCAAGCCTTGAGGTTATGATGGAAATCATAAGGTATCTAAATTAGCCAGGAAAGCCAACAAAATGCTGGGCAGCACAAAGCAGGGCATCACCAGCAGAGACAGAGAAGTCACTATCCCACTCTGCTCAGCACTTGTCAGGACACCTGGAATACTGGGTGCAGTTTGAGACCACGCTGTACAAAATATTGTGGACAGGCTGGAAAGACAAGAGCACAAAGATGACTGGGAGGCCTGTGTGGGGAAATGGCTGAGAAAACTGAGTTTGCTGAGCCTTGAGAAAAGAAGGCTAAGGGGAGACCTTATTACCATGTTCCAGTATTTGAAAGATGCCGACAGAGAGGATGGAAAACTCCCTTTTTACAAGGAGTCATGTGGAAAACACAAGGGGTAGTGGGTACAAGTTACTGCTAGGGAGATTTTGACTAAACACTAGAGGAAAACTTTTCATAGAACAATCACTCCTTGGATTAATCTCCCCAGGGAAGTGGTGGATTCCACAACATTGGCACTGTTATGATTTGACAGGGCATGATGCTGTGCCATCTTGTCTGGACCATGCTTTTAGCACAAAATATTGGACAGGATGGTCCTTGAGGTCCCTTCCAAACTGGAATTCCATAATAAATACTGGGCTCTTACAGGAACTGAGGATGGGCAATGGCTGAGCAAGAATCCAGTGCTCACAGCTATGCTGCCTATGCCAAAGGCAAGGCAATCTTTCCTGGGAAACTCCCTTCTTTTTTCTCTCAGGATTAAGCAATACAAACCCAAAGTCTGAAAACACAAAATATCAGGTGTCCTTAATATTTTTTGGGTATGACTAAGTCTTGAATTTGGTTTTTTGATCACCACCTTGAAGATGACGACAAATGGCCCAAGTATGTAAGCAGTACGTGGAAACTTACATATCTCTTCAACTTCAAAGCATCCACATTTGAGACGATGACATGGGCAGAGCCAATTTATGTTCAACTAACCTGCATGATGCTAGAGTCACTGGGACCACAGTCCAGAGAAAAGGAGCAGGATCTGGCATTAAAATTCCATTATAATAACAGGAAAGTATACGAGAGTCATGAACAGCTCTCATGGACATTTCACAAACAACACAAATTTTGTGCTTTCTGTGACTGTTCCTCCTCTGTCCCCAACCCTTGCCAGCTACAGCAACAACACAGCACACAGTGTCCCCTTTTATGTGCTTCACTGCACTTCATGTCATGGGACCCCAATCTCAGTTCAGATCTCTAACCAGTGAAGTAGTTAAAGCTAATAAAACTTCCAGGATTTCAAAGCAGAAAGTATATTAAGGTCTAAAGCAGGAATAAACTTTAATAGTTACTTAATTTATTAATTAACTTAAATTACAGCACACGATCATAGAACACATATAAGTAAAGAAAAGCATATGCTCTTATATTCTTTTCAAGTCAATTTATGGCCTACCTCCCAAAATGATGGGAAATTTTAGACTTTTTTCTTTAAACACAGACATCCACTCAACAAATCCACAGTGCAGGTTAAGAAGACACACAGCTAATACCAGGTACAATTATGCCAAAGCT
Organism: Leptocoma aspasia; assembly: GCA_013399835.1. Classification (NCBI taxonomy): domain Eukaryota; kingdom Metazoa; phylum Chordata; class Aves; order Passeriformes; family Nectariniidae; genus Leptocoma; species Leptocoma aspasia. The sequence goes on along the minus strand of VXAX01004548.1, from coordinate 324,267 downwards.
TTCTCAAACCCTCAATTCACCATCCAACACAGCAGATGCATTTTGCCCTGCCCCAACAGAAGACTCCACAGCTGCTTTGAAGGGGAGACACAAACACAGCCTTGGAGGACACACCTGCAAGGATTAGTCTTCTTTAAAAGGTACAAGGTACAGATTGTCTGAGAAGGGATTATACAGGGACAATATGCCCGCTTTGTCCACCTCCCTGCCCCAAATTTCATTCATATGCAGCACTATCAACTATAACTATATCATTACAGCCTCTGAAGAGTCTAAAACCACCAACCAGCAATGGTTTTCATTGGCAATAAGAAGGATCATCTTTTCTACTTCATATTTAAGTCTGTTATTTTGTTTCATAACAACCCAATGAACTGCAGAGCTAAACCAATCCCTTCCCCTCCAAGAAATGCTGGACAGCTAGGAAATATACACCCACAATGCTGAAAAATAAATCAAATGTTTTCAAACCACACTTTGTCACTGGGGATAAAAACAAAGGTGAAAGGAACGACCTTGTCTTTCCCTCTCTCTGGAGAGTCTAGCATTAATGTAGGAAAGCATTAACTGCTTTCACCTTGGGATAGCCTGTGAAGTATCACAAAGAGGCAGTTCCAGGCACACTGGGATCTTATTTCCAATGGATTCATTTTCTGTGGATTAATTTATGTGAATTGCACCAGAGCTGTTGTTCAAGCTCATCTTTTCTTCAACGCAGGGTAAGTCATACAAGAAAGGTGCCATTAGCAATGTCCTCCTGGAGAAGAAAGCTTTCCATGGTGTTCTCCAAAGGGGCAAATTCTTGGCCTGGGCTCAATCCACAGTTCAAATGGCTAACCATCAACAAAAGCCTTCCCTGTGATGAGGGCACTCTTAGGAATCAAACCCTTCTTCCCCTACCTCTCCAGCTATTTTCTAAAAACATTGGTGGAAATTATATCAGTACAGTTGTATCACATCAATTCTACTGTAATTTCCCTTCCTCTAGCAAATTCAGCTGATATTAGCCAGCAGATTGCAGAAAATCCTGGGAATTAACATACACACATAGGCACACTGATAAGAGGGAAACCTAAGAGCAAGTAGCAGACTGCAAATCTCAAGGAACTAACCTGAAAATAACCATACCCAGGCTTTGCATTCCATTATCATAAGAACAGACAACACTGATTTAAATACCTTGTCTCCAGTGAGGCTTAAGTCCTAATGAGACCTAAGGATGCTCTTCTTAAGCAGGGTCTTTATAAGGACATTCTTGTCTCAGAAGAAAGGGTGAAAAAAGTTTCAGATGGATTTAGAGGATTCATTAGAAAGGATTTCACAGCCTTAACATTAGTTCAGATCAGGGTGGTTTGCAAACCTTGGCTTTAAGCTGTTCCAAGTACTGCAGATGGTAAGATTCCATCACATGGAAAACCCAGCAGTTACACAGCACGCTCCTTATGGTTAAACCACTGCCATCTTCAAAAAACCCAGCTAAAACAGGAAATGGGTATTTCATCAATTAATTTAAAGCTACCTCTACAAAGCAGCTGTGCACAGGATTTAGAAAGCAAGGCAAATCAGTTGCTGTGATTTCCACACTGTCCCAGGTAAGAACCTTTTTAGCCCCCAAGTTCACAGCTAACTTCTACATGTCCCTGCACAGATGTACCCTCATGGCCCTCCCCAGGAGCCAATCTTGAAAAATCATACGCCATGAAATTAGCTCAGTTTTGCACTCCTTAAAGCTGAAAGCAGCAGATACCTTGCAAACAAGCCCAGCTAGAGGTAGCTGAATATTATAACCCATTGTTAGTAAATCTCTGCTTCGTTGGTTTTGCCTTTGGAGATCTATGCCCCATACTTTCCCAATTTTGTTGGCTACATGCTTTCCATTGGTGTTGCAATAGGAATCGCAGACATCTTTTCATGGCATCTCCAACCGCTTGTTTTTACTTTTCCTCCTTTGAAGTGCCACTGATTATTTACGACCCACTCAGGGACTCCAAGACCTGCCCTCCACAGAGGCCTCTCCATGTAAACTGAAGTCTGTTCCTAGCAACCAATTATTATTACTCATGGTCTGAGCCAAGCCAACATCATGAACAGAAACGGCAGATTTTTATCTTTGGTGAACCAATCCAAAGGAAGTACAGCTCCACAATGCTGACCAACTTTCCTTTTTGGCTATTAACAAGGATCTCTGTTTATTTTAGATTGAGAAAGAAGCAACATTCAGAGGTGCAAGTCTTGAGCCTTGCAAAGCGCTACTGAGCCACCTTTTTTCGGTAAGCTATCTTTCTGAAGTTTGACAGAGCCTCCCTAAAGGCAAATTGTTGGCATCCAAATCTTGACCCCATGACCTAAATAATTATCACAGGAAACCTCACATCAAGTTGGTTTGGTTTTCACTCTAATATTTTCTTTTCCCATCACTTCTGATGTACTCACACCTCTGTCAAGCCTGAAAATTTCACACAGCACTTGAGTTTGCTGATCCTGCTCTCTCCTCAAGACTTCACTTACAATAGTTTCACCATGTTTTCACTCAGTGGTGGGGAGAAAGGTCTGTTTAAAGGATGCACTTTTTACCACCTTTGTATTTAAACACTCTTATTTTTTTAAGATAACTCCACTGCAAACTGAAGTTCATCTCTTCCACCCTTAAAGCGCTTGCTGACATCACTCTTCTGGGCCATCTCAGATTGTATCATGCTCCCAGCAGAATGTGACCACACAGAAAACATGCTGATCCCCCTCCCCTCAAAGCCAGATTCCTCAAGATGGCAAAAATCAGGACAGCATCATTAACAGATCTACCTTGACTTTCTCCCTTGAGGAACTGACAACTTCTCTACGTCTGGCAGAAAAATAATTATTTGTCATCATCCAACATGCAATACTGACATATTCTCTCTGCTTCCCTGGAGGAAGAAAAGTGCTTCCAATTAGGTTTCCATCCCTTTGAAGGTGATACAGAAAAGAGGCTACAGCCTCCTGATCCTACATAACACCCAAGAGCAGTCAGATGGGTATCAGCCAGTCTTTTAATAAGCAGTATTAGTGCATGTGGCATCAGAGAGACTCTGCACTGCCTGGGATGAAGTTGAAATAAGCCTGGCCATGGGTACTCCTACGCTATCAGTAGCTGGAAATGAAGGAATTGAAAAGAGAAAAGCTTGGAAAAGACTGAACTACAGTGCTCAGGTAGAACCAAGCCAAGAGAGCATTAGATAGATCTGCCCAGAGAACGTAAGATCTTGAGGAGATTCAGAGCTGGACATGAAGCTGCACCCCACTGCCACAGGAATGATCTTGTCTCATGTGACCTGATGCTCTGGAACCAAGTGGACAAGTAAGGACTCCTCCAAAGCAGAGCTGCAAGACCAAGGCAGCTCTTGTAAGTTTATTTATGACAAGCAGCAGCAGTACATTTTTGTTATTCAGGGACTTCCCAGTGATCTATTTATAGGTTTTGAAAACCAGCCAGGAGAAGCATGTGAGTATACAAAAGCCACACCATTTTTAAGGCCAGCAAATGTTGCTGGTTTGTCTTTGATTTACACATCAGTAACACTTCCTGTTACAGAAGCACAATGGATCTTCTCCTTGTGTTAATCAATTTTAAAACACTGTTAGCTAAGTGTCTTTCTTGACCTTTTCTCTTTTTGGGGGGGTGGTAATATATCAGTCATCCTGGTACAATTACACAGTTTGAAAACTGCACTAACTCCATGCTGATGTTAACACACACACAGAGAAATGCTTTTATTAACAGAGCTAAGCCTTGCTCACACAGTCACAAAGGTTGACCCATAGAGGAGCACGACACAATTACTTGCCCTCAGAATAAAAGCCTATCTCACATTTATCTGTTCCCAAGTGGGAAGGCAGTGCCAAAGCACACTGAATAAAATTGCAGAAACAATTCAGTTTTCAACTGGTTTCCAAGATTTTCCATATTGTTAATAAGCACAAGAACTGCTCAGGACTTAAAATCACAGTTGTTAAGGTAAAGAAGAGGAGTGTTGAATGCCTGGAGGCTCAGGAGGTTGATGCCACACACCTCCATCACCCCAGGGTCCACTGCTATGCAGGAAGCCAAAAACACCATGATGACTTCATGCCTCCATCAACATCAAGGGCTTGGGTGACAATTCAATCTCCAAAACACAAGGCCCGTGAGCACACCCCAGCCCAAAACTACCTGTGCAATGCCCAGAAGCCTCCAATTATGTCCAGAAAGCCATGTCATCCGTGGGGCCAGAATGGAAAAGCTTTTCCAGAGCAGGGGCTGGTCTCACACTCCCCCGCCAGCCAGAGCAGCACCAAGGCCACTTCCCGCAGATAAGGGGGATGTGGGGAAGGGTTATCACAAAAACAAAACAGGGGCTGGCTCCAGATCCATGCTGTACCTGGGAATTGCATCCAGCACACAAACACGACCTCCTCCTACGCGCCGGGTTAACTAGGAAAGCAGGCAGCAAGATGACAATCGCTGTCATTTCACTCCTACAAGCCTTGCCCCTTTTTCCCACGACAGACAGCCCTACCTGGCCGCTTGCCCTGGCTAGCTGGGCTCAGGCTGTAGCCAGGCACAGCTCGGAGTAGCCAGACTGTGCGTGGCCTCCTCTGGGAAGGGGAAAGGGCGCAGCGTGGCCGGGCAGTGCCGGCGCCGCAGGGCGCAGACAGACTCTGACCTTTGGCTGTGCCATTCCCAGCCCAGAGCCGCACACAGCTCTGCTCCTGCTCCCTCCTCGGGCTTCCTGGCCCAGCCAGACTGTACAGTAGGGAAGGGACGGGAAGGGGGTGGGAATGGCCTGCAATCAGAGAGTTTTAGCTCTCATGCCTGGTGGGAACAAACTGGACAATACTGCCCACACTAACCAAGCAAGAAGCATTGCAATAAGTTGTTCTTCTTATGTACAAGTGTTTCTTTCCCTGCCTTGGATTGCAGCTGAAAGTCAGTGTTTTAATACAGACTCACAGGCACACTGGAACCACTTTACATGGTAAAGTTATGTAAAATAGCAATATATAAAAACTACACCTACTTGGCATTAATGGCATGATATTAATGAGAAACAGGCTCCTAGTAATATTCTGCCTTTGAAGAAATACAAATATTTCCTTCCAATTCCCTTTTTCCCCAAATAAAGGAAACAGTCACACGGTTAACAAACACATTATTCTGTTGAGCGAAGCTCTCCTAAGCAATAAAAGGCCTGGAGTTTCTAAATTAAATCATAACACTGTTCAGAAAGACCTTCCTCAAGAGCAGTAATCTGCTCTTTCAGGAAGTCAGGAAAAGAGAAAGCCACTAGGGATAGTAGCAATCTGAATGCAGGAGTTTCCACTAAAGCAGGGACTTGTTCTGTCTGAGCAGAGTCCCTGGAAGCAGCAGAGCGATGTTTGCACAACAGACCTCGCAGACAGAGCCGGGAAAGGGGAGGAAAGCAAACTGCACCGTGGATTTGGGAGCCAAAAGAGAAAGGGCATGTCTCAAGCTAAACCCATCTGCTTTGGGCAGGTAGTATTCCTGCAAGGATCACAAACTTGTTGTGACCACTAAATATAGCAGAGAGAAGGAATCTACTGCAAGAAGCTCTCTCCAGCAGTGCTCACTGTTTTACGCGGGCAGAAGGAAAACACAAAAGAGAGATTTGTCAAGCAAATGGAAAACAAAGCTTGCCAAATTTGAAGGGCAAATTACAATTTAAATGATAGGTCCTAGCCTGGCAGCTGTGAATTCATCAGCTTCTCTCTCAAGCATGTCCAATCAAGGCTACAGCAATGCAAGCTACTATGCTTCCCCAGCACACCTCTCCTTTGACTTGAAGGGGGTTGCCTCTCCAAAGAAGGAGTTTTTCATGTCCTTATAATTCTTCCAGCTGAAAATTCCCTTCAAAGTGCTAGCTCAGGGTCTTGTTTGTTTGTTTTATGCCTTCTGTCCCACGTACTTCAAGGTCTGTGGGCAGAGCAGCCTTTCTACAAGCACAGCCTGCATGCTCGCATGCCTGTGCTGGTTCTGCACATACGAAAGGGGCCCCTCGATGGTGGCGTCTCCCACATGGACAGTGCAGGACCTTCTCCACTAACAAAAGCACTTTCCTTTACCACTTCAGACAAATAAAATATCTTTGTCTTTGCTTTTAAAGAATTAGCTGCTTTAGGGGAAAGAAAAGAAACCCACAAATGTAAATCTCTGATTTACAGCATTGTTTCAAGCTTGTGGAGTAACTTTTTGTGTGCAGTGAAAAACTGGCCAAACACTGTTACTCCTGCCACTGCTGATGCCAGAGAAGACCAAACAGCCAAAGGGCTCATAGACAACCCAAGAGAAAGAACTCAGTGTTGCACAGTAAACTGCTAGAATAACCAGTTCTTGCTATACAAAATAAAAAAAAAAATAAAATACAGGTGCAATTGCAAAGCCAACTACTCCAAATTAGAAACAGCCCAGATTAAAGAATGCCTTACTTATATCATGCACTCCATTTCTGCACACTCAGGGTGACAACAGTCTTCCCATCCCAGTCTGAATCACGAGGTGTCCAGGCTGCTTTCTTTGAAAATCAGGATTTCTTACAACGCAGACAAACCAGGACAGATGCCCATGAGCCTGGTGCATCTCCCTCGCTGAAAGGCACCAGCATTACTGACACACAAGCTCCTTACAGACAAGTCCAGTCAAGCACCAGCGGCCGTGTTGCGTAAGCAGAGCTGCTGCACCATCCTGTCCCGGGCCAGGCACCTCGGCCAGGGCCAAGCAGGTGAGGTGAGGCATGAGCCAAGCCCAGCCCGAGCCAACTCCAGCCCACCGAGGCGTGGAGTTCAGTTTTTAGGGACACACCTCTTGGAGTCACCCTCCAGAATGAAAGCCCAGCAGGGAGATGGCGTGTGATCACCAGCACAAGCCCTTGGAACAGGATATGCTTCAATTTCCTCACAATCCACACACTGGCTTTCAGTACAGTCAACTCCTGGACTGGTTTCTCGCAGAATTTTTGCAAGAAGAAACACGCTCAGAGTCACCTCTGAGCTTTGCAAAGGTGATGCCTTCACTCACCAACACTATTTGTAAAGCCATTCCAAGGCTACCTACAGCATCAGAAAGGCACAATTGCTCTGCCGGAACACTATTTGCTCACACTAAGTTGCAGATACCCACTTCCACCCCCTGAGGAACTCCTGAGGTGACCTGGACATGTAACTGGGAAGAAAATCCAGACTTTTCACTTCTCCAAAATGAAGCCAGTCCTGCTCTTGATTCCCTCTTACAATAACAAGCTCTGCTTTCTCCATCCCAGGGGTATTTCGTCACCAACATTCCACCCAGTTTTGCATAAGAAACAACACTGCCAACAGTTTATCACACACTCTTTTTCTTTAAAAAAAAACCAAAGAAACCCACCAAACAACCCTAAACCTGTCAGCCTGCTAATGGTGAAACCACTTGTTACAGTTTGAGCAGTTGAAGAAGCAGGATGACAATGCCAGGAAATACCTGGAATTGATCTTTAAAGTTTATTTTTGGAGACTGGCTTTTCTCCCAGCTCTTATTTAATAATTTGCTCTTTCCCTCCTCTCCCCAGTTGTTCTCTCTGGGGTCAAATTGCAATCTGTTTCACCTCCTGGAGTTCACCCACAGACCCCCTAAGAAGAACTTTAGGAATCAAATTCTGGCTCAGACAACACATTCTTTATATTTCATGGCTATCATATTCTTTCTCAGGTATCAGCAAAGATAGAACAGTCTGGTATTTGTCTAGAATCAGACGTGCACAGGATCCATTTAACACTCAGTACCTGCCTGTGCTTCATATCTCTGCTACACATGCAAATTTCTTCATCAAAGTCCTTCCCTCGACATTTAGCTCATTTAGCAAAATAAATCTTTCTACTGTGAACTAGCTCTCCCCACTGGAGGAATTTTATCCTTAGCCCACCTGGCTTACCAGCACAGATAGGCTTTTGCTACAAGAGCTGGTGATCTCTTTTCCAGACTGCTAAATAACACAATGGTGGCAGCAACACCTCAGAGGTGACCAGGGGGTGGCTCCCTGAGGTTTGCATTCAGATATATCTGTTGCAGATATAAACTGTGTCTATAAACTGCAGACATAAACTGTTGCATATATAAACTGCGTCTGTTTAAAGAGTTTCCACACATCACCCAACCACCAGGGAATAGCCACATCTGCTGTCCTGGGCCACAACAAGATGGAACTGTTGGACATTTACCCCAAGGTTTAGGTGCTTGTGACTGAGAGCACACACACAGCCACCCTCAGCAGCCTCGTGGGGCACAGTACTTCAGCATTGTGCCTGAACTTTGGATTTTTGCAACAGAAAGGACAGGGAAAGGAGGATGAGCTTATGTAATTTTGCAAAAGGTTTCCAGCCAAATGAAGTGAGTACCTACCAGGTGCTGTCCACCACTGAGAGCCAGTGCCAGCCTGCCCCTGGGAGTGCAGCACATTGCAAGGCAGCTGGAGGAGCTGGGGCAGGGGAAGGAGCACGCCCCTGGGAGCCCACAGTGTCCTCACTGCCTCCACCTCTGCCACTAACCTGATGTGCGACCTTGAAAATGACACTCTGCAAATCCCCTTCTGTAAGAGCCTGAGAGGAGACAAGTGGGACTCCAGGCAGCTCTTCAAAATGTTGTTTATTGTATAGAAGATGTTACAGCAGTCAAGGCTCCTGGGTGACAGAGCCACTCTACAGCTGCCAGCTACAGCTATAGGCATGCCTGAAGCCACTTTAGTTCTGCTTACAATGCAGTATATATTTTTCTTTGCTGAGCATCTTAATACATAACAACCAATCAGCATCATATACAATACCTTTAACTATTACTATAGCCTATGACTGCTATCATTACCATATTGTGGTCATTACTCTCCAATCACAAGAGTTAGTATGTTTCAGTTCAAGCTTAAAGTTGTTTTTCAGTTTTCTTGCAGTGGAAAATTCTTACACCTTTTTTCTACATGCCACACCGGCACGTTTGTTTGCCTATGGTATCTTTCTGCTTTTCCTAAGACCTATTTCTGCTTGGTAAAAACATCTTTTTTGTTTGAGGTCAACATATCCTTTGCTCTAGTCATAAAAACCCCCTTCCAACTCGACTTAACCTTTGCTTTCTTAGCTGTCCCATAACAAACAGCTTAGCAATTCTTGGTTTAGACATGTATTATTCTTCTCTATCAAAACTTGCTTCCATCTCTATTCCATTCTCAGGTTCTACATTCAGAGAGCTCTCTGCCAAGCATACGTATCTGTGAAACTTTCTTGTCAAACTTTCATCTTTCCCAACATCCTTCAGCCTCTTACTTATAGGAGATTGTCGGGTCCAGCCCAAAGCTCCTCTGAGTCCAGAGACTGACCAGGGGTGAAGCGTGGATTTAAACTGGATGTTGCTGTCTGCTCTTCAGTCTCAGGTAAAGCCAAATGCCTTACACTGCACAACCAACACGGAGTCTGGTGGAAATGAGGACACTCAGAGCCCTCCTAGACATTCTGCTGGGACATGAGACACTTTGGCCGAGATTCAGCTCTCCTGACGCTAAACAGCCACAGCAGCAGTACCTCTGTAAGTGCTCTTTGTCTGAGCTCAGCAGAAACAATGGAGAGGAACAGGCACTTTTAGGGCAGTTTGTCCAATGTATTTTTAGGTGTCCAACTCAGTATGGATGAATCATGGCTCAAAAGTGTGTGATCCTCTCCAGTGACTATGAAAGGAGTCTGGAGAAATGTCTTTCATGCAGATAGTTATGCTATATAGTTTGGCAGGATGAACTGTGGCCTTTTAAGATGCAGGAAAGGAAGGAAAACAAAGCAGCATCCCCTCAGGTTATATGAAGTGAGAACACCCTCCAAGTGCTCCGTGCTTCCCTCCCCCCAGAAACACCTTGTAACTATATGATACACAACCACCTGCACCCTTGGCTTGGCTTTGCTGGAAGAATTTCATTCAGTTACTGAACTTGCATATTTCACCAAATATTCCTGCAAGCAGAGCTGCACATTGCTCACGATTAAAGGGCCTCCAAGAAGCTGGACATGCTTCTTGTGAGTCAGCGTTCATTCCTTTTCCTGCATCATTTAGGTGGTTATTAACAACACAATTAACAACACAGAGGTCTCAAATGGAAATTGAACAGAACCCATTTCTCAAGTGTCTCTACAACCACTTCATGGATGGATGTACACAGGCTGTGTGTCACAGACCAAGGGGTACCCAGTGTAATCCTTCCCCTCTCTGCTTAACCCTTTTTCTCCACCATTCACCAGCTCCTGGTCTTTCTTCTGGCAACCAACAGTGCAGAAGATTCAGAAAGCAGAACTTTTTCCCCTCAAACCCCACATTTCTGCCTCCTCCCTACACTTCCATGAAAGTAATTACAAGTGCTTTGTTTTCCATCTTAATTGTCATTTCCTTTGATAGAACTTGCAGCCTAAGTCTTAACACTCAGATAACCAATGCCATTCTTTTCTCTTCTTCCTCATCCTTGGTCACAAACAGTATTGCTTGTACCAGGGTCAGCAGTTCCTTAAAAACCTCTCGAGCCAATCTGTGCAGCTGCATTGTGCAGGGAGTTATCAGCAGGCCGCAGGAAGGTTAGAAAGCAAACATGCCTCCCTACGAGACCAAAGTTATGCCTGGAGTCAAAGCTCCGTCCCGTTTCCCCTCCTGTGGGGAGATAACAGCCTGTTCTACACCAGCTCTTTCCCTCACACAGCTTTCTGCTGTGCACACAAGCTGGGCTAAACAGAAGTTTTAGCCCCACTCCCTCTTCTGTCCCTGTCCTGGTCCCTCTGCATTTCCACAGAAGCAGACTGTTCCATCTCCTGCTGTGAGTACTGCCATTTAGGTAATCTACAGAGGTTGTCTTCTTTGCAGCCTCACCAACACCAGGAGCTGTGTGTGACCCATGAAGGTGGCAGGAAGCTGGCCAGTATTCAGCAATTGTATTTAGTCTTCCCATCTCCACTCTGCAACCCTTTTGCAAAGAAAATGCTCCAAACAAGAGGGGTCTCTCCCCTCCCAGCATTATCCCAAGCCAAAATACATTAATCCTTCACAGTGACAACTTGCTACTGGCACCCTTCATGCTTTGCAGGATACAAGTCAGTCCAGGAAGGCTAAGGCAGTCAAATTCATCTCCTATGGGAAAACACACGCTGTATTTTATGATTCATAGTCCAGCAGCTATAGGTTCTACTGCAGGTATAAACTCTTGCTCCTCCTGCAGGAACTGCATGTTAGCACAAAGAGAGTGGGGTGAACATTGCCTGTCCCTTAACATGGATATACACTTGTACACATACATTTAATTTCTGACCAATTCATCCACACCAGCTGAAGTTAAAAACTCCCTCTGACCCACGTCAGGTCTTGATCCCTCCTCTAGAGAGCAAAAATAGCAAAATCAGATCAACCTGCTCTGTCAGTGTCTACATGGCCACCGCTGCCTCAGTTACGGTTACCCCGACCCAAACGGTCCAGGGGTGAAATTCAAGCAAGGAAAGATTAGGTGAGAGGTGTATGGAATGTCACCTTCCCTTTAATCACAGCTTATGGATCCATCCCAAAGCGTTACTCATGCAGGGCTCCACACTCCACACTGAGTATAATCCCACTGCCTAATCCAGCTACTTGTTCAAACAGGCACGTTGCTAGGAGTGGGTCCTTGCCATCACTGGGAGCATTCCTTCAAGACCACGTCCTCTCCCACGTCTAGAAGTACCATGACAGTTCAAAAAAACCTGCAGGCAAGGTAGAGCAAGAGTGGTGCACACACAGCTCATCCCTTCAACAGGACAGAGCCCATGGCCATCCTCTCCCACGCTGCCAGATCCTATTGGGGAAACACTTCAGTTGTGGTAAGCAACAGATAAGCATCTCTGCACCGACAGAGAAAAAGCATCTCAGCTGTTAGACTTTTAAAACCGGTATTTATTGTGCCTCAGGGAAGAAAATAAATTGGCTAAATGGGCTGAAAGGCACAGCTTCACTAGGAAGAGCTTGGCTTGTCTCTTTGCATCTTTCAGCACAAACCCGGCCATTGAGAGCCCAGATCTAAAACAGAGCTGCAGTTGCTAAGAAAACAGTGCTGCAAACAGATGTCAGGAGATGATTCATGGAGTAAGGGCATATCCCTGTACTACAGATAAACCAAAATGAATGAGGCTCTTTATACCTGATCTCCCAAGCTGGGCTTCTTCATACCCACTTTGGGACTTTTTCTTTAGTTCCTTTCTATATTCAGATGTTGAGGAAACTGAGCAGAGCTGAACTCACTGTTTATGGAATAATTATTAGTAAGGGGGTTTTACAAGTACACAATGAACTCAAGAAATGGGCTAAACTGTGGCCCATTTTTTTCCCCTAAAACAATACAATTTTCTCCCAAAGCATGCAAGCAATCTTTCCCAAAAACATATCACAAGGAGTAACATAAAACACACAGATAAAAACTGCAAAGAAAGAAACAGTAACTGGTTGGGGGTTTTTTCCTACTTTCTCTTTCACCATAAAACTTAAAATTAGCAGCTAGGGAGATAAAGCATTTTCAAGCTATTAGATCATGAGCCAGCAATGCATGCCGCTCCTTGAATTACTTCATTGTGTCTGTGCTTAAAATCTTTGCCTGACAAATAAATTAAAAAATAGCTGGCACACTACAGGACTGGTCAAGTGCTACTGACACCAAGAAAATTCTGTTACTTTACTGAACTTTTAGTCAGATCTAATAGGAGAAAGATTAGTTTCTTTCTTAGAATATCCAGAATCATATAACATCCTGAGTTGGAAGAAACCCCCAAAGAGCATTAAAGTACAGTTCCTTTGCCCCTCTTAAACCACCATGCTCAAATCTCAGCACTGTATGATATCAGCAGCACTTAACATAGTTTCCTGAGGGTATTTGTAAGGAATTGTTTAAATAAAGGAACTTTAATACAAGTTTCTATAGAAATTTCAGGTAAAAAGGTAATTATCATTCACTAGGAAGAAGAATGAACATTAATTTATACACTTCTGAACAGGTGCTCATAGAGCATTTCACATGAGGGGGGCCCAAACATTGCCACGGCACACATCAGTACATGGTGACACGTTATTGTGGTCACTGCTAGTGTTTCACCTCCAAATTCCAGTGTCACCACCCATCCCTCCCTCTTCAACTCCTCCCCGCTGCCACTGCCTGCAGACGCCAGGGCTTCCTCTCCCCTGCCACCTCCTGCTCACCCCACACCACCCCATCCTCCCCTGCTATGACATGCTGCCTTTCTGCCTCGGAAATCAATTATTTAGGCTGCCCTGATTTCAGCGAGAGGTGGCTGTGTGTGCGGATACTGTTGTTGTGAGCAGAGCTAACAGCTGCCACCGTGCTCCTTCTCAGAGCTACAAAGGCACCCCAGAAGTGGCTGAAGACCGTGACACAGCTAACCAGGCGCCAGCAGCCTCCTGTTCCTTCTGCAGGAATTGCATTTCACACAGAGATGTAAACAGAGGTGCCCGCCAAGCTGCGGCTCTGTTCACTTGGCCAACAGTCACAATAACGAGGCAGGACCCTGCACGTGGCACTAAAGTCTTTGTCTGTCTGTCTGTCCTGCAAGGGCAGATCACCCTGTGAGCCGAGAGGGAAAACTCAGGAACGATGGAAAGAGGGGGAAAGGACAGGCGGGACACAGGGAAAGAGGAAAGCAGAGGCATGAGGAGCATACAGTCCCAGAAATGACAAAGGGTGCGACAAATCTAAAACTTGCTCAAAGTTTTCTCTCTGTAGATTCTGAGTAACTTGAGGAGGGTGCACCTGCTCTACTTCCTGATGCCTCCAGCAGCTCTCAGGAGAAATAAAGAAGAACGATTCCGTTTTGGAGCGACAGGAATAGGACTGAGCCCAGGTTTAATTCTGGATGTGAAAGGAGGACAAGGAGCCTTCCCTTAAATCCACACACACAGAGCACCTGACACTAACTCAGCACCAAGTTACAGACAGGAAGCCCCACGTGCGGCATCCCATGGGCTGGAATAACACAGATCGGTAACAACTGCTCCGAGAGGAAGCAGGCAGCTGCCAGGAGCCCTGGAAAGACGGGAGGAAGGGAGGGAAGGCAGGAGGGAGGCTGGCAGCGAGGCGGGAAAGAGAAAAGAGCCCATGTGCAGCGGGAAGCACAGAGCGAGCTCAGCGGGCAGCGCTTCAGCCGGGGCAGCAGCACCGGCAGTAAAACACAGCGCAGCGAGGATGCCGGTGCCTCCTGCGGCCCTCCTAGAAAAGCAGTCGCTCCCTTTTCCCGAGAACTTTGACTAAGTTTGCACCAGCAGTTCCCAAACACACAGCCCAAGAGATACCGACATTCCCAGCGGTACCCACGGCTCCCCGGGGAAGCGCCGGTCACCTGCCCGCACCCCTTGCGCGCTCCCCCGCCCCGGGACAAGCCGGCTCCGGCCGGAGCTCCTCCGGCAGCACGGCCCCCGCTCGCGGAGGGCAGGGCAGGACCGCGGGGGCGGGAGCTTGCTCCAAGCCAAGCCCGCTCCAAGCTCGCTCCAAG